>ONZH01015718.1:0-144888 GCA_900303285.1 Rhinella marina
GCAAGCGGCAGGTGTCACGCATGAGCTGCCACTGGCTGACATCAAAATTACACAGGGGAGTATTCCTGTCCGCTTGGATCATTAAGAAATCGTTTATGGCCTTTCTCTGTTCGTACAGTCTGTCCAACATATGGAGGGTAGAATTTCAACGGGTGGAAACGTCACATATCAGCCTATGTTGGGGGATGCCATTCTGCCGCTGTAGCTCAAGGAGGGTGTGCTTGGCGGTGTAGGAATGGCTGAAGTGCATGCAAAGTTTCCTAGCCATTTTTAGAATGTTTTGCAATTGGGTATAAGACTTGAAGAACCGTTTGACAACCAGATTAAATACGTGCGCCATGCAGGGCGCATGGCTCAGCCCTACTTGGTGCAGTGCGGACACCATGTTCTTTCCATTATCTGTCACCATGGTTCCGATTTTTAGTTGTTGCAGAGAAAGCCAGCAATCGATTTCTTCTTGCATGACACGGAGCAGTTCCTCCCCTGTGTGACTTCGTTCACCCAGGCAAACCAGGCATAGAACTGTGTGACACCACCGTGCCCTGCACATGTGGTACGCTGGAGCGGCGCTATGATTTGGCCCTGCAGTGGAGGCTGAGGTGGTGGAGAAGGAGCCGGACATTAGTGCAGGATCAGCAGTTTGACAACGAGGAGGAGAATGCGGCATCACCTGTTCAAGTTGCTCGTGTGGCTGGACAGGAAGCACATTGACCCAGTGGGATGTAAAGGACATGTACTGTCCCTGACCGTAGTTGCAACTCTACACATCGACGCTGCCGTGCACTTTGGCAGACACCGACAGGCTCAAGGACTGGGCCACCTTCTCTTCTACATATTTGTGCAGGGCTGGGACTGACTTTTTGGCAAAGAAATGACAGCTTGGCACTCTCCACCTCGGCTCGGCACAAGCCATCATTTCTCTGAATGGTGTAGAGTCCACCAGTTGAAAAGGGAGGGACTGCAGCACGAGCAGCTTGGACAGGAGCACGGTCAGCTTCTGCGCTGTAGAATGGCTGGACGCGTACTGCTGTCTCTTTGCAATCGCCTCGGTGAACGACTGCTGCCGTAATCAGTGGCGAGGAATAAGAGGAGGAGGAGCAGGAGCATCTGGAGTGGTAGACTGCCTGAAATGGGCTGCATGCCACTGGGTGATGCTGCTGTTGCTGCTGCCGACTAGACCGCCACATCTGAGCCACGGTTCTCCCAGGCCACTTTGTGGTGATGCTGAATATGTTGGAGCAGGACCGTGGTGCCAGCATTAGCACCCTGGCCACGCTTCACTTTCTGACCACAGATATTACATATAGCCATGTTCACCTCCTCAGGCGTCTTAACAAAAAAATTCCACACCGCCGAGTAAGCGATTTTACCACCAACACTCCGCACTGACTGAGTGGTACCTCCGCTGCCTGGCTGAGCTCCTGCGCCGCTCTTTTCATGGCCGGAAAGCACCTGAGAAGAGTGCGGTCTACCCCGTGCGCGTTTGGCTCCATACCTCGCACTGCTGCCACTCCACTGACTAACGGCCACACTACCGACTTGCTGCCTGAACCGCTGCCTGACACGCAAGCTGTCAGTCTCGTCTGCAGATGATGATAATGATGATGATGAAGCCCTTGCTTCACCCGGCTCCCAAGTGCGATCGGCTACATCATCATCAACTACAGTTTGCAAGTCGCTAATGTCCTCCTCAACTGTCTCGGTGTACAAAGCCTGACCGCTCTCAACATCACCTCCCACTACACTCTCCTCACTAGTACTTGACCGACTACTGGAAGGAGCGGATTTCTGCCCCACCTCTTGGCTTCCCAGTAGCTGCTGACTGTCCTCAAGTAGTTCGTCCTCGCTGTATAGTGGCGCAGAGCCCATAACATATAGTACTTCTCTGGATGAGGGGACCGAAAAGGACAGAGGCAGGTTAAGGACAGGGGAGGGCACTGGAGCTGCTCCTGGCCCATGCCAACTAAGGGTTGTGTCTGACAAACCCACCGACTCATGGCTGGGGGTTTCAGATGTCATCTGGGAGGAAGTGGATGACCGAGTCAACCATTCAAGAACATCTGGGTTGGTGGTCAACACACGACCACTAGATGACACCGGTAGCTGCGGCCTCGCCGAGTGACCCATAATGCCATGGCCCCTTCCTCTGCTGAGACCTGTGCCTGTTCCCTAAAATTTTTTGCCACTGCCCCTCCCCTGTGAAGGGCCTGTCACCCCTCTGTCTGACATCCTGTTTCATAAAAAAAATTAAAATAAAATAAAATGAACAATCCCCCATAAAATTATACTTCACTTACTGCCTTGCACAACGGCATAACTATTTCTTTCAGAAATATCGTCACCTACACAGTGTGTTAACAATGGGTTACTGAACTACAGTACAATGGGTTACTGCACAGCACTATACACTTTGTTTATATACAGACTGATGCTGCAACTATCGATGTAAAAGGAACCACGTCTTTACTCTTTTTTGGGCAAGTCAGCTTCACTGACTACGTTAGCACAATATCACGTTTTTCTGTTTGGATGGCGAATAACGCCGCAAATAGTTATTTAAAACTAACAACCCCACAAACACGGATTCACAGTTTTTTTGGCAATTCAACTTCACTGACTACGTTAGCACAATATCATGCTTTTCTGTTAGGATGGCGAATAACGCTGCAAATAGTTATTTAAAAAAACAACCCCACAAACACGGATTCACTGGTTTTTGGCAAGTCAGCTTTACTGACTACGTTAGCACAATATCACGTTTTTCTGTTTGGATGGAGAATAACGCCGCAAATAGTTATTTAAAACTAACAACCCCACAAACACGGATTCACAGTTTTTTTGGCAATTCAACTTCACTGACTACGTTAGCACAATATCATGCTTTTCTGTTAGGATGGCGAATAACGCTGCAAATAGTTATTTAAAAAAACAACCCCACTAACACGGATTCACTGTTTTTTTGGCAAGTCAGCTTTACTGACTACGTTAGCACAATATCACGTTTTTCTGTTTGGATGGCGAATAACGCCGCAAATAGTTATTTAAAATAACAACTCCACGGATTCACTGTTTTTTTGGCAAGTCAACTACACTGAAGAATTTAGCACTATATAGCGCTTGTCTATTTGTATGCCGAATAACACCGCAACTATTTCTTTCACATTTACAAGCTGCCAATCATGGATTATATATGTTTTTCCCCAAACACAACCCAAAAGATTTTTTTTTTTATTTTTTTTTAATTATTATTATTTTTTTATTATTATTATTTTTTTTTTCTAATGTACCCCAAACAAGGCTCTGACCCTCTTACTGCACTGCAAAAAGTGAGAGTAGTGGTGCTTCTTTGAATACAGCACCCCAAAACAGCCTTTAGAACAGAGTGCAGTGCTGTATAATAGGCTAGCCCCTATGCCCACTCACTGCTGCACAGTATACCAGAATAGCGATTTCACTGCCTGATTTTCTGTCTAGAAATCGTCCCTCTCCTATCCCTGCAATTCAGATGATCTATCCCTGATCTCCTCATTTCTTTTCTTTAGTTTTTCTTTAACTTGCCCTATCTCTGTTAAAAGGGTTGTCCGAGTTATTTTTTTGTTCTTTATATGTTTCTAACTTGTCAGGTATAACAACTTTCCCATATACTTTGTGTTTCTAAAGCTGCTGGTTTCTCAGAGTTGACTGAGGGTCACATGACCTGTGATGTCAGCTTGTCTCCCTGGTCTTTGATGTTTCGTGCACAAGCCTCAGAGTTCAGATAACAGCCTGTACACGAGACGTCACTGGCCACGCCCCCTTTCTTTGCCGGGCTGCTATCTGCTCTCTCCCTGGATTCCTTCAGATAAAACATTAACCCCTTCAGCCAGAACACACTGAGGGCTCAAGCCTTTACAACAAATAGTAGCTGCAGCAGTGAGAGGAGACAAATGCTGGGCAAGGAGATATAGAGGAATTGAATTGTACAAGAACAGGTAGGGAGAATTTCCTGTGTGTATCAGCAGTGTCATTGTACAGCTGGGACTTGTAGTCCTACACATACAACATGCTGCTGAGTATTCCAGCAGACAGACATATCACTCAGCACTTGTATTCACTGCCTTTGCAGAGAAGGGGGTGGGGCTGAGATTGGTGTTATTGCATGTAAACAAAAGCCAGAAGAGAACCAGGGAAATGAGGAAATATAGATTTTTTTTGCCTAAAACTTGCTGAACTTAGTTATATATTGCTGCCCATCAGATTTGCAGAGCTATATTTTTTTTTTCATAACTTGGACAACCCCTTTAAGGGAGGAAGGGACTGTGGAGGCCACTATTAAAGGGGCAGCGGGGTACTGTGAGGTCACTGATAAGGGAGAGGGGACTGTAGAGGCCACTATTAAAGGGGCAGTGGGGTACTGTGAGGTCACTGTTAAGGGAGCAGAGTACTGTGGCAGTCACTGTTAAAGGGGCAGTTGCTGTGGAGGTCTCTGTTAAGGGGGTCGGGAATGGAAGAGGTCAGTAAAGGGGACTGTAACCTATGGTCAGTGTTAAGGGGCAGGTGCTGTAGAGGTCACTGTTGAGGGGGAGGGCCCTGTGGAGGTCACTATCAAGGGGGTGGGGTGCTGAGGAACTCACTGTTAAAGGGACAGGCTGCTGTGAAGATCAAAGTTAAAGGGGTGGGCTGCTGTGGAGGTCCCATTTTAAGGAGACAGAGCACTGTGGGGGGTCAGTGTTAATGGGTGGGGGGCTGTGGACAAACATTAAAGGAAATAGATTAAATATACCTGTGTGAAGCCGTGTGAAGCTAATATATATATATATATATATATATATATATATATATATATATATATATATTACACAAAAACAGGCAGCACTCTCTAAGTAAAATGAAAAAATCACGAAACTTTATTCACCCATGTGTGGGAAGCGACGTTTCGGCTCAGACTGAGCCTTTCTCTTGAGAAAGTTTCGTGATTTTTTCATTTTACTTAGAGAGTGCTGCCTGTTTTTGTGTACTCTGTCTAAGTGATCTTTTGTCGGATCATGAGGCTATGCACCTCGTTTTATTTTATTTTTTCCAGTGCTGCCGAGATATTTTTGTGTATATATATATATATATATATATATATATATATATATATATAAAATATAATATATATATATATATATATATATATATATATATATATATGTAAAGCACACATATATTTCCGTGTTCTATGAAAGTGGGAGTTTTTTTATTCATGATCCAGAAGCAGGATCTTCTTTATATGAAGGTAGAGCAATTATTTTTCCAACAATGTTTCAAATTTAAGGTCCTAAATTCAAAATTTGCCTGGAATACAACATATGTGACTTTTTTTGTTAAATTCTTTGGTTGACATTAACATTTTTATAATGTATTTTTATTAGAATATTTTCAAAAAAGGAGAAAGAATTTTCCCTTCCCATAAACAAGGTTCTGTACGTTACACGATGTAACGGAATAAGACGCAGCATATCCCTTAAATCTTCGCAGCTCACAATTTGCAATTCTTATTTAGTTTGTGTTACTGCTTTTTATGTATCTTTGTGTTCCAATCTACTGGTATGCAAGCTACAAATGGTTGTGTATGTGTTTCTGTTTGTTTAACCTATGCAGAGGACTCTGTAACAGCTGCTAAGTGATGTTCCCTCTGGCAGTGAAAGGATTAATGTATCTGTGGCTAATTGCTACACTTTTATACTCTTGCTTGTAATGTTGCTCCTGACCTTTGCGTTAATCTCTTCATTATAGGTGTTTCTAGTGTTTTGTGACCTGGGCTGAACTATAATCCTCCCCAGAAAATGACCCTTTAATAAAGCCAAACAAATTCCACAATTCTTATGAAAATACAATTATCAAAATACATACAACGCAACGGCACACTGCTAACCAGATAAAGCACAAAATGCCATAGAGATATGAGGTATTCTGGAGCTAATGCTATGCTTGTTTAGTAAATTAGAGATTCTTGGCAAACATATTTTGTACAAAATTATCTGGGCCCGTCCACCAAATCGTCAAGGTGATCTCTGTAGGATGGGAACCTAACACTATTTCCTACCTGTTATGTGCCAACCTTGGCTTCCGTATAATCAGGGGGCGTTGGTTCCACATGCATGCTCACATGGTCCCCTCTGCCTTTTGCCATTTATGGTGCTTCAAAGGCCTCCACTAATACAGGGATGCAGGTACCAACATGCATGCCGAGTCCACTCAGCTTTATAGTTACACTAATTAAAAACAGCCTATGGGGCAGACAGGGCTAGTCAGGAGTGCGTGACCAAATGGAGTAGCCACATCTCCAGTACAAACTTACAAAGAAAAAAAGGGGAATTTCAGTCAGCACATCCCAGTGTGCAGGTGCACGTTGCTATGGCTAAATGCACAAGGAAAGAAAAATACATGCAATGCAACGGCACACTGCCAAACAGATAAAGCACAAAATGCCATAGTGATATGAGGTATTCTGAAGCTAATGCTATGCTTGTTTAGTAAATTAGAGACTTGCTTTCAAAATGTAAAGACTGCTAAAGCTGAATGTTAGTTATCCTGGATACGACAGCCATTTTATTTTCCTAAATCAATATTCCCTTACTAGGTTTGAGTCTGAAATTGCCAATATCTGCAAGTAGGGTTGGAACAAAGAGTCTTAAAAAAGAACTCCCGCAAAAATTTTTATTCTCTGACCTGTTAGAAAGGTGCATGATATAATCTATAGTGAATGTCATTTTCTTAGAGGCTGAAATTGAGAGTTTCCACTCTCTTCTTATTGTAGCTGGGTCATGTGACCAACTCCCTGACCTCCAACTGACCCAGGACAGCAAGCCAGTCACTTCTCTATTCATTCCTATGAGACTGAAAGTGAGACTCTCATAGGAATGCATAGAAAATTAGACTTCCTGTCCACACATAAGGTGCTGTGTGAGTTGGTGGGTCTAATTCCTAGTCACATGACACAGATAAGAAACTTCAGGATGATATAACTCAAAAATTCAGCTACTGGTAAGAAAATGACATTCACTACAGATTACATCATGTACATTTCTAGCAGGACATGGAATAAAAATTTTTACGGGAGTTCTTTAAGGTGGGATTACACTGCCCGATGTATGGGCAGTGCGACGGCCGATTGAT
Organism: Rhinella marina; assembly: GCA_900303285.1. NCBI lineage: Eukaryota > Metazoa > Chordata > Amphibia > Anura > Bufonidae > Rhinella > Rhinella marina. Next base: position 7,141 of record ONZH01015718.1, read on the forward strand.
CTTTGCATATGCTTGATTACACAGGGCGATGCCAACAGAATGCAGGAGGACCGATTCATTCCTGCCTCATTATGATTGATTACACAGGAAAATGTGCTGTTGATAATTGGGCATCTTTCACCCTGACGAAAGATGCCCAGTAGCCGACGAATTAGCTGATTGGTTGTTCGATTATATGAGCCAACTGTTGTGAACTAGTTTTCTTATGAATGCTTGTACCCGATAATTTGCAAACCTGTGGGCATATGTTTATGGTATACAAACTACTTTTTGATGAAAGAGAGTCAAATGATGTACCATCCCCAATTATTACTCACCTATACCAGCAATAGATGCTCCTTTTAAAGTTTTCACCAGTCACAGATGCCTCCTATAACAGTGACAGCCACAGACTGAGGTTCCACTCTATAACAGTGACAACCACATCTGCCCAATATAACAAATATGCCCCCTCTCTAGCCTTTGCTTGGCCTCCAGTACCATGTCGTCTCTAGTTCCTAACCCCTTTGCCTTTTTTTATCCCCATTCAACAGCCACACATTGGGCCTGTGCTAGGAACATGATGTGATGGCAGAATATTGTGACACACTCGAAGTCTAAGCAGCTAACTTTAAACTTTTTAAAAGGCGAATGGCAACGCGTCACTACAGTCTATCGACCATCAATCTGAAGTTGACCAATAGATTACGATTGATTGACCGTCACTGCCCTAGATCTACACTGTACTAAGAATAAGTTTATCTCCACTTATTTATGTGAAGTAGTATTTCATATGCAACATAATCATTATGTTACATTTACATGACTGTAGATATTGTACTGCCAAGTTGATTTCTTCCTCTGTTGACTACATAGATTGTGTTCATCTTGTCTTTCGTTGGTTCTTCAGGTTTCTCAATAGCAGGTTCATGATCCTTGTAATTGTATCCATCCATCTGATTGTTGGTCATTCTTTTTTACTTCCCCATGTCAGTGGCAAGCATAATTGATTTTTCTTTGAGCATGGTTTTAGAGCATGGTGTCCAAAATGCAAATATTGTGTTTTGTGCTTCCTACGAAACAACATGTTTCATTTTGCCAAGGATATCCTTTGTGTTTTTTTTGTCATCTACATCATATACAACCTTGTTTATGATATTGTGAATATTTTCCATACCTCATTTCTTTAGGCTAGGGCTTCATGAAAAAATTTGGCCGTGCAGCACATCACTGGCCCAAAGATTGCAGTATTGCGTTGCGTATGTCACAACTTCTTGAAAGTGAATGTGTTTGCACTGAGACCCATAACTTGCCCAAATGCAGTCGGCAGAAATCCAAACTTGCTGGATTTCTAGCGGCATGTCACAGTTGTGGGTTGCAACATGACCACACACACAATGGAGGTTCTGGCAGGTGACTATGTAACAGATTCTAGCAAAAAAATACTGCTGGTTCCAGGTATTTATGCTGGAATCCCATGGATCCTGTTATAACTAATAGAATCCGTCTGCACTGGTGGTGTTCAGCATATGCTGGATCTGACGATTCTGGTTATTCTGTTGCTATGCCAAAAGAGAACGCTGGAATTTGGCCGTAGATGTGATCCTACACTTAGCTTGTTATCTACAAGTTGTTGTTTAAAGAGTTTACAGTTGATATAATTGTTACCTCTGTAAATGAATTTCTTTGAAAGCAATGTTCTCACATAGGAAATTAAATTAAAAAACAACTATCGCTTCTTGCATATGGCAGAATTACACTCCACAGAGGTATAACGAGGACAGCTAGGGAAAACTTTATTTTGAGGAAATGTAGAGAGGTATGACACGTCTCTAACACTCACTAAATCCACAATGAGCTAATTAAGGGTGCATTTTAATGAATAAAGATTTCATAGTCTTTTGATGATGGATCCTCTTTAACTTTACACCTTAGCAGGGCTGTAACGGATATATTTTGTTTTATGTTGTGCGCCAAACTAAATAATCCATGTGTGTATTTTGATGACAGATTTCCTTTTGGAGTGGTGTAGATAGGTGAAGTCAGGAAGCTCAGTGATTAGTCTGGAGTGGAAATGTATCACAGCAGATTGTAGTAAACATCTGAATTGAAATATGCGAATTGAAAGGTAAAATCAAGTGATTTGATGGCGGTTACCAGTGAATGCATGGCAAATTGTTACATGGATGTGGAAATACACGAGTGACCTCACACGCGTTCCATCCTTACTTCATATGCATCCCCGGGGCAAACATAAAGACAAAAATTACACTGCCCTTTGGTGACACAGAAACAAGAACATATCCTTTGTTTTAACCTTGGAAAAGAAAACTTTGTATCTTTCACGGTACAGTACCTATAATTTTATTGTGCTTAAAGAAGCACTCCCACACAAATGTATTCTCTAACCTGTTAGAAAGGTACCTGATGTAAACTGTAGTGAAGGTAAACTTCTTACCAGAGACTTTATTTGTGAGTTATACCCTCTCTTCTGATTCTCAGCTGTGTCATGTGACCAGCACTCTGACTTTCCAAATAACACAGCATCTTATGTGTGGACAGGTAGTCAGTTTCTCTATTTATTCCTATGGGAGCCTCAATGTCAGTCTCATAGGAATCAGGGTTGCCAACCGATCAGAAATTTCTGGACAGCCCGTAAAAATAGGTGACTTTTTTCCTGTGTCCATGAAAAAAATAGATGTGCCCATGATTTTTTGGAGTTAGTGGTACTTAAATAGATTGTTTTGGTGGTAATTATTAGGCTTGAGCGACTCGAGCTTCAGATCTTAGATCCGAAGTCGATTTGTTCAAAAACTTTGTGGTTAATGCTGTTTCTGTACATCATTAAAGTGTATTGGCTCCGTGGAGCCAAACTTCATCTTGCCTGAAGTCAAGCAAAACTTCTGTGAATTACTATTGAATTCATATCTGCATATTTTATTTATTTATTATATGCACTTATATAGCGCTACTATATTCCACAGCGCTTTACATTAGCATCGGGCTATCCCCAATGGGGTTCACAATTCTATCATTCTTCTAATATTGGGGTTGTCCCACAAAACAAATTTTGCAGTTTTCAAACTAGCACCTGCCTCTGAATACTTTTGTAATTGCATGTAATTAAAACTTTAGTATAGCCACCAAGTTATTCGATGAACTATATCTGTATAGCTCCATCTACTGTTCTTTTTTTTTATTTCTTTGTACTGTTCTTTGTGGATGCACATGCTCAGTTCAATTCTTCAACTGCCGCTAGTTGAGCAGACATACCCCAGAGAAAGGAAACAACCCCTGAGCTACCAGCTTGACAAAAATCTAGCAGAGCAATTGGAACAATAAATGTGGGGGTCTCTGGATCCATGTGAGGTACAGGGCTGGTTCTAGCTTTGTTAGAAAGATGTTGTTACTGTTTGTACTACAGTACAGACCAAAAGTTTGGACACACCTTCTCATTCAAAGAGCTTTCTGTATTTTCATGACTATGAAAATTGTAGATTCACACTGAAGGCATCAAAACTATGAATTAACACATGTGGAATTATATACTTAACAAAAAAGTGTGAAACCTATTCTAGGTTCTTAAAAGTAGCCACCATTTTGATGATGCTGACAGGCCCAAAAATTATGTTGCAGGCCCAGCTGGTGAGCTAAGCGGCTAACAAATTCGGGTGCAGGCCCAGCTGGTGGACTTCTAGGGCAGCCTAATAAGCTGTTTCATATGATGGAGGAAGAGGACGAGAAGAGGAAGGGGTAAATGATAATACAGTGTATTCAATACACCATGAAAGCCAGATTTAAGGTTCCTTCATGTTAAGCCGCTTTCCTCTGGTGGAGTACAGAAGTCAGGGGCAATCCAGGCCTTGTTCATTTTGATAAGAGTCAGCATTGTCAGTTGACAGGCGGATGCGCTTATCAGTAATTATGCCCCCAGCGGCACTAAATACCCGCTCAGACAAAACGCTAGCGGCAAAGCAGGCCAGCACCTCCAAGGCAGATGCCCAACGGCATAGGTAGGTTTAGCGTAGGACCTGCCTGACCTGAGACCACCTTGGTGCTGGGTAGGTGGGCACAGGTGTGTTTTGATCAAAATATATTGGCTAAGAGTCTCAGATTTTATCATATCAGAATGAGGGCTTAATTTTTACAGTATATATTATTTGCAGCTATTGAATATTCTTTTTTTGTGATGTATTCATATATGTAGCCACTGACATCCACAATTATTACTATTATATCATGCAGGATGTTTTTTATCCTTTTTTTTCTGTGATTTCTCCTCAGAATATCCCAATGTGGGATCTCTTCTTTGCCCAGACTCTGCATGGTGGGAGGAAGGAGGATCAGGGTGAGGATGTGGTTGCCCAGACTCTTGGCTACTGAGACTGGACTTTGTGGAAGAGGGGGTGGTGCTGAACCGACTGGAAGCAATATCAGCTGAAATCCAACCAACTACCTGCTCGCACTGCTGTGGTGACAAGAGTTGCGTCTTGCGCCGTCCTGAAAACTGTGACATGAAGCTAGGAGTTTTGGATGACTTTGTTTCTTGGATTCTGCCAGCAGGCACGGTGAAACTGTGTTGGTTGGCCTCCGCGTTCACCATCAGCAGCACGCCCACTCCCCTGTCCCTTAGTGCTCGCCTTGCGCATATTGTATAGTATATATGCAACTTGGTCACAACTACAGTACTGCAGATTTTTATAAACTGTATGATCAGAAAAATGTAAACGAATGTCCAATATTATAAATGCACTAACATTATAGAGCAGCAGCAAATGAGGAACTGCGGCCTAAATTAACGGTATTAATTACAGATGTCAGCTACAGAGACTTTTGAACGGTTGTAATACGCTGTGCACCTAGCGTTACTGACAGAGCACACCTGTTTTTTTTTTGCCACCCAAAGAAATTAAAAAAAAGACGTGTTTCACAATGGACTTTGGTCTTTTTGGAACAGCGACAATCTTTCTACCTACCCAAATACTATCCGTATTGTTTAATTCCCTCCTAGGGAAAATTGAACTGCAGCAGCAAATGAGGAACTGCGGCCTAAATTAACAGTATTAAATACGAATCTCAGCTACAGAGACTTTTGAACGGTTGTAATATGCTGTGCACCTAGCGTTACTGACAGGGCACACCTGGGTTTTTTTTGCCACCCAAAAGAATAAAAAAAACGTATTTCCCAATGGACGTTTGAACAATGATAGTAACCCTGCCGATAGAAATTCTAACAATACGCAAATGTTATACAGCAAGACGCAAAAGAAGTACTGCGGGCTTAACAGCAGAAATTATAGCAAAGTATGTCAGGTATATAGTATACAGCATGCAGCAGCAGCACATGTGGCATTAATGGCAGGCCACCTAGTGCTATTTTCACCACCTTTAACCCCTTCAACCCCGGGCCTGTTTTCACCTTACTGACCAGGCCATTTTTTTGCAAATCTGACATGTGTCACTTTATGTGGTAATAACTTTGGAACGCTTTTACTTATCCAGGCCATTCTGAGATTGTTTTCTCGTCACATATTGTGCTTCATGACAGTAGTAAATTTGTGGCAAAATATTTAATTTTTATTTATAAAAAAATACTTAATTTAACAAAAATTTGGAAAAATTTGCAATTTTCCAAATTTCAATTTCTCTACTTTCAAAATACATAGTAATACCTCTAAAAATAGTTATTATTTTACATTCCCCATATGTCTACTTTATGTTTGGATCATGTTGAAAATGACATTTTAGTTTTTTGGGATGTTAGAAGGCTTTGAAGTTTAGAAGCAAATCTTAAAATTTTTAGAAGATTTCAAAAATCAATTTTTTTAAGGAGCAGTTCAGTTATGAAGTCACTTTGTGGAGCTTACATAGTACAAATTCCCCATGAATCACCCCCATTTTAGAAACTACACCCTTCAAGCTATTCAAAACTGATTTTACTAACTTTGTTAACCCTTTATGTGTTCCATGAGAATTGACGGAAAATTGGAATTAAATTTCAAATTTTCACTTTTTTAGCAGATTTTAAATTTTAATCAATTTTCCATGAAACACATCAAGGGTTAAAAGCAAAACAATACTCAAAATCTATTACCCCAATTCTGGAGTTTACAGAAACACCCCATGTGTGCACAAAAACGAATGTATGGGCGCACAGCAGGCTTCAGAGTGGAAAGAGCACCATATGGCTTTTGGAATTAGCTGGAATAATAATTGGGAGCTATGTCACACATGAAGACCCCCTGAGCTGGCCCTACAGTAGAAACCCCCCAAAAGTGACCCCATTTTGCAAAGAGCACCCCCGTATGAACATTTTAAGTGGTAGAAAGGGTACTTTTAAGCAAACTGGTGTCTCACAGAAATGAATATGTAGTGGTTGGTGAAAAGTGGATATGTAAGCTATTCAGAATATATCTGAGGTATAAAGTGAAAAAAATTCAGGGTACATCAGGGATGAAACTAATCCATGGATTGGTGGTAGATTCTGAAACAATCCTTGATGCAGGTGCGTACATAGAAATCATTGGGCCCCATAGCAAGAATCTGAATGGGGCCCCTAACCCCGCCCACTACCCCGGATCATCCAACATGCTACCCTGGCTCCTCCCATGCCACACCCCCATTTGCCAATAAAGAAATGTATACATGAGCTACTGATTTATTTATTTATTTATTTATTTATTTATTTAAATTAAGGAGACGTTATACTGAATGGGGGCAGCCACAAGGATGGATTATACTGTATATCATATAGCATGGTGTATGGATTATACTGTATATCATACAGCATGGTGTATGGATTATACTGTATATTATACAGCATGGAGTACGGATTATACTGTATATTATACAGCATGGAGTACGGATTATACTGTATATTATACAGCATGGAGTACGGATTATACTGTATATAATACTGCATGGTGTATGGATTATACTGTATATTATACTGCATGGTGTATGGATTATACTGTATACTATACAGCATGGTGTATGGATTATACTGTATACTATACAGCATGGTGTACGGATTATACTGTATACTATACAGCATGGTGTACGGATTATACTGTATACTATACAGCATGGTGTACGGATTATACTGTATACTATACAGCATGGTGTACGGATTATACTGTATACTATACAGCATGGTGTATGGATTATACTGTATATTATACAGCATGGTGTACGGATTATACTGTATACTATACAGCATGGTGTACGGATTATACTGTGTATTATACAGCATAGTGTATGGATTATACTGTGTATTATACAGCATGATGTACAGTTTATACTGTATATTATACAGCATGGAGTACGGATTATACTGTATACTATACAGCATGGTGTGCGGATTATACTGTGTATTATACAGCATGGAGTACGGATTATACTGTATATTATACAGCATGGAGTACGGATTATACTGTATATTATACAGCATGGAGTACAGATTATACTGTATACTATACAGCATGGTGTACAGATTATACTGTACATTGTATAGCATGGTACAGGGATTATAATATATACTGTACAACAAATGCATGGCGGTTACACCATGCCGGACAACATAACCCCTGCACCACACTGTACAATATATAGTACGTACAGTGTATGCATATCCTGCCCTCAGGAGCACGGTAGGGTTTTCACGGACCATACTCCACGGACATTTGAATTAAGCCTTATGGGGGAGTGCAGTAGCGGTATCAGCACTGTGGGTGCACATTTTTGCTGATTTTTGCGTACTGTGCCGCAAGCCACAGTACGCCTGGCACTTAGGGACATGAAGAGGGGTAAGCTGGTATAATAGTTATCCACGTAGAGGTGGTAACCCTTATCCAGCAGTGGGTGCAGCAACTCCCACACTAGTTTCCCACTAACTCCTAGGCCAGGGTGGCATTCTGGGGGTTCAATCCGGGTGTCTCTCCCTTCATAGACCCGGAACCTATAGGTGTACCTGGACCTACTCTCACAGAGCTTGTACATTTTTATGCCATACCTTGCCCACTTGCTGGGCAGGTACTGGCGGAATTTTACCCTCCCCTTGAAATGCACCAGGGACTCAGATGTTTTCTTCTGGGGTGTACACTTCAGAAAACTTGGTGCTGAAGTTGTCAAGGATGGGTCTAATTTTGAAAAGCCGATCAAATGTCGGGTCACTTTGGGGAGGACACTGGTCATTATCATTATAATGCAAAAATTTCAGTATCGACTCAAATTGATACTGGGCCATGGTGGCACTGAATATTGGAGTGTGGTACAAGACATCCGTACTCCAATACTGTCTCATTTCTGGTTTTTTAATAAGCCCCATAAGCAGCACAAGCCCCCAGAAGATTTTTATTTCTGTTGCTGTTACTGGGGTCCAACCTAGGGGTCTTGCGTATTGTGATGTGGGGTTCTGGGTAATGAACTGCTGGGCATATAAATTAGTTTGGGGCACAATTAAATTTACTAAATCATCACTGAAAAAGATTTTGAAAAAATCAATTTCTGTGAAGTCCGTGCATTCAATTTTAATTCCAGAGTTTCCCACAAACTCTGGAATTTGGGGCTGATAATTCTCAGGGGGTGGGGTCCATGTGGGCTCACTCTAGGGGGCTGCCTCAGCTGTCCTTCTGGGGCGCCTCCTAGAGGGTCCCTTATCAGCGGATGATGATGAGGGGGTAGAGGAGTAGAGGAAAGTGGCATCCTCTTCTCCCTCAGTGGCCATCTCGGTATCAGAGGCAAGGATGGCGTATGCCTCTTCTGCCGAGTACACTCGTTGGGATGATTGGGACATTTTTATTTTATTGGGGTGTGATAGGTGAAACGTGTAAAACTTTATTTAATGTAAGGGGTGTGTTTTTATACGTGAAGGTGTTTTTTACGGTTTTGAAATAGAATTTAAAAAAAAAATGGGGTGGGGAATAAAAAAAAAGGTCTTTTCTGTAAAAAAAAAAAAAAGGATTCTGTAAAAAAAAAACAAAAAAAAATATTTACTGCAAAAAAAAAAAAAGTGCAGTGCAAAATGAGCAGACGTGATCAGAAATGGACACTACTGATCGGTGCTCAGTGATTGCAAAATGCAAGTACGCAGACGATGCGTTCGTACAAATTCCTAAACTGACACTAACTGAAATCTAACTACCACTACCTGCGGTTCTTTTTTCACGCAAGATAGGTAAAAAACAAAACAAAAAAAAGTGCAGATGCTACTGATACAGCACGCACACACAGATCGTGTGTGCGTGCAGAAACTGTAGTGTAAAAATTCACTACAGTCCTCTGCAAACTGCACGTACGCAGATACAGTGTTTTCGTGCAAAACCCTAAACAGATACAAACTGAAATTTATCTATCTACCACTAAATGCGGTTCTTTTTTCACACAATATGTAAAAAAAAATTAAAAAATTTGCAGATGCTGCTGATACAGCACGCACGCACACAGATCGTGTGTGCATGCGTGCAGAAACTGTAGTGTAAAAATTCACTACAGTCCTCTGCAAAATGCACGTACGCAGATACAACGCGTTTGTGCAAAAACCTAAACTAACATTAACTAAAATTTATATCTAACACTAACTGCTGTTCAACAAAATGTAAAAAAAAAAAAAAACAAAAAAAAAAAAACCTCTAAAATGACCAGAGATACTCTGCAGCACACTCGCACGTACACTGATTGTGCGTGCGTACAGAAACTGTAGTGTAAAAATTCACTACAGTTCTGCGCAAAATGCACGTACGCAGATACAGTGCGCTCGTGCAAAAATCTACACTGACACTAACTGAAATTTATATATATATATATATATATGTGTATATATATATATATACAGGAGCCTTGTCGCACTCTGCTTATTCCAATACCGGAGTAGGGTTCCCACCCCCGTTGTCAAGAGATAAAAAACTCCGGAGAAGAGAGTAATTTCTCGTGTTGCTTTATTTCAAAATTTGCGGCACAAATTGCGTGACGTTTCGGCCCCTTTAGGCCTTTTTCAAACTAATGCCGCCAGGAATGAGGTTAGAAAAGAATGCGGTTAGGAGAAAGCGCTTGCAGACTGGCTGCAACTGAAGAAAAGAGTCCATCCGTTCACCTTTTCTGGGTCGCACAAAGACACAGTGGTTGGAACCAAAGATCTCGAATTTGAACTCATCAGACCAAAGCACAGATTTCCACTGGTCTAATGTCCATTCCTTGTGTTCTTTAGCCCAAACAAGGCTCTTCTGCTTGTTGCCTGTCCTTAGCAGTGGTTTCCTAGCAGCTATTTTACCATGAAGGCCTGCTGCACACAGTCTCCTCTTAACAGTTGTTGTAGAGATGTGTCTGCTGCTAGAACTGTGTGTGGCATTGACCTGGTATATATTCTGAGCTGCTGTTAACCTGCGATTTCTGAGGCTGGTGACTCGGATGAACTTATCCTCCGCAGCAGAGGTGACTCTTGGTCTTCCTTTCCTGGGGCGGTCCTCATGTGAGCCAGTTTCTTTGTAGCGCTTGATGGTTTTTGCGACTGCACTTGGGGACACTTTCAAAGTTTTCCCAATTTTTCGGACTGACTGACCTTCATTTCTTAAAGTAATGATGGCCACTCGTTTTTCCTTATTTAGCTGCTTTTTTCTTACCATAATACAAATTCTAACAGTCTATTCAGTAGGACTATCAGCTGTGTATCCACCTGACTTCTGCCCAACACAACTCATGGTCCCAACCCCATTTATAAGGCAAGAAATCCCACTTATTAAACCTGACAGGGCACACTTGTGAAGTGAAAACCATTTCAGGTGACTACCTCTTGAAGCTCATCAAGAGAATGCCAAGAGTGTGCAAAGCAGTAATCAAAGCAAAAGGTGGCTACTTTGTAGGAACCTAGAATATAAGACATATTTTCAGTTGTTTCACACTTTTTTGTTAAGTATATAATTCCACATGTGTTAATTCAGTTTTGATGCCTTCAGTGTGAATCTACAATTTTCATAGTCATGAAAATACAGAAAACTCTTTGAATGAGAAGGTGTGTCCAAACTTTTGGTCTGTACTGTATATATCGATTTATATATATATATATGATATATATCTAACTGTCACTAGCTGGAGTAACAAAAAATGTGCTAATGCAGCACGCACGCACACAGAACGTGTGTGCGTGCAAAAACTGTAGTAAAGAAAGTCACTACAGTGAAAAAAAAAGCGAACATTAGGTAAAAATTAACTTATATCTATATATATAGATGAAGCTCTATATATTTATATAAAACCCTAACTGTACTTCCTTCTTTTTAACAAAAAAAAAGAAAAACTGGCAAAAAAAAGAGGAAGAATAAAAAAAAAAAGCACAAAGAATGATCCCCAGGTGCTGATCAGGCAGGTATGCACTGAAAAGCACTGGGCGGTCACAGCTCGCACGCAGAAAAAGCGGTGAGGAGCTGAAAAATTGTTAAAAAAAACAAAAAAAAGCCAAAAAACGCATGGACCAAGTGGCGTCCGTAAAAAAAGGACGGGAGGGGACAGGGACAGGGACGGAGGGTGGATTATGGATCTGTAACTGCTTTTTCTTCTTCTTTTCAACAGCAAAAAGGCAGATAGCAGTAGTGGTGCACCACAAGTCCCAGCAAGTCAACAGCAGCACAGAAAAGGACAGTACCTCTCTGCATGAAGTCACCAGCTAGAATGGCTGCATGCAGGCAGGTTCTGCCCCTTCATGTGCAGCTGTAGTGCTGCCATTGGCTGTAGCATTGCTCCAGCCAATGGCGGTGCTGGCAGGGGACCCAAAACACAGGAGTCCCCTGCCTGACCTCAGCAACGACAGCCATCATACCCCAGTTCCCCGGCGATTCCGCCCGGGGATCGAGTCACCGCCGCGCCGTAGCTCTACGGCGGTGGTCAGCAAGTCCTTTCACGCAGCGCCGTACATGTACGGCGCTGGTCGGGAAGCGGTTAGAGTCCTCAAATGTCAGTAAATAAAGGTTTGTGACAGATATAATAGCAAGGGCTTTTGGGTCTTTTTTGATCGATTTCTATCCCTGCCTAGCGTGCTTCTCTCCCTACAGTGTATGTCCCTCCTTGCTGCAGCAGCACTTGTGGCATTAATGCCAGGCCACCTAGCGCTATTTTCACCACCTTCAAAGTACTGAACTATATAAAATAAAGGTTGTGCCAGATATAATAGCCCTTAAAAGGGCTTTTGGGTCTTTTCTGATCGTTTTCTATCCCTGCCTAGCGTGCTTCTCTCCCTACACTCTCTGTCCCTCCTTGCTGCAGCTCTCCCTGTCTAACACTGGCCGGGTCACATGTCACCGGGTGCTATATAGCACTCCATGACGCGTTCCCGGCCAGCCAATCAGTGTGATGCCAGTAGCTAGGATTGCTACTGGCATTACAGTGAATGCCAGCACCTTCCTGCACGCTAATTGGCCAATTAGCGTGTGGGGAGGGGACTCGAGCATGGCGCTCGAGCACACGCGGTATTTGGCTGAATACCGCTTGGACCCGAGCACCACCATTTTCGGACGAATAGAACATGTTCGCTCAGCACTAATAAATAAGTAAAGCCAAGTAAAGTAAGCCAAGTTGCTTTGTAACAAGTACATGATGATAATCATTAATGATCATGTTTTCCATTATTGTTACATGTGTGGTTACCCTTAGTGAAAAATGCATAAATATTGGAAACTAATTATTCCTTTAAGAGAGATTGATCACCCATCCTTATAACCATTGCCAACCATCTTATCTCCCTATACTTCAGTGAACACCATGGTCCATTCTTTTTTGATGAACCTACTCTGATCAAACATTGACATTCTATCTTAAGGTTTCAGTCCCGGAAAAACACCTCTAAATAGTTAACTGAATATTGAATTCATCAACTACTTTCATCTTTCCATTTAAAGCCTTCTATTTTTTGCAGTCATCCAAGTAAGTCCAAAGTCAGCAGAGCTCGGCTGTGTCTGCTCAATCAATCAGCCAATCAATCAATAGGTTAAGCAGTCAATCAATTAAGAATTGTTTAACTCGGTTATATCCTTTTAACCAAAATGACCTTTGTTTTTGTCTCTTCAAGGACAAGGAGAACCCGTTTAACCACTTTACAGGGCGTGAAATAGTACAATATACAATTATAACATGACTACATTCAAATGATTGGTTAAGATATCAGGCAAAAACAGTACATGATTTACTAAGTATGATTAATCAGTTCAATCAGTTCATTATTCGCCAACAAAATTACATTTTGGCAGCATTCTGATCTACAGTACTAGGGCTAAGAAATTTGGAAATGACCAATTATTATTCAGTGACACGAAATTATGGGTCAGTGCATAACATTACACAGTTCTTTTTTCTTCATCAAAAGTGAGTATTTTAAAATCACTTGTGATGGGATTAAATGGAAAAGGGAGTTTATTTATGGAAGGAAGCAATCTAATAGTCACAGACACATAATTAACCGCTTCTCACAGTCATCGTAGGCAATGCATCAAAACTTTCACAAGGCGGCATTTTGTCATTACAAAGACAATAAAGGAGTCAGATATTTTATGTATGCTTTATTGTCAATTGGGCTCTGTTTATTGATGTATTGCAGTGGCAGAGCCATCGATGCGATAAACAGCTCCGACTTTTGAATCAATTTGCCGTATGTCTTCGTTGAAACCGGCAAGAGAAAGAATTAAAAAGTTTCTATTGGTTTTGGATCACAAAATGAATGTCACAAGGGATTCAATAAAACCAATGATAAGGATCAATGCTGAGATTTAATGATCACAGTGTTCTAATCACTGACAATTAGATTTCCTTAAGATGTGTCTTATGTACTGTATTTGCATATTAAGTGGTGGATATATAATATAGACTGGTGGAGTTAAAGTGAGACCAAGTAAAGAATATTAAAATTGTGAGGTTAAGAACGCCTTTACTTCAAAAATGATAATAGTATAATTGCTAGGATATGTCAATCATTTTCTGAATGGTGGGAGTCTGACTTTTAGGACCTGCATACACCTTGTAAGTGAAGTGGAGTTTTTAGGTTTATTCCTTACTGTGACAACCCTGTCCATTCTGTTTGACACTGCAATATAGCTCGGGTCAAGTCAATGAGACTATGCTAAAGTCGTAGCAGTTAAAGCTCAAACAGGTGGGAAAAGCTCTGTAATGAAGAAGATAAATTTAGATGAGATAGTGTTCACCTTCTTTAATGTTAGTTTGACTATAACTCTGTTCTTACAGAAAACTTCTCTAACATAGTCAACAGTTCATGGAGACAAGAGAGTAGTGCCGGTCCACATCAGCTATGGTGAAGGCCCTTGGGCAAAACAGAAAATATACACAGAACAGCCAACTAAATGCTTCATTTGTGCCAGCAGATCAGCTCTGACCTGTTGAGGCATGGAACTGCAAATGTCCAGTATCCATTTTTGAGCAGTTTATGCTGCAGTAGCTGTTTTGAGGAATCGGGACAGACAGGCTAGCCTTCACTCACCATAGAAATCATTCAGTGTCCATGAGCCTGTTTATGGTTCACCATCCGTCCTTAGAGCACTTTTGGTAGGCACCAATCACCACACACCTGGAACACCCTGCAAGATCTCCCATTTTGAAGAGACCCAGTTACCTTACCCAGTCAGATCTTACACTTGCTCATTTTCTCTGCTCCCAGCAAATCAACTTCAGGAACATATCCCATCCCTTGACAAGATACTCAATGTTATTTACTTCACCAGTCAATGGTTTTAATATTATGGTTGATAGACATATACTGTATATCAAAATGTATTAATAACTTCTATTCATGTTTTGATGATGATGATCCTGATGATATCACTTACTTAATAGAGTAAATCACTGTAGAGAAAAAAACTAAGTGGACCAAGGTGATGCTGGTGTATGGCACAAATAGGCTGCTACAGAATTCAATTCCTGTGTACCTGTATTAGACAGAAAAGGGTACCAGAAAAGAGTGCGTCAGTATGGTTGGGGAGGCAGATTCCACGTGGATCGGATGTGGACGTTGTGTGCAGTTCCTGTGAAAATAGGGGTGTGCAGCGTGTATTCAAGCAGCCCAGCTATTTATAGTTCTCTGATGTATTCTGACAGTATCAAAACTTATTTGCAGAAAAGAAGACAGTTCTGTAACAGATCTGAGCTGCAGGGACAACCTAGGAGCAAGCATGAGTTACCAGAAGGAGAAGAGGCCTAGAGCTAATCTGAGGCAGTCAGAAATAAGAGCAAAGATACCTAGTGTATGGAGAAACTTGCAAAGAGGGAAATACTGAGACCAGCTGCTATAGATATTTTTATATGATTGGACTATTCCGGGAATCTGAAAGGCTCTATTACACATATCTTTGGCTTTCCT
This sequence comes from Rhinella marina, assembly GCA_900303285.1. Lineage (NCBI taxonomy): Eukaryota > Metazoa > Chordata > Amphibia > Anura > Bufonidae > Rhinella > Rhinella marina. The sequence continues at coordinate 22,469 of ONZH01015718.1, forward strand.
AGTGGATGTTCAGGATACTGATAGTCATATTGGCAAATATTTTATATTACAGCAGCATCCAGGGAGCAGGAGCTGATTGGCCATAGTCCATCACAGGGAGATTTCCTGGCAGGCCGATGCTCAGGGGGCCACCAGGGCCCTCCTCACAGCTGGCCAGTGGAAGTTTTTGGGGATGTATTTTGTGCTGCTGTCAGTATTTTGCGATGGACTGTGGTATTTGGTTCTGTTGGGGTGGTATAATGTACCACAATATGCTATTGCATATAACTACAAAATGAGGCCACTTTTAGTATTTTTTCAAGGGCTACTATAAGTTTCCAGTCAGCCCCTGCCAGGGAGAAATCAATGAAAAATTCACAAAATGCACAAAAATTTGCTGTGATTGTCTGTTGTAACTGATTTTTCTTTGTTTTTGTTTTTCATTACTACATAGGACAATGACAATAAGGCTCCAAAAGGCAACTGCTTAAATCGAATACTCATTTAAATAAGAAAGGTTATTACTTGTTTGAAGAGGTCTTCCTATGCTCACACATTGCCTTTTTTCCTACTTGCATTGGCTATGCGATTTGCTTTATATTGTATTTTAAATGCTTAAGTGAAGACTGACCTTTATATTTTGCACTGATAAATATTCATTACCCACATGGCCCAGATGAAAAGGCAGAGTGTATTTTAGGTAGAGTCAATGGAAGTACTGCTGAACATTGAGCCAAATGGTGTACCAAATATGCAAAGCAAAGGACTCTGTTGCAGATTTTGTCCATGAGCTTCAAGATACACCTTTCTCCAGTCTATAGAGATATTCAGCATCGACTTCTATCTGTATGCGTTTTTGTGTATTTTGGTTTGTGGTGAACATAGCATATGGTACTAGAAGCTGGTCATTGGTTGAGTCTAGAGATGAGCTAATCTATTTGGCGCTTCGTAGATTCGTATTGAATCCTCCATTTTTCCTACTCCGACGCAAATCCGGATTTTGTCAGATTCGCTTCGTATTACTTGTAAATGTTCTTAAAATTTTGAACGCTAATGCTACGTACGCAATGTACGCATTCTTCTTGCCCCGCCCCCCCCCAAGCGGAAAAATGACGATACGCCCCCTCAAGAGCGGAAAATTGAAGATACGCCCCCCTCAGGAGTGAAAACAAGCCCGGCCCACCAGTAACTAACTATTTGCACATATAGGCAGTGAAGACTCCTCCCTCATTACTCCCCCCTCCTCTCCAGTTCAAGCCAGCGGTGAACAAGATCCACAGCATGGCGAAGCAACTGCAACCAAAGTGGGGGGAAATGGTCTTTGGGAACGAGTACCCTGAACCACCACCCGCTCAAGAGATCAGAACGTCACAATTGTGCAAGAGAGTCTCACCGGCTCGTGAGTTGATATTCGCCTTGCAGGCTGGTGCGGCGGAGGCGGCTGGAGCGTCCCCTTTGCCACCCAGTAGGAGAACAACACCTTTCATGCGGCAGAATCCGATTGTGCCAGCATCAGTGACGGCCCATGCACCAGACCCTATGGGACTACAAGAATGCGGTGGAGGACTGGGTCATCCAAGTATTTGACCATCCGAGGCCAGGAGACCAACGGTGATCCACCACTACCAACTACCCTGGAAAATGAAGTCAGCAGCAGACAGTCCTTACCCCTGCTGTCCCGGCAGTAGAATCCGGAAAAGTAAAGGCACAAGTGGCTGCAGTGCTCACCAGCGTGACCACCACCCGGACCCCGTCAAGTCCGACTCTTCAAAAGAGGGCAGTCGAGCTCCACCACAGCAGCCAGCTTGGCCAGGAGGCAGGAGCGTCCTCTGATCTCATTCAGTAGTAGTTCAAGCGAGGAGGACTTCAGGTCTTTCATCTTCTACTGGCTGAGTGATTTAAAGGACACCCCTGGAAGACCTATGGGAGCCACACCATGGACTGCACCTGACGGGTGAGAGCTAGTTGGCACTTGTTTTGTTTGCTTAGTTTGTATTGTCCCCTGTTTCACTCTCACCCGGATGGACAGGGCTTGTCAGGACCCGCCCCCCCCCCCATTCTGCAGAAAATTCCCAGTTACGCCTAAGCACGCCTATTTTCCTCCCCCCCCCCTTCTCAGGTTATTTGGGAGCCTGCTTTGCAAAAAGGGTTCTCTATTTGCTGCTATTTCATATTATCCATGTGGATTACACGTTACCTGTTTGGATTACAAAATTACCTCACGTGGGTTACAATTGAATTTTTGACTGTGTTCCAGTGTTTTATCATGCCAAGCAGCCATAAGGAGAGACTCAAACGTATATCTGAGCCTTTTATGCTTGCAAATGTGAAATTGCACTAAAATGTTTGCATAATTGTCTTTGCGGTATTTTAGCAATAATGTTTTTACAGGTTCAGCAACGTCCAAGCACTTTAGCCCATTGTGTGTATTCTTTTTCAGGTACTGCAATGTGTCCTATTATGCACTTATTGTATGGTGTGTTTTTTAGTAAATTATACACTTAGCCGGATAGCTAGCACCTTACTTTTCTACCTCATATGGACTGCCTCTAAAGACTGTATGCTGCAGCCTAGCCTTGTGCATATGATGTAATCGCAAGCCAATAGTACGTTAAGGATTTGTACGCACTTTGTACGCTAATGCTTACATATTGCGTACTTTTAACAACACTAACTCTATGTTCATAATTTGTGCAGGAATGTTCGCAAAACAATGATTATTTTTTAACGCAAATTCAACCAAATAAATTTGTATTAAGAACGAATCTTGTCAGAAATTCGTCTATTATTTGCCGAAGCGAATTTTGGATGATTTGCTCATCTCTAGTTGAGTCATTGTTTACCATGACTATGACTGTAGGTGGTACAATCAGTATTCTGCGGTCAGTGGAACATTTAGCATCTGGTGCATACTTGGTACTGTTACATACCTCTCCCTGCTTCAGCACCGCTTCTCCATGTCTTACAAACCTGTGTGCTATGTTGATTTAGTACTTGACCCTCAGTAAAGACAACCTAACCTGAGTGTCCAATTACCAAGCTAACTGGAGATAAGCCAATTCTGCTGGCCTACTTAAACAATGGTTTCCTAATAAAAGAATGTAAAAACCAATGTGGATAAATTGAGCTGTAAAGAAAGCAATAAATGACAAAAAGAAAGCATTTAAATCACTAAAACAGGAGGGTGTCGAGGAAGCATTGAAAAACTATAAGGAAAAAAATAGAATATGTAAAAGACAAATAAAAGCAGCCAAACTAGAGACCGAGAGATTAGTCGCCAAAGAGAGTAAAACTAATCCTAAAATGTTCTTTAATTATATAAATGGTAAAAAGTATAAACCTGAAGGTGTCGGGCCCTTACAGAGTAATGAGGGGGGAGTTGCAGAGAGCGATGAGTAGAAAGCAAAGCTATTAAATATTTTTTTCTCCACTGTATTCACTGAGGAAAATAAACTGTCAGATGAAATGCAGAATATAAAAGTAAATTCCCCATTAAAATTAGCCTGTATGACCCAGAAAGGAGTAGAGCTGCGTCTTAAAAAGATTAAAATAGACAAATCGCCAGGACCAGATGCCATACACCCCCATATCCTAAGAGAATTAAGTAATGTCATAGCCAGACCCTTATTTCTGATATTTAAGGACTCTATACTGACAGGGAGTGTTCCAGAGGATTGGCGCATAGCAAATGTGGTGCCATCATTCAAAAAGGGTCCAAAAACAGAGCCTAGGAACTATAGGCCGGTAAGTTTAACATCTGTCGTGGGTAAACTGTTTGAAGGTTTTCTAAGATTTGCTATCTTGGAGTACCTCAATGAAAATAAGCAAATAACTCCATATCAGCATGGCTTCATGAGGGATCGGTCATGTCAAACTAATTTAATCAGTTTCTATGAGGAGGTAAGTTCTAGACTTGACTGCGGCGAATCAATGGATGTTGTATATTTGGACTTCTCAAAAGCTTTTGACACTGTACCACATAAAAGGTTGTATATAAAATGAGAATGCTTGGCCTGGGAGAAAATGTCTGTATGAGGGTAAGTAACTGGCTCAGCGATAGAAAACAAAGGGTGGTTATTAACGGCACATTCTCAGATTGGGTCACTGTCACTAGTGGGGTACCACAGGGGTCAGTATTGGGCCCTATTCTCTTCAATATATTTATTAATAATCTTGTAGAAGGCTTGTATAGTAAAATATCAATTTTTGCAGATAACACTAAACTGTGTAAAGTATTTAACACAGAAGAGGACAGTACACTGCTACAGAAGGATCTGGATAGATTGGAGGCCTGGGCAGAGAAGTGGTAGAGGAGGTTTAACACTGACAAATGTAAGGTTATGCACATAGGAAGCAATAATGCAAGTCACCAGTACATACTAAATGGTAAAACACTGGGTAACACTGACACGGAAAAGGACCTAGGAATTTTAGTGAACAGCAAACTAAGCTGTAGAAACCAGTGTCAGACAGCTGCTGCCAAGGCCAATAAGATAATGGGTTGCATCAAAAGAGGCATAGATGCCCGTGATGAGAACATAGTCCTGCCACTTTACAAATCACTAGTCAGACCACACATAGAGTATTGTGTACAGTTCTGGGCTCCTGTGAACAAGGCAGACATAGCAGAGCTGGAGAGGGTTCAGAGGAGGGCAACTAAAGTCATAACTGGAATGGGTGGACTACAGTACCCAGAACGATTATCAAAATTAGGGTTATTTACTTTAGAAAAAAGTTGACTGAGGGGAGATCTAATAACAATGTATAAATATGTCGGGTCAGTACAGAGATCTCTCCCATGATCTTTTTATCCCATGGACTGTGACTGTGACGAAGGGACATCCTCTGCGCCTGGAGGAAAGAAGGTTTGTTCACAAACATAGAAGAGGATTCTTTACGGTAAGAGCAGTAAGACTATGCCTGAGGAGGTGGTGATGGTAAGTTCACTAAAAGAGTTCAAGAGGGGTCTGGATGTATTTCTGGAGTGTAATAATATTACAGGTTATAGTTACTAGAGATGGGTTGTTGATCCAGGGAGTAATTCTGATTGCCTCATTGGAGTCGGGAAGGAATTTTTTCCCCTAAAGTGAGGAATATTGGCTTCTACCTCACAGGGTTTTTTTTTCCCTTCCTCTGGATCAACTTGAGGGATAACAGGCCGAACTGGATGGACAGATGTCTTTTTTTGGCCTTATAAACTATGTTACTGTGTTACTATGTTGTTTCTGCCCTGTCTGCTTTCCTATCCTGGACTTTGCCTGTAGCCTTGCCCCTTACATTTGTTGCCTTCTGTTTGGCGTTCTGGTTGGTCCTCTGGCCTGTACTCCTTACTCTGCCTCTGTTTTACCATATGTATTGGTTGGTTGGTACCCTCTGTTTCTGACCCATGGAGGATAGATTTAGTCAGCACTAGACCAACTGCCGTGCCAGTGTTTCACTTTACAAGGTAGCCTACATAACAACATAGAAGCAAAGTCCAGTCTAATTCCCCAAACTAACTGTCTGTGTAGGCATTCTTAAGATCATGGTTCCTTATGGTACAGATAACTTTATTTTTTTTAATCAGCTTTGGTATAACAGAAAAGGGAATGGATGCCACTTAAAAACTAGAGCCATTGAAATCAATTTTACAATACTTAAAATTTCTGCACAATTTGCAAATATAAAGCGTTCTTAACGTTTCCCCTTTCTTTAGGCATACTTGATTTATCATGCTGATTTAGAAGTGTGCAGAATCAGCATTTTGCTTCAGATCTATCGCCAAATTCTGACTTAGCCACGGTCCAAAAAAATCAATCCTTTCTTTTATTTTAACAAGCTTGTTAACCCTTAGGATTTGGATTGCTAACCCACTATAATGGGTTAAAAGTACTTTCCAGTTATCCTTAGCTGTAAAAGACAGCTAAGGATAACTGAGGATTAACTGAGAAAATACTGTAAATGATATGGGGATGTTGATATTATTTATCAAAATTTGTATATTAAATTTTTCATGAGAAGGTTTTCTGGTTTTGACTCCATCCTGAAGTGTTTTTTTTATTTGGATGTATATACTGCATGTCCAAATGATCATGTGACTGCTGATCAGGCAATGTTGTTGTGGGATGAACCTTTGATTGTCAACAACAATTTTGCTCTAAAGCTAAGATTGGATAAATCATTTCACCCCTGAAACACTGCAATCAATAGTGAGCGCAGTGTTAAAGGGCATCTGTCAGCAGATTTGTACCTATGAAACTGGCTGACCTTTTACATGTGCACTTGGCAGCTGAAGGCATCTGCTGTGGTCCCATGTTCATATTTGCTCACATTGCTGAGAAAAATGACGTTTTATCATATGCAAATGATCCTCTAGGAGCAACGGGGCGTTGTCATTACCTCTCTGCTCTCTCTGCAACTGCTGCGTCCTCTGCACTTTGATTGACAGGGCCAGGTGTGATGACATTTACACTTCATGGTACTTCTGAAAGTTGTAGCATTATATTCAGTTATAGGCAAGCCTGAGATAGTAGAATGCTGTAGAGAATTACATTCAGGATATACACATAAATAGTAAACTATCTTTTTTTTACATGAACATTGAGTTTTCTTTAGATCCTTGTGTACCATGCACAGCATTCTAAAGCTAATTTCTAGTGTTAAATTATTTAAGAAAATATAAAGTAATGCAGTAAATGGCTTAAACGTAATTTGAAGAAGGTAATTAGATCTTAGCATAAAGTAGTTACTTATTTCACACTGCTTCCAGACTTCTACTGTAACTATTGGGTGTACACATTTTCTATTGTGAATGTTGTATTATTATATTACAATAAGCACCTTTCTTTGACCCCAATATACAGTAGTCCTGGAACCATTAGTCATCAGCAATTATGAGGTAAGGGTAGCCAGATGACTCCTACATCTAAACAAACATGGGGTTATCATTTGACCATGGAGACCTATTGGACCAGGGTGTTTGTCTTGTATCCTGAAGCATGACCAACCCTAAAAGACTCGATGTCCTAGCCTGTGTCCTGAAAGATATATGGATGGTCTAGCTTAAAAGGACAGATTGCTCAAAGATCATTAGATTCTTGTTGGGAAAACCCATCTGGCAAAGTATTATCCAGGGGTTTTGGCAGACCCTTGCTGAGAGCTGCCACTGTGATAAATCTGTGCAGACAAGATTGATTAGGATAATTAGGGCATTACAGCAGGTAACATTTTACCATCTTCAACTAGCATGCATGTGATGTCCATTTGCTGTGCAAATGTTTGTCTGGCGTGAAAGATAAAAGAAGGCAATTGCCACAACGAGTTAGGGTCTTTGAAAACCTCACTATAGTCACCTTAATTTTTACTGCCTCAATGTATGGAATACTGTACTCTCCAACTGTCTATCATTTTGTTATTGTGAAAATTGTTGCCCCTAGCACCCCACCACATTTCATAAACAAGATGAGGTGTAATAAATGTCAGTACCATGAGTATTAGTGTATCATCTAGTAGAAGTACTGAGAATTCTCAACACATGAAATGTGATCAATCGCCTAACAGTTAACAAGTTTGAATGCCCCAACTGGCCAAAAAGGCTTTGCCCAGTGGTTTACTTCATTTTATTCTAGACACATCAGGCACTCTGATGCTAGGTATACATATGTGTATGCCCCACTTACTTACGGTGTCTCACTCTCCTCTGTTAACCTCAGCACTGTTTACTTCTTGCCTAGTACTGGGGCATCTCTCCTACATTTCTAGCCTGGGCCATCAGACTCCTGCCAGTCACAGGATGCTCCCTCGCATGTGTTGTCTCCTGACTCTTTAAAGGGCCAGTGTACCCCATGGTCTATTTGATCTACCACTGTATAGTTGACCCAGGCTTTTTTAAGGTCCTTTCACCAGTGTCCTGTACCTGATCAAAAGGAACCATTTTGGTCTTGTACCTTTCTAAATTTTTCAGCAAAATTCTACTCCTGGCTTCTAAACCAGCTTGTCTTTTGACAGTAATTAAGTGTAAACCCAACCTTAGTGATGTCAGCATTTTAAAAACAGGAAACAATCTAAAATTTAATATAGTTTATTTTTATATGCGGTTTAAACTGAAATTACAATGATCACTCAATTCCAAGATTATGCACGGCCATCAGCCAGGTGTCTCCATTACATAAATCTTATCCTCACTTTCTTCCCTTGTGTCCTGTAGCTCTATTGTCTGCGCTCATTGCCTGCACTGTACTCTTCTCTGTTCTATTCACTTTATTTTTATCCAAATTTCTTTTGATTTCCTTCTTTCTTTAACAGCCGGCTTCCTCCCTCCCAGCATTGTCTGTAGAACAGTACAGCGGAAGAAAAAAAAAAACACATATAATTTGTTACAGATAAACCTCAAATCCTTGCAAATCCCTTGAAATAGGAGAGAGAATTAACCTTGTACAACTGTATGTAAGATGCTGGAAATAGTAATTTTCTTTCTCCTGGTTTCGGAATCCAGCTGTATTTGAAGCAGCAAAGTAATTTATAAAAGCATGGCTTTGGGTTTGCAAGTGGGGGTCTGTGACCTTTTAGTTTATCCCGCCGTCTGCATATTGCTGTCGCTAATTGGATCACTTCCTCTATTTCCTTTCTGACCAGAAAGTCGTCAGGCATTGTTCACCGCTTTCTGTCACTCCATAACTTTGGTTTTTTCTGACTACATCTGATCAGTGAACCTGTATTTCACTCATCTGAAGGCAATTTCCAGGGACTCTAAGCTGCTGGGCAACTGCATCTATCAAAGTCATGAGTGGTACACTCTATAAAGACACAGAGTAATGTGCACCTCAGTGTAACGTGACTCTTGGACATAATCATAAAAAGATAAAATGTAACTTCTCTAGCATATAGAAGAAAAACTGATATTACAAATTGGCCTAAAATGAAAAAAAAAGAGAAAATGGATACTCTCAAAGCTAAAGGGCCTAAAAAGCTACACATAAAACTATAGTGACCATGTCATAACCCCAAAAATAAAAACATATATGTCACTAATATAACATGTCATTTTCTAATGGCATGCTTCCTTTAAAGGGGTCATCTCATTTGGATATTCAGTTTCTGTTAGAAGTTGATCACAAGATATTATGGTCCTGAAACCCCATTCATGAGCATTTACCTTTGGGGGAACCTAGAAACAAGTGTTTCATTCCTCTGCAGCGACATAGTCAGGGAAGCTAAGCATTATATAGTTTCCCTCAAAATCAGTAGCCTGTCTGTGCGATGCTTGGATGCTTATGGTTCTGCAGAAAGTACAAGCTACTCTTTATAGATCATCTCAATTGTGTGTAATAGATGAGACTAACAGAACCCAAACAGACCACCCAAACATAACTTACCTCCCAAGGTAAATAATGAGCCAGACAAGGATTGTTTTGTGGATGGGGGTTGATCACAGCATTATTGGAAAAAAAAGTTTTAAAGGTACTCAACTTGTAACCACCACCATATATTTAAAGTGATCACTGCTGTGACTAGAAAGATGAGACCATCACAGTGACATACTACAAGGAACAAAAAGGTATCATAAGAAATTCCAAACCATATGGAACCATAATAAGAACCTCACAACATAAGTAACTGCAATAAATTCCCCCAACAATGTCATCCATGTGTACATTTTTTCTTTTTTTTTCTTTATCATGGCAGCAAAGACAACACTAATAAAGGGGGGCTCCAGTAGTTTGGGGGCACAAAGGGAACATTACTGACTGAGGCATAAAGGGGGCACTATTACTGTGTGTGTGTATAGAGGGTGCACAAAAAGGATACTAGCACTGTATGGGGACACAAAAGGGGACATTAATACTGTTGAGGCACAAAGAGAGGCATTATAGTGTAAGGCCATTATTACTGAATGGGAGCACAAAGGGGAATTATTATAGAAACCTAAAGGGCAGGCACTATTACTTTGCTGGTCACTAAAAGCAGCACTATTAATGTTTGAGACCTAAAGGGGCACTATTACTGTATTAGGGACACATACTATGTGGATCGTTTAAGGAGCTACAAAGAGGGGTACTATTACTATGTGTTCTATAAAGAGGGCCACTATTACCATCTAGGGCATTATTATTGTGGGAAGAGGCTCACTATTTCCTTCTAGGGCACAATACATGGGAAGTTTGTGTTGAGAGAAAGAGTGGGTCCTGAAAAAGAGAGGAGACTCTCTGGTGCCCAGATTTATTCCATTTTTCCTGGTCCAGAAAACAGTTGCGCTTTTCAAATCTGGGCTGCTGTGCACCACTGTTCCCCTGCTTACAGCCGCGGTCCTGGGCGCCATGTTCAGTGGTGATCTGCTGCCTGTGCTTCCCGTTCACCGCTGCAGTCCTGGGCTCTGTCTGTGTAAGTACTGTTGCTCTGGGATCCGCTCCAGAGTTTCCATTCAGCCCTGGCTACAACATGCTTGCTGCTTATACCTTGTATCACTCCCTTTAGGGCTGGCACATGTTGGATCACGTGGGTTGGACCATGTGATCATGTTGGATCGTGTGGGTTGGATCATGTGACCTTGTTGACCAACCTTGGCCCTCCTGCTCATATATAGGGGGCTCATCCCTCTTCCCAGATGCCTCAGTGTCAAGATCCTTGTATCCTGTTTGGTTACCATTGTTCCTGCCTGAATATCTGTGTTGCTGACTCGTGCTAGTGTCTTGGATTCCGCTACCTGCTTCATCCCTGCCTGCTTGCTTTGATTCCCTTGTTGCCGACCCGGATTGCCTGACCTGTACCTGTGCCGCCTGCCCTGACCCTTTGCCTGTCTGACTTCGCCTCTGCCTCATCCTTTGGTCCTGCATTGTTGCTCCTGGTGACGACTCGGCCCTCTGACCACCGCTGTACCTCTGGTACCTTCGCAGGTACCTCCTGGTCCATCTGGACCAGCTGCCTCATGTGCCAATCCTCCTCAGGAGGTAGTGACCTGGTGTTCCCCCTCGGAAAGTCTATCCCCACCATCAGGTGTATTGTGAAGATCGAGGGGTTCACTTAGACAACGCCCTTAGAGGAGGTAGGACACAAGGCACAGTGGGTTCACACCTGCTGGTTCGTGACAAGACAAAGACATCTGGATGTCCTGCAGATACAATTTGTGGTCAGGAGAAGTTATTATGGAATGGCGGGGCAGATGGAGAAGAAACAAAATGGGAATTACGAATCAGAGATGGTCACCTGTGAGTCAATGGATGTAACTGTACTGTTTACCTGGTCCTCAGAGTCCCTATGTAGAGCTATGTAGTCACTGTGTGATGGCAATATTGGTCTAGGTATAGTGTATTTTGTTCAGTAACAAAATGATAGTAACATTCAGTTAGTTTGTTCTGTTAATATCATTGTGGCAATATAATGTGACCCTAATATAGTAGTATTATTGGCCTTGGTCTACTGGGTTTTATTCAGTAACAGTATGGTTAAAATATTTGCTACTTGTATAAAGGTATTATTTGGTAACTATATGACTGTATTATTTAGAGGCATACTGTCAAATTAGTGCTTTTCAACTGAGAAATTATTTGATTATATGATAAAAGTAAAATTCACATAATTTTTTGAAAGTATTCCTACTTTGAAGCACCTGCCAACAGACGAGTTACTCTATGTGAATTGAAATCCCCGTGACTGCCATTGCTATATGTCTACTGTAATTCACTGATGTTATATCAGCAGCATGGGTGTAGGTGACATATATAGATGGGACATAGTCAGTGATTGACCCACTAGCTTAGTCATTGCCCAGCACAACCATTTTGATGAGCATGTTTATGCATATAGTTTAATACCCTCAAAACCTGGAAATCCCTTGGCTGTGGTGGTGGCTATAGGCAGATTTATATAAAGGTCTCTTTATTATTGATTACATTAACCTTTCTTTTCATGTATACTGTGTATAACCTTTCTTAGAGCCAGATAGAAGATGGATTGAAGCAGAGCTGTTTATTTCAGTTTCCCCCTGAGATATAACACAAAACTTCTCCTGGATAGAAATGTATAGGGCAAGTTTATACTGACTTTTAAGATTTAGCGTGTTTCCGCCTCAAAATCAGCTCCAAAAAATGCCTCAAAACAGCCTCTCATTCATTTCAATGGAAAGCATCACTGGAAAAAAGAAGCAGCATGCTCTATCTTACGGCAGAATTTATGCTGAATTTCCCAGTAAAATAAATTGGAAGTGTCAAAAAAAATCCATATGTGTCCATGAATTGTTTTGCATGTTTTCTGCGTGTTTTTTGGCACAGATCTGTGCCAACAACCATGAGCTGAAAATACAGTTTTGCATTGAAGTAAAAACTCATTGGTAAAAAAAAAACGACATGAAAAACATACGAAAATGTGCTTTAAAAAACAAAAAAAATCCGCTCAGAATTTTGAAGGAAGATTTTTGACATCTGACCTGTGAATTAAGCTGAGCTGTATATATCTAGACTACAAAAATTATTTAATCAATTACGGTAGCTCTTTCATCACTTGAAGCAATTTCAGTAGAGCACATGTGGATGTGGATATCCACAAGTCTTTCATTCTGCAGATTACATGGACATGTGGTGCCACCCAGCTATTAACCATGCAGACTGGCAAAACAGTGTTGTTCTAATAACTTTAATAAGAGCCCTCTGCAGCTCACACAGCCGCACAGCACTCGACTTCAACCTTGCACCCATGTCACAACCGCCCCATGTGATCGAACCCTCACGAATTGGTCAGAATGGGTTACTAAGCTTAAAATGATACAGAGATATATGGCTATGGGTAAATGCATGGTTGCCAGGGTGAAGCAAACAGCCTGTTTAATTACACATTATAAGAAAAAGAAAAAAAAAATATGGGACCTCATTGCCTAGTAACTCCAATACACCAGTAGGTGGGTAAGAGGACACTGTAGGAGTTGTGCATGTCCCATGTACAACTTTTATTAGAGGATATAAATTTGAAAATCCAGCTGCTGCACCTTAACATCTAGGCTGAGGGCAGGAGAACCACTAATTGTACATAGAAACAGGTTCAATTGGAAAAAAAAAAGAAAGAATGCAAAGAATTATGGGCAGGCCATATTCCTAGGATTGGCTGGCCGTTTTATTCAAGCCCTGTCATGATAGCTGGCAGCAAAAATGGATGGTTTCTTGGCTGTCAGCTAACAGAAGGAGGTGACAGCAACAATATAGTACATGGATGTGCGTGTTGTGACACAGCAGTACTGCACCACCATGCTGACAGGAGGGACAGTGAGGAACAGAGAAAAGGTTAAAGGTGTGTTTTAGCGGCAAGTAGAGTGCAGATTGTCCACTTTTGCTGCCAAAAAGACCTGAGCTTGACCTCTGTAAACTATTGGGGACAGGGCTGTAACTATTGATGTAGCAGTCCTCGCAGCCATGCTTATATTAAGTACAATCAGCCACCACTGCCCATTGGCAAGCGCCAATGCCTGACTATGTAATATAATATAAATCAGCAGCATAGCACTCACCACAAGGCGTAATTGAATTTCATTAGATGGGGGAGTGAAGCAAGTAGCGAGATGATCTTGATATGGCTGTCATCTCTTCAGTTGTCCTCCTGTATAATTGCAATAGCACAGCGGGATCCATCTTCTTTCAATGTGGGCTTCTGACTTGTGCACTCACTTACTATTTGTTTGTATGTCATCACACTGATGCCACACACAGGGAGAGGGCATCCCTATCTCCTCTCTACATTCTACAGTCTGTGTAGAGGGCAGGGCCGGATTTCAATGTGACTACAGGGCAGGCAGATGCACAACTTCTACATTATCACTACCTTCTCTACATTGCTGTATCCCTCAATTTACCATCCTGCTGCCTGCACAACAGATAAATTCTCGCTGGAATTTAAGCGATATATGTCTGATTAGTGTGGGTCCAGTGCCTCCGCCGATCATCACACTGAAGGAAACATGGCGCTCCTGTGAGTTCTGCATCCCGTTCATCCGTGTGCAAATGGTGGTTTTTCACTTAAACAGGACAAGATACAGTGTTTGGCACGATCATCTTATAGATGAACCATTGTGTCTGTGTAAACAAAAAAAAAAGCCGAGTGCATGACTTGCAGGAACACGGAGCTCCTTTTACTGTGATTATTGATGGAGGACCTGGAGTTCAGACCCCCATGATCAGTATTGATGCCCTACAATATTGATGACACCTATTAAGAGATTCTATTAACATAACCTCTTAACAACCCATGATGGATTTTTCCATCCTGGTTGGGTGGGTGATGTATATAGTGGGCTCACAAGGTGATCCCATTTCACATTGGGCAGTTGCTAGCTGTATAATCTGACAACTTGTTGATATGACCAGGATCGGATATAACTCCAATCCCCTTCATTTAATCCCTCTGATTCTATAGCATCTGCAAGGTTAGACGAGGGAGGTGGTCTCAACTAGCAGCAGAAGTAGGGATTGTAGGAAAGATGCTTAGTTGGGGACCCCATTCAAAAATTTGCTGTCCATCTGTCCAGCGGTTCATTTGTGAGTCAGCAGCCAGAATGGACCTGCTCATCATGTGAGTATCAGCAGGCTGGAGGCCAAAGCAGCTAGTGCACTGGAGGCTGGGATGTGTGACATGAGATCTCTGAGGATACTGCATATTAAGTTTCTTGGAGTGATCTTTGTAGACCCATTGGGCAATAGGTGTCAACTAGATATCATCAACTAAGGCTTGAAGAGCATCATGGAAAGCAAAGGGTGAGCTGACCTGAGAATCATCCCCATTTACACAAGCCATGGAGGAGGGTAGCTTGCATAACTTTGCATGGGCTGTTGATGAAGTGACATCAGCTGAGCATCTTTCCTGCTTGGAGGAGCCACTAAATTTGTATGTATACTTCAGCAGCCATGGCACCAAAGAAATCAGAATTTTCTCCAGCTGTTATGAGTACAGAAAAGCAGAACCCCAGAAAATCTAGATCCTTTGTAATACAATTTATTATATAATTTTGCATATTTTTATTATTCCATTCTTTCTTCATACCAATCCCAGAAGTGTAGTCTAAGGGGGAAAATCATCAAGCCGTGCACTAGAGATGAGCGAATCATTGAAAATTCGCTTTGGCGAATGTTTGATGAATTTTTGACAAGATTTGGTCAACATTCGAACATTCCTGCACAAATTATGAACCTACAGTCAGCGTTGTTAAAAGTACGCAATACGTAAGCATTAGCGTACAACAGTGCGTACGAATCCTTAGCATAGTATTGACTTGCGATTGCATCATATGCACGAGGCTAGGCCGCGGCGTACAGTCCTCAGAGACAGTCCATATGAGGTAGAAAAGTAAGGTGCTCACTGCTAGCTATCCAGCTAAGTGCATAATTTACTAAAAACACCGTACAATAAGTGCATGATAGGACACATTGCAGTACCGGAAAAAGAATACACACAATGGGCTAAACGTTGTGCTTGAACGTTGGTGAACCTGTAAAAACATTATTGCTAAAATACAGCAAAGACAGTATGCAAACCTTTTAGTGCAATTTCATACTTGCAAGCATAAAAGGCTCAGATATACTGTACGTTAGAGTCTCTCCTTATGGCTGCTTGATAATAAAACATTGGAACACAGTCCAAAATTCAATTGTAATCCACATGAGTTAATTTTGTAATCTAAACAGGTAATGTGTAATCCACATGGATAATATAAAATAGCAGCAAATAGAGAACCCTTTTTGCAAAGCAGGCTCCAAAATAACCTGAGAAGGGGGGGGGGGAATAGGCATGCTTAGGCGCAACTGGGAATTTTCTGCAGAATGGGGGGAAGTCCTGACAAGCCATGTCCATCCGGGTGAGAGTCAAACAGGGGGCAATACAAACTAAACAAACAAAACAAGTGCCAACTAGCAATACAGCAATACAGCTTTTATTTTGTTTTATTACTTTAATAAAAATAAAAACTTTTGAAAAAAATCAAAAATTTCTTTGCATCACCAGGGCTTGTTTTTTGCGGGATGAACTGTCGTTTTTATTGGTACCACTTTTGGGGTATCAATTTGATCACTGTTATTCAACTTTATTAGGGAGAAGGTGATTAAAAAATGGTGAATCGCATGTTTTTATTGTTTTTTCCATTACAGTGTTCCCCCTCTTTTTTGGGAAAAAAGTGTGTTTTATGGGGTGAATACTAATGAGGCTTCCATTATGGCATCAGGAAGAAGAGGGAAAGCGCTGTAGGTAATGAGCGGCGGCGTTCGGAGCAGGGGAGGTAAGTGGATTTTGTTATTGTATGAGCTCTGTGGCATGGGGACCACAGCATCCGAGTATTGACCACAGCATCCGAGGGTTTAAATGTCCGCGATCGGCATAACTGCCAGTTGCGGACATCAGCCGTGGGTGTCTGCTGTATGAATCAGCAGTCCACCCACTGCTATGGCGCCCGCTCTGCTCAGGAGCGGGCGCCATCTTTAAAGACCCATCCAGCGCCGTACTAGTACGGCGCTGTGCAGGAAGGGGTTAATATATATAACATAGTGTACATTATGGTGAATAGAATTCTGCAGCTTTGCCTGTTCAGCAGCGCCTCGTGCACAGCTTAGCAGGCAGCTTTCCATAACAGGCCTGGGAAGGTTCCGGCACCAGGCTGTCATGGTAACCAAATGAAGCCCTAAAATTTCACTGTGGGGGCTCTACTTGGAAGGTAGAGGGATCCATATCCCTCCTTAAAGGGGTTAAAGGAATTATCCAGTAATAAATATTGATGACACCCGGGACGCCCACAGACCAGAGCCTCATGAGTGCCGCTGCCTCTTCCTAGTCTTTGTGATGTCACCATACATCACATGGCCTATTTGCAGCTCAACCCCATTGAAGAGAATGGAGCATAGTGGTAATACCATGCACTGCCACTTTATAATGTAAAGCGCTGTGCTTGGAAAGCTGCCAGGAGCCGACTGCACTCAAACAGCTGACCGGCAGGGGTGCCAGGACTCAGACCCCCGCTGATGTGATTATGATGACCTATCATGAGGATAGGTCATCATTATCCCTTAATTGATAACCCCTTTAAACCAGATTTATCGACTGCGACTTTTTAAAAAGTTGCAAAAATTATTTCAATCTTACTCCAGTAAAGAGGTGATGTAGAAAGTAGAGTAACATCTTAATATGAAAGTTTAAACTTAAAGATTCTCCAAATCTATCAAACATTGAGCCACATTTGATAGAATTTGGGGCAAATTACATCAACGTAGACTCCTGCAAAACAGACTTTAAAATTTCCCGTCATGATAAATCCCTCCATATACATACATTTAGAGTAGGGGGAGGATGAGTGATTGCTACACTGAAATCCCATAATCATGGATGTTCTTCCTTCTGAAAGGTGGTGGTGATGCAGAGCGCGATAGGGATCAGAGTTCCATGGCTTCTATTGACAGCTGGTGAACACGACTAAGCCCAAGGAACAAGAGAAACAGGCTCAGCCTACATCAACATTTCACAGGGGGCTAAAGTAATATTTAGAACCAATTTAGGCCATGCAGTAAAAGCTGGAGCCGCGATGCTCCTCTACGCATGTGATCTATATTACAAATCAAGTGCTTTCTCAGGCTCTTTAATGCAATAAGCTACATCAGTCTGACTGTTCAGCTTAGGCTATGCCCCTTCACTTTCAGTGTAATGTAATATATTTCTACAGCTTCTCATAATCTCCACTATTTCTTCTGTCTCTTTTTTCACAGAAAGGGACTAACTTGTTTTTCTGAAGCCTTATTTCAGAAAAGAACACCACAGGAACACCACTGTATACTAAATCATTGCTGAAAAAGTACATAAGGAACTGAACATCTTGGAAAGTGATGGCACATTGCTAGTAGTTAGCAGCTAGTCACGATTCACCACCCTGTGCAATAGCAGTAATGAAAGTAGTAGACAGGTGAGGGTGAGGATGAGATGCAAATCTTATTATTACTGTATTAAACTTCAACAGTATACAAAAATACACAAATTACAGAAATACATACAGTTCCAGTGCAGTCAAATGCCAAAAAGTCCCTTGTGAAACTGGAAAGTGGATGCTTCAATTACAGAATGTGAAAACTAGTGTGTTTGCCCGGCTATCACTAGCAGTGGACCACTGAAGTCATATCAACTGTGGTATTAACACCCAGCTACAAAGTAGACAGAAAAGTGGAGGAAAGTTGTATGAGGAAAGTTGAATGAGAGCTTAACAGGTGGTTGAGGACTGAAAGAAGGTGTTGTACCTTTAAAGGAAACGTGTCACCAAAAAATGTATCTGTCAGTGAAAACCAGATAGTGGCACATCTCCTTTTTTCTAATCTGTTTTTATTTTTTGATACAGATTTTTTAGTTCTTTTTCCTGAACATGATTATGTGGGCGACCATTTGCCTGATCTGTTCTTAACAGCAGTTAGAAACCATTAAGAAAATTGTTTTACGGCAGCCACATGGGCCATAGACACAATGGTCAGGAGAGGACCTCATTGACTTGTATGGGACAGTTTCTAGACATGCTCTGTGCCCTGTGCAGAGATCATTGTACAAGGAAAGAATAGATAAGCTCTGACAATCACCTATTGTGAATGGTGGATCCTGTCTTATCTATACACAGAGGTGATATCATTACAGGCAGGGTTAGGATGACAGATAAGCAGTTAACTGAATTAAAGTGATCCGTACAGACCAAGAAGTAGTGCCTATTATTAGGGTTAGTGACCAGTGCAAAAACTGCAGAATTTTATGTTTTTTGTTTAAATATTGATATGGAAAATTAAAAAGAACAATCAAAACTTCTTTAAAATATGTTGAACATAAAAATGTGATTTAAACACTAGGACATTTTCTGAACATATTAGCTAACGTTAATTTTCATGAGTCCATCATCAGGAGGACATTGAACAACAATGGTATACATAGCAGGATTGCAAGGAGAAAACCACTGCTCTCCAAAAAGAACATTGCTGCAGTTTGCACCTGAACAAGCCAGAAAGCTATCTGAAAAATAGGGGTCATTTAAAATCAGAAATACACCTATATTAGGTGTATTTCTGGGGCAGATTGTGGCGCAAAGGATATTTGTGCTGCAATCTGCGGCTTTTCCTCGTTCATGCCAGGTCTAAAAAAGTGGGCGTAGCGTGAGCAGGGAAGGAATAATTTTCTACGTTTGTTTTATATGTAGAAAATGGTCTAAATGTAAGCCAGCAAAGAAGCGCACAGGCTTATTTAGACCCCGGACTTAATGACACCCAATGTTTTGTAAATGGAAGAACAGAACTTTTTGGTTATGTTTGGAGAAAGGAAAACACTGCATTCCAGCATAAAAACCTTATCCCACCTATGAAACACTGTGGTATCAGTATCTTGGTTTGGGCCTGTTGTGCTGCATTTGAGGCAGGATGGATTGTCATCATTTATGGATCAATGAATTCTGAATTATACCAGAAAACTCTACAAGAAAATGTTAGGGCATCTGTCCATAAGCTGGATGTCAAAATAACGTGTGTCAGGCAACAAGACGTCGCTCTACCAAAGAATGGTTAATTCAGAATGGAGTTAAAGTTTTGGAATAACCAAGTCAAAATCCTGACCTTAAAGCCTCATTCACACTTCAGTGTTTTGGTCAGCGTTTTCCATCAGTGATTGTGAACCAAAACCAAGATTTGAGCCTCCACAGAGATAAGGTATAAGGCCCCTTGAAGACGAGCGTGTGACACGCACATCTTCCGCATCGTAGCCCCTGGCCTGACCTCCCGACACTGACTGGGTCACATAGCATTATACTGATTTATGATACTATGTAACCCTTACAGTTCTGGAATGTATTGAATATCACTGACCATATAATGACGTGTGAATAAGGCATAATTCAAAAGAAATTTTGTGGAAAGACCTGAAGCCAGGATTTCGTAAGAGGAAACCCGCCAACATAATTCCTCCAAGCTGTTGTGCAGGGCTAATTAACAATTACCGGAACTGTTTAATTGCAGTTATTTCTGCAAAAGTAGGTCACACCAGATACTGAAAGCAAAGGTTCACATATTTTTGCCACTCACAGACATATGATACTGGATCATTTTTCTCAATAAACAAATAACCAGGTTTAACTCATTTGTGTGACTTGGTTATCCTCTATGGCTTCATCCTTTCTACTGCATCTCTCTTCCTGTACTTGCATAGCTTCAAACAAAAGATAGGTCTAGTTGCAGGTGAAGGATTAAACTGAGCATGTGTGACCACCTCAGTGAGGTGGACAGAGAAATAAGGAAAAGAACAAAGAGCAAGTGATATTATACAGAAACATTTTATTGAATAACTTGAGTTAGCATACAAAAATTTTTAATTACATGAAATTAAACAAAAGTATTCAGACACAGGTGCTGGTTTGGTAGAATATTTTTCATGAGGGAACCCCTTTAAGCTCTCATGGGCCTTCTGCCTCCCATCATAAGAGCCAGAATCACATGTGATGTTTATGGTTGACCAAAGAAAAGTTTAACTCTTTGAATATATGTTAATTCATTCCATGTATATACCCGCACAAAGCTGCCCCTCCCCAAAGAAAGCTTGACACAATTGAAAAGATACAGTAAGCAGTAAAGGTCCCTTTACACTGGATGAGCATTTGAAGGAACGTTCATTCGTGATGATCTGCTGGTGTAAAGCTGGCCATATTACCTAAAAACGCTCGTTCACTGGGGAATATGATCATTTGTGTGCTCACCAAAATTGTCGTTCTCTGGCAGAACATCGTGCTGGCTAAACAATTATTATCTATGGGAAAGTTACATTAGCGATCACTCCTCCCCATATTGTGGAGGAGATTGCGCCACAGTATATAAATGCACTGGTCTCTTCCACTGACGAGGCTTGGTTGTAGAAATTCAGATGAATTGAACTGATATTTCTACAACCAAATCTGATGTACAGTATGTGAAGGCAGCCTGAAATGAAAACAAATCTGCTTTGTCAGCTAAAGGGTTAAGTTCCGAAATACCCTTTGCAGCTTAAGTGCCTGTCATGAAGCTTGCTATAACACGTAAAACCTGCAAAATACTCAAAGAAAAAATGTAGTAGGACGTCAGAGCTTATCACCTCCACACACTGAGGCTTTTGTTAATTGTTAGAATTGGATATATAATATGGACATATTCTTCCTCACCGTCCCCGTTCCCCGTCCCGGCCTCTTATCTTCATCTGGGAGGACATACCAGAGTAATGTTGTTATAAGTGACTTAATCATATGAATATAAACAAGACAAGGTAGGTCATCAGTGTGTGTGAGCCCCCCTCCAGGCATCATACCATTCTCCGTCAGTATGTTTTCCCATGTAATCCTCTCATCGTCACATAGCCCCTGTATTTGTTCTGCTATTATCTCTCAGGATTTGGACAGGTTTGGGCTTGAAGAGCTGTCAGTGGCCTTGTTACCGTTAACAGGAAGTCCTATCACAGACATCTATCACGCCTCATGTCGCACGGTGCTGGTCTGATGATAAAAGGTATTATTTAGAATCACAAGGCCAGGGCTGCTTTGGATTTGGCTAAAACAAACCATGCCATTTGTGATCACATCGCTTCACCACCCCGCATCTGAGTTTATACAGCTGTAATTGGGCAGTAATGACAGTCTTCCTATTTTCCATTCCTCTTGTTTTTGTGCTGCATGTAAAATATAGAGTGGGAGAGAGACGGATGTGGGAGATAATATTCATGAATTTACATTAGACTAGAGGAAAAATATGATATTCTACAGGACACATGCATCAAAGCGTAGGTCCTTGCTACGTTATAGGCAATTCTGTATCTAGTATTGGGGGGCTCTGTGTCAGTTACTGGGGCCATGTGGCAGACATTCTGGCAGTATCTCACTAACTGTTACTAGTAGTACTGTAGCTAGAATTGGTGAGACTTTGGTAGATATTGGGGACACTGTGGTAGCCACTTGGACAGAGGAGTAGCATGGACCCCAGCATAACAGGTGCCACTGCCTACCCTGTGGCGTGTGTAAGACTTGTGTCTTTTTATGTAGCAAATTGGCCTTTGAATCCCATTAGGCACCAGGGCTCATTTATGCCTGTAGCTTGGGCCAGCAACCCAAGTCATAGGGCTAACCCCAACCAATTCCTATCATAACACACAATATCACCCAGTCCCCTTAGTATCCCCATAGAGTAATACTGCCTTTTTTTGCCCACTACACATAAAGGACGCACCGGCCCTGATACGTTGTAAAAGTGTCCACAGACAAAAAGAATGCTCACTGAGTGTCCCTCAAACAGTATTGATGCCCCTCTAGTGTTCCCACATAGTATGGAGCCCTTTGGGTGTCCTTGACATAGTATTATGCCCCTTAGTGTCTTTCCATGCAATATGATACCCTCTCAGTGTTTTCATACCGTATGATGCCCCTTAGTGTTTCTTCCTTCTGTATTATGCCCTTTTAGTGCCTCTATGCAAGATGAAGTTCCCTAAGAGACTGCCCACTCTGCATTATACCCCTTTCATTCCCCACGTGAAGTTTTATGGCACCTTAGTGCCCCGTGATTATTTTGCACCTTTATCACCCTGTGAAATCTTATGCCCACTTAGTGCCCCCATGCAGTATGATTCCCCCTTTGTGCCTCCCATGATGCATAATTCTCTTTTAGTGAGCCCCCATTCAGTATGATGTTACCTTAGTGCCTCCACATGATGTATTATGCCCAAAAAGTATTATGCTTCCTTAGTGCTCCATACAGTATGTTAACATCTTTTTGTGTTCCCTCACAGTTTGATGCCCGCTTAATGAACCTCCATACAGTATGATGTCCCTTAGTGCCCCTATACAGCATGATGCCCCTTTAGTGCTCCCTTGAATTATGATACCTCCTTAGTACCCTCATGAAGTATGATGCCCTCCTTACTGCTTTCTCCCACTGTATTATACCCGCTTAATGCCCCCATGCAGTATGAGGTCCACTTAGAGCTTTGCTACTATGTATTATGCCCCCTTAGGTCCCCACACAAAGTATTATGCCACCTTAGTGCCTACATGAAATATATTGCACCCTTAATTCTCCCATGAAGTGCTATGTCCTCTTCATGCCCCCATACTGTATGATTCCCATTTTGTGCTCCCCTTGCAGCATGATGCCCACTTGCAGTATGATGTCCCCTTAGTGCTTCTTCATGCTTTATTATGCCCCCTTAGTGCCATGCAGTATGCCTGCCCACAATGTATCTTGCCCCATTAATGACCCCATAAACAATTATGCCCTCTTAGGGCCTCCAAATGTAATAATGACCTAGCCCCGTTACCACTCAGTGCAGGCCTCTGGCAGCTTGCTGCAGGTATGATGAAGCCACTGACAACAGTGGTTGCATGGTGCATGGTGAAGTAGGGAACTGACTGCTCCCTGCTTCACCATTGTATTCAGCTGTATCTACATTCTGAAGACTCAGATACAGTTGAAAGCGGAATATATTTCAGCCTTTCCAGAACATTTGGACAGTGCCTAAAATTGGACTGTCCTGCTGCATCATGGACAGTTGGGAGGCATGTAACTTTCAGGACTTGCTTGGCAGAGCCCTCATAGGACTGAATAGACCATGCTGGGAGTTGTAGTTTCACAATAGCTGGAGTGCTAGTAGTTGCTTACCCCTGACCCATAGCTACACCTCTGTCTGTTGCTGGGGACATTGTAGCTCACTTTGGAGCTGTTACAGGGTGTACTCTAGCAGGAATTGGTGCTACAGGGGTGTGCAGGTGCATTTGCACCCAAGCCTCAATGTTATAAATGACACTTGGAGGACCCCGTTACAGACTTACAGAATCTGCACCAAAAATGTTGAAATAAAGTTCAATATGAGGCATCAGAGGTTTGGATTTTAACAGAATGCTGGGAACTATAACTCAGCTGATGGACAACTGCATGGAAACAAAGGGAAAATATAGGATTTGTAACAAACAGATATATTGGTTTTATTTGACTTCCCTGGGACATTGAGCCTCTGGATGAGTCTCATTAGAGGTAATAGCTGCTAATGTTATAATGTGGCTCATACATTATTGGTTCTCTATCCATGAGCCTTAATATGATGGTTGTATATGGTGTGACTAAATCTGATTTTAGACACACAGTAAATATATCATGCATATGTGAAGTTCATGTACAGTATATGTCAGCCACAGAATTATTACTGTACTATAGAGACAGGATGGTGTAACTTCACACCTACTTGATAAACCGTTAACACCTTGGTAACAGTAGACGGGGTAGATGGGAATCAGGGCTCCTGTGGTTGGTACAGTAAACACTGTGTGCTGCTATTTGTGTAGGTGTGACGGGTGGAGTGTTTCAGTTATGGCCTGTGGATGCTATGGTATTAATCAATGTATTTTCATAGGAGTGGCATCGTTGTCTGTGTTGCAGCTGAAATCCTCTGCTGTGTAGCTGTAGCTGCCAACATGAAGGTCTTTAGAAAACACAGGTCATTGTGCCAGTTTATTCACCTTTGTGTTATGTTTGAAGAACACTTTCTACGCTTGCATAAGGTAATTATGTATTTGTTGAGAGTACAATGCTTAAACAGTTCATTGTGTACATAGCAGCATAATAATTTAGGAAGAATAAGCTGATACCAGTTTTGTGCAATAATTTAGGAAAAAAAGTACAGCATAAATATTAGGTGCACTTTATGTCCTGCCTGAAAATCACATTGTCCTGATCACAGTTGAAGGTTTGTCACAATCTTCTCTGAGCTAAGTACTTTACCTGAAGCACAAAACTTTAATCTTGATAGTTTGCTACAATATATCAGTGTAGATAAGATGTATTAACCTGCAGTTAAGGGTCAGAAAGTTATGGGTGTGACCTATGACCGTTATGGGGTACCCCATGGGAGAGGATGGTGCAATAACTCAGCAGGGTTTATCCTGAAAGAGCTTTACTCAGATTAAGGCAATGAGCATATGGTTACAGTCTCTCAGAGGAGGCGCAACCTTAAAGGGGTTCTGCAAGAATGAAAAGGGGGTATGATTTGGCAATTCTCTCCCCCACCACACGCTCTTGTCCAGACCTGTTAAGGGAAGTTTACTTACCTGCTTCCCAGCGATGGTTCACTGCTTCTTCTCCTCCTGGCCTGTGATGCTCTTCTGCACTCCCTTGCTGTAAACATCTGGTTTGACATCGCCTGCAGCCACCCCTGGTCGTGGTGGTGACCGGCTCCTATTATGTCATGATAAATTATGCAAGGAGATGCAGTCACTGCTGTGACCAGTGAGTGACTGGCAGCAGTCAATGTAAAACCAGATGTTCACAGTGAGGAAGCCCAGAGGAGCATTGCATGCTGGAAGAAGAAGGAGCAGGAAGCCGGGGGTTTGAGGGTAGTCCTCAGGCAGTTGCCACCCATAAGAAGACAGTCTCTATACTTGTATCAGGAAGTTGAACCAAACAACAGGTCAGGCCATCTCCACTGTCACAGTCTACTCACTGTAGGCATCTCAGGTGGTCACCACTAGCCACAGGAGAGTCTCTTTGCCTAGGTCCCCAGATGTCTCATGCATTTGTTAGACCTGTACTCACAGTCTGCACTAGATATTCATTGGAGAGGTTGCAGGTCACAACCACTGGCAAGGTCAAAATTTTTAATTACCTCTTCCTCCAGAGTATCAGGATAGAACCTACCACAATGCAATATTTTGCCATTTTGCTACAGTGGCCCAACCTCTTTCGTTATTTAAAGGGGTTCTGTAGTTCTTTAAAACTGATGATCTATCCTCTGGATAGATCATTAGCATCTGATCGGCGGTGGTCCGACACCCGGGACCCCCGTCGATCAGCTGTTTCAGAAGGAGGCGGCGCTGCAGGAGCGCTGCAGCCTTCTCTGTGTTTTCCTCAGGCCCAGTGACGTCACGACTAGTATCACTGGCCTGGGCGGGGCTAAGCTCCATTCAAGTGAACAGAGCTTAGCCCCGCCCAGGCCAGGGAAACTAGTCGTGACGTCACTGGGCCTGAAGAAAACACACAGAAGGCCGCAGCGCTCCTGCAGCGCCGCTGCCTTCTCAAACAGCCGATCGGCGGGGGTCCTGGGTGTCGGACCGCCGCCGATCAGAGGATAGATCATCAGTTTTGCAGAACTGCAGAACCCCTTTAAGCCCCAGACAGCAACAGCAGTCCGGAGCATGGCAAGCATGGCAACAGCACCAGCAGAACTCCATGGCGCAAGGTCTCAAGTTTTCTCAGCAATGCTGCATCCTCCTCACTACATGTAGTAACTGATGGCAGATACATTCCGGCTCAGCAGCTATCCGCCATACACACAAGCTGACTGACCATGAGATGCTCCACATCCTCATTTTTTAACCAGGTCCCACCTAGTACTCAACCTGTGAAGCGTAATACTACAGTGTCTGTATGTGTGACCCCTTAATCTCAGCCAAGCCAGGTGTCCACTACAAAAGTCTAAAAGGTACAGTACAACACAATTATGGTGCATGCAGATAAACGTTACGTTTCAAACACAATTTCCCTGTCCAGCATAACTTTCCTAGCATAGTACTTTACATTGTACATAACATGGCATTACATTAAAAAATAGCAGTCTCCATTGGTGGATACAGTTCATGGATACAGTTTTGCTGGAGAAGATGGTAAGCATCCTGACAGTCCATACCAGTGCACCCTCCTTACAAGCTCACCAAGGATTATCTCGACAAATATACTAGATTCTTTAGCCCTAGATATCACATTGCATGTAGAATAGCATAATACATTAGGAAGCATCGCATGCAAGGTCTTAATTTGTACTTTCACCCATTTTAGAGCTCTCTGGGCACATGAAACAGAAAAATGATGGTAGGCCATGGGAACATGTTATACTCATAGGGCATGTTATATTCATCAAAATATTGTATCGCTCTTCTCAAAATATTAAGAATCCTGTCAGTTTTTATTCTCAAAATGAACAGTGGCTACTGAAATGAAACAAGGCTTCCAATCTGAACAGTCCAAGGACAGCCCTTGTAATTCCCAGACTAGGTACAGTGGTGTATTAATAATTCATAGGTAAGGAATAACACGAGGCCAAGGTGGAAACCTTGGAGCTGGAGCAGGTGGTTGCAGTCCTGATCTGAAGCAGAGTTTCAGAGCTGTAGTACTGAGCTGCATTGGAGCAGAGTTGTAGTCATAAACTGTGGTGATGTCAGGAGCGTAGCTATAGGGGGTGAAGAGGGAACAGTCGTTACTGGGCCCAGGAGCCTGAGGAAGCCCAAAGACCCTTGTGCCACATAAGAAGAGATCAGCATTATAGAAAGTGCATGCTGGTCAAGTCACACCTCTAGCTGGAGGGAAGGGGTTAGATCAAGAATTTGGCATGGGGTGGGGGGGTTGCTGTTTCAATTTTTGCCTCAGGCAGCACAAAGGCTATGTCCTTCCCTGCCCCTATCCACAAAGCACTGAGGGAAGGGGTTAGGTCAAGAATTTGGCATGGGGGGTTGCTGTTTCAATTTCTGCCTCAGACAGCATGAAGGCTATGTGCTTCCTTGCCCCTAGCCACAAAGCACTGAGGGAAGAGGGGCCCAAACTCTTGCACCAGAGCCCATGGGCCTTTAGCTATGCCCCTGGGTCAAGTTGTAGCTTTGAACTATGGCATGGAGAAATACTGGTGCTATAGTTTGAAATAAATATCCTGGATCTGAATTATGTGGAACTTGTGAATTAAACTCCCAATTGGTGGTTGCACTTTACTTAAAGGGTTATTCTCATCTTAGACAATGGGGGCATATTGCTAGGATATGCCCCTATTGTCTTATACGTAGGTGTGGGTCCCACTGCTGCGACCCGCACCTTTATCGAGAACGGAGCCCCCAAAGTTAAGGAGGGCGCACCGCGCATGCGCAGCCGCTCTCTATTCATTTCTATGGGGCCGGCGAAAATAGCCGAGCGCTTGCTTGGCTATTTCCGTCGGCTACATAGAAATGAATGGAAGTGGTGGCCACGCATGCGCTCCCATTCATTTCTATGGGAGCAGTGGGGGAGCTGCGCCAGGTGGTGGCCGGACCCCAGGAAACCTGGGGTCCGCCAGGCGCAGCGCTCCCCCCTCCGATCTCGATACAGGTGCGGTGGGACCCGCACCTATAAGACAATGGGGGCATATCCAAGTGATATGCCCCCATTGTCTAAGTTGAGAATACCCCTTTAAACAAGTTTTCTGTGATTCCTATATTTTTTTTATAAGATATGCTAATGAAATGTCTTTTTTTTTTTCAATCTGGACTCTTCTGCCCCTTTTTTCATGTAAACAAATCACTCTGGTTTGTATTCTGTATATTTACCACCAAACCCATGATCTGTATCCAACAAAAACCCTGATGCATTTTTCTTTAGGCCAAAGTATATATGCAAAATTCCCAATTAAAACTTAACATTTATTAAGATAAACATAAAACTCCTTTGTACCCACTGTGCGACATACATACATATAATAGCTATCTCCAGAGTATATATATGATTGCAAATAAGTATTTGTACTTTCAAAAGGTAAGTATGCAATCTCTTTGAGGATTGATGCCTCAATAACTCACGGTTCAGATGACCACAAAAGATATCACTGGACAGGAGCCACGGAAGTGAGGTCGGGTTAAAGGGTAACTTCTGTGCCTATTATATCCCTCGGACTACCCCTGCCTACAAGCGGAGCACCCGCCCCGAAAGGAGCGACCCCACTTCTCGGTGGCTAAACCCTTGCTGCCCCTGATACAACTCCTGGAGACTAGTTGTCCTTAAATCTTGAATTCAGTCTCAATTCAGTCTCGACGCGTTTCTCCCATGGCGTTGTAAGCTATAGGTTCATCAGGAGACTTTTTGGCAGGATTAAACCAAGAGAACTATAGGTAATGTGGCACCCAGATGATAAGAAGCGCATTTAGTTCACAAACTGCACATCTATAAATACCTGTGCCAGTAAAGAATGTTTCTACGCGCCAAAAGATTCAGCCTGTGCCGTGTGTAAACGCCGGATACGCCACTTCCGGTAATTGGAACGCAAACCGGAAGTGCGTGTATTGTACAAGGCTGATCCAGGAAGCTGCAGCCGATAGTGAGTCTAGAAGACAGGAGATGACGTATCGGCTTCTTACCAGACCCTAACCAAGGAATAAACCGATACTGAATACAAACATAGAACATTTACACTAATTATAGTAATATCCATGCTAACTAGTAACGATTTTGTGATGGATTTATACATCTCAATAACGTGGGGCCGGAAGTACCTTGCGTTCCACACTGGAACGCATAAAAAATCGTATAGGTGTGGAGATTAACATGATTCATAGAACTATCACAATGAGAGGTACTGATGAAAGTATACCAATATCTCACTGCTGATAGTAAAAATAGATGAAACATGTCTAAATCTTATTTTTAAGAAATAATGCTAAACCTGCACAGTAATGATGGGTGACAAGTGGATAATGGGTAAGTCAACAAGTAGATGAAATTGCACTAACACCAATTGATAAGGTGCAAGTGAATTGCTACTAATTAAGCAACATATAATAAAATAAAAGAAAATTTGGACCATTTGTCCGATAATTAACAGGTTTTGTAATTAGGTGTCATAATATTAACAATAGCATGGCTTGGGGAGGAAACCCTTGAGAGTCTTCAATAAAAAGAAGGACGAATTTTGCTACATCTAATACTAAAGAAAGCAAGTATATGAGATCTGTTCATTGAGGCCCATTGGACTAACGGTTTTTAAACGGTGAGTCCATTCTGCCTCTTTCTGCAAAATACGCCTATCCCAATTACCGCCCCTTGGAGACTGTCTCACTACTTCCACCACCTGGAATTTCAGGCAATTAGTATTGCCATTATGTTCTTGTGTAATATGTCGCGCTACGGGTTTGTCCCTTTTGATAATGATATCACTTATGTGTTCACCTACCCTCCGTCTCAGCTCACGTTTTGTTTTCCCGACGTAACTGAGTGGACAGGTACAGGTACATAAGTAGACAACACCCTGCGTGCGACAATTTGCGAAATCACGCATTGTGTAAGTCATTCCTGTGGCGACACTTGTGAAACTTTTAGATTTCAAAATATATGGGCAGCAGACACAATCCCTTCCACATTTGTAAGTACCACACGGTCTCCTATCTAACCAGGTACCAACAGCAGATGGTTTCGAATAGTGACTATGGACAAGTCTATCATTAAGTGATCTTCCGCGTCTATAAGTAATGGATGGATAGACTGGTAATATATCTCTGATATCGGGATCTGAGCGGAGGATTTCCCAGTATCTCCTAAGTATTGACAGCACTCTATGATTTTGATCATCAAAGGTCCCAATAATCCGAGATATATTTGTAGCATCTGCTGCCTGGTCCTGTCGTTTAGGAACAAGGAGAGAGTGTCGGTCAGTGTCCTTCGAATGTTTAAAGGCTTCCCTCAATACAGGAGAAGGGTATTCACGTTCAAGGAACCTTCTGCGCATATCATTTGCCTGATTATAAAAGGCTTCAGATGTTGAACAATTTCTTCTTATGCGAAGATATTGTCCCCTGGGGATACCCTTCTTCTGACTGACCGGATGGTAACTCTCCCATCGTAAAAGACTGTTGGTGGATGTTGGTTTACGGTATGTTTCCGTTGCCAATTCACCCTGCCGTTTAGTAATCCGTATGTCCAAAAAAGGAATACTCTGCTGGTTAATTTCAAATGTGAATCTGAGACCGACTTCATTATTATTCAACTGTGATACAAATTCTCCAAATGATTCCTCAGTGTCATCCCATAGCAGGAAGACATCATCAATGAACCGTCCCCAGTAAAGAATTCTGGGGGTCCATTCTCTATGTTTGTCACTGAAGAGGATGGTGTCCTCCCACCAGCCCAGGAATAAGTTAGCATAGCTGGGGGCACACGGGCTCCCCATAGCTGTACCCCTGAGCTGGTGGAAGAAACACCCCTCAAAGACAAAGTAATTGTGTGACAATATGAACTCTAGAGCATTGATGATGAATTCATTGTGTTCCCGCAACTGAACCCCACGTGTCTTTAAAAAATGTTGTATAGCCATGAGGCCCCATTTATGTGGTATGCTAGTATAAAGCGCTTCCACATCAATGGATGCTAAAAGGGTTTTTCCATCAACAGATAAGTTTTCAGTTTTGAGCATGAGATCTGTGGTGTCCCTTATATAGGAAGGTAGAGATGACACAAATGATTTAAGGACTTGATCGACATAAACACTGATTTTGTGTGTAACAGAATCCACCCCTGATACTATCGGACGTCCCTTTAAGGGGGGAGATACCCCTTATGGATCTTAGGGAGTGAGTAAAAGGTGGGGATCTGTGGAAATCTTGGTTCCATAAACTTAAATTCATCCACTGAAATCAGACGTTTATCCAAGGCCGTGATAAGCATACTCTCCAGTTCCCTGGAGAATATCTCGGTTGGATTGGATGACAAGGTACGGTAACAGGTTTATCCTGTAACAAATCAGTACACATAGTTTTATATGTCACATGATCCATTAGTACCACGTTCCCTCCTTTATCGGACGGCTTACAGACTATTGATTGGTCAGTTTCAAGATCAATCAAAGCTTTCATCTCTCTTTTATCTAAATTGGGTTTAGTCATCACTTTGACCTTGGTTAGTTTCTCTAGTTGATCACTAACCAGTTTGATAAATATATCTAGACACATTGTGTCTTGTGGTGGTGGCATCTTGGTACTAATGGGTCGTAACTGTGTAAAAGGACCATAGCCTCTTACCCGTTCATTGTCATCCAATAACGTGCATAGTGTACGTACACCTTCTAAATCTCCTACAGTAATACCAAGTCTAATGCATTCTTCACGATCATGGGTCTTAAAGTACTTACGCCATTTGAGTTTGCGTATAAATAAATTAATATCTTTAATCCATTTGAATGCACTATACTTGGTTGTCGGTACAAATGAAAAACCTTTCTCCAAAACCTTTTTTCTCAATACTAGTAAGATGGCGTGAGGATAGATTGATGACTAGATTGTCAACACGAGTTATTTCGTTTTTGTAATTTTCTGTGTGACTGAGCCCTCGCGATCCCTCAATTGATAGGGACAGGTGTTCATCCCTGTTGCCATTTCTAAAAAAGAAGAGGTGGAAGAGGAGGAAGAAGAAGATACCGGTGCAGGTAAATTTCTGGTGTTGGTGTTTCCCTGAGAATTCCCGTATTGTTGTTTTTTTACGGTAGGGGTACCCTGAAATCTCCCTTTCGGCCATCTTTTTTTATTTTTATCTTGACGATTTTTTGATAATTTCTTATTCCTATTTGCCCCCTGGACTCTTTCTGTATCTGATGTCTCAGGTTCAGTAGAAGAAATATCGGTTGATGGTGTTATCTGAGTTTCGTTTGTTAGAAAGTCAAATGCCCGTTTTTCCCGAAATTCAAGAAGATCATGGACAAACTGTCGATGCTTTCTCTCTTTTAGTGTTGTCTGGTATCTTGCAACACTAGTTTGTAAGTTATTTTCACGTCTATTGAAGTCAGGGTCAGATTTACATTTGAGCGCAATTTCTATAAGATTATTTAGATGTTTTGAGGTATTTTCTAGGATAATCTTTTCTTTGTCCACAAGTAGCTGCATAAATCTAAGAGAACTAGCGAGTAATTCCTGTTCCCATTTATCCAACAGCTGAGTTGAACGTGATCTCTGAGCTTGGATAAGACGCACCCTAAGTCCCCTTGGTACGATTTTATTCTTAATATAATTTTCTAATGATTGGACTTCCCACCAGGACCGAAGATTATCCTTATACCCATCAAAGAGATCTTGAAATACTGTTTTCAATGTTGGTGTATTCTCTAAACTTGATTCCCCCTCTCGTTCAGAGAAAACATCCCGGGCCTCCTCAAACCAAGAACTCGTATCAATTGGACCTTGTAAAAAACCTGCCATAGCTATTATATGTATGCATGTCGCACAGTGGGTACAAAGGAGTTTTATGTTTATCTTAATAAATGTTAAGTTTTAATTGGGAATTTTGCATATATACTTTGGCTTATACCTACTTTCCCTACCAATATATCTATACATTTCAGTGATAATATTGCTATATATAGTATGGCAGGTTTTTTACAAGGTCCAATTGATACGAGTTCTTGGTTTGAGGAGGCCTAACAAACCGTTGAGGAGGCCTAACAAACCGTTTCTAACAAACGAAACTCAGATAACACCATCAACCGATATTTCTTCTACTGAACCTGAGACATCAGATACAGAAAGAGTCCAGGGGGCAAATAGGAATAAGAAATTATCAAAAAATCGTCAAGATAAAAATAAAAAAAGATGGCCGAAAGGGAGATTTCAGGGTACCCCTACCGTAAAAAAACAACAATACGGGAATTCTCAGGGAAACACCAACACCAGAAATTTACCTGCTCCGGTATCTTCTTCTTCCTCCTCTTCCACCTCTTCTTTTTTAGAAATGGCAACAGGGATGAACACCTGTCCCTATCAATTGAGGGATCGCGAGGGCTCAGTCACACAGAAAATTACAAAAACGAAATAACTCGTGTTGACAATCTAGTCATCAATCTATCCTCACGCCCTCTTACTAGTATTGAGAAAAAGGTTTTGGAGAAAGGTTTTTCATTTGTACCGACAACCAAGTATAGTGCATTCAAATGGATTAAAGATATTAATTTATTTATACGCAAACTCAAATGGCGTAAGTACTTTAAGACCCATGATCGTGAAGAATGCATTAGACTTGGTATTACTGTAGGAGATTTAGAAGGTGTACGTACACTGTGCACGTTATTGGATGACAATGAACGGGTAAGAGGCTATGGTCCTTTTACACAGTTACGACCCATTAGTACCAAGATGCCACCACCACAAGACACAATGTGTCTAGATATATTTATCAAACTGGTTAGTGATCAACTAGAGAAACTAACCAAGGTCAAAGTGATGACTAAACCCAATTTAGATAAAAGAGAGATGAAAGCTTTGATTGATCTTGAAACTGACCAATCAATAGTCTGTAAGCCGTCGATAAAGGAGGGAACGTGGTACTAATGGATCATGTGACATATAAAACTATGTGTACTGATCTGTTACAGGATAAAACCTGTTACCGTACCTTGTCATCCAATCCAACCGAGATATTCTCCAGGGAACTGGAGAGTATGCTTATCACGGCCTTGGATAAACGTCTGATTTCAGTGGATGAATTTAAGTTTATGGAACCAAGATTTCCACAGATCCCCACCTTTTACTCACTCCCTAAGATCCATAAGGGGTATCCCCCCTTAAAGGGACGTCCGATAGTATCAGGGGTGGATTCTGTTACATACAAAATCAGTGTTTATGTCGATCAAGTCCTTAAATCATTTGTGTCATCTCTACCTTCCTATATAAGGGACACCACAGATCTCATGCTCAAAATTGAAAACTTATCTGTTGATGGAAAAACCCTTTTAGCATCCATTGATGTGGAAGCGCTTTATACTAGCATACCACATAAATGGGGCCTCATGGCTATACAACATTTTTTAAAGACACGTGGGGTTCAGTTGCGGGAACACAATGAATTCATCATCAATGCTCTAGAGTTCATATTGTCACACAATTACTTTGTCTTTGAGGGGTGTTTCTTCCACCAGCTCAGGGGTACAGCTATGGGGAGCCCGTGTGCCCCCAGCTATGCTAACTTATTCCTGGGCTGGTGGGAGGACACCATCCTCTTCAGTGACAAACATAGAGAATGGACCCCCAGAATTCTTTACTGGGGACGGTTCATTGATGATGTCTTCCTGCTATGGGATGACACTGAGGAATCATTTGGAGAATTTGTATCACAGTTGAATAATAATGAAGTCGGTCTCAGATTCACATTTGAAATTAACCAGCAGAGTATTCCTTTTTTGGACATACGGATTACTAAACGGCAGGGTGAATTGGCAACGGAAACATACCGTAAACCAACATCCACCAACAGTCTTTTACGATGGGAGAGTTACCATCCGGTCAGTCAGAAGAAGGGTATCCCCAGGGGACAATATCTTCGCATAAGAAGAAATTGTTCAACATCTGAAGCCTTTTATAATCAGGCAAATGATATGCGCAGAAGGTTCCTTGAACGTGGATACCCTTCTCCTGTATTGAGGGAAGCCTTTAAACATTCGAAGGACACTGACCGACACTCTCTCCTTGTTCCTAAACGACAGGACCAGGCAGCAGATGCTACAAATATATCTCGGATTATTGGGACCTTTGATGATCAAAATCATAGAGTGCTGTCAATACTTAGGAGATACTGGGAAATCCTCCGCTCAGATCCCGATATCAGAGATATATTACCAGTCTATCCATCCATTACTTATAGACGCGGAAGATCACTTAAGGATAGACTTGTCCATAGTCACTATTCGAAACCATCTGCTGTTGGTACCTGGTTAGATAGGAGACCGTGTGGTACTTACAAATGTGGAAGGGATTGTGTCTGCTGCCCATATATTTTGAAATCTAAAAGTTTCACAAGTGTCGCCACAGGAATGACTTACACAATGCGTGATTTCGCAAATTGTCGCACGCAGGGTGTTGTCTACTTATGTACCTGTACCTGTCCACTCAGTTACGTCGGGAAAACAAAACGTGAGCTGAGACGGAGGGTAGGTGAACACATAAGTGATATCATTATCAAAAGGGACAAACCCGTAGCGCGACATATTACACAAGAACATAATGGCAATACTAATTGCCTGAAATTCCAGGTGGTGGAAGTAGTGAGACAGTCTCCAAGGGGCGGTAATTGGGATAGGCGTATTTTGCAGAAAGAGGCAGAATGGACTCACCGTTTAAAAACCGTTAGTCCAATGGGCCTCAATGAACAGATCTCATATACTTGCTTCCTTTAGTCTCTTCTATATATTAGATGTAGAAAAATTTGTCCTTCTTTTTATTGAAGACTCTCAAGGGTTTCCTCCCCAAGCCATGCTATTGTTAATATTATGACACTTAATTACAAAACCTGTTAATTATCGGACAAATGGTCCAAATTTTCTTTTATTTTATTATATGTTGCTTAATTAGTAGCAATTCACTTGCACCTTATCAATTGGTGTTAGTGCAATTTCATCTACTTGTTGACTTACCCATTATCCACTTGTCACCCATCATTACTGTGCAGGTTTAGCATTATTTCTTAAAAATAAGATTTAGACATGTTTCATCTATTTTTACTATCAGCAGTGAGATATTGGTATACTTTCATCAGTACCTCTCATTGTGATAGTTCTATGAATCATGTTAATCTCCGCGCCTATACGATTTTTTATGCGTTCCAGTGTGGAACGCAAGGTACTTCCGGCCCCACGTTATTGAGATGTATAAATCCATCACAAAATCGTTACTAGTTAGCATGGATATTACTATAATTAGTGTAAATGTTCTATGTTTGTATTCAGTATCGGTTTATTCCTTGGTTAGGGTCTGGTAAGAAGCCGATACGTCATCTCCTGTCTTCTAGACTCACTATCGGCTGCAGCTTCCTGGATCAGCCTTGTACAATACACGCACTTCCGGTTTGCGTTCCAATTACCGGAAGTGGCGTATCCGGCGTTTACACGCGGCACAGGCTGAATCTTTTGGCGCGTAGAAACATGCTTTACTGGCACAGGTATTTATAGATGTGCAGTTTGTGAACTAAATGCGCTTCTTATCATCTGGGTGCCACATTACCTATAGTTCTCTTGGTTTAATCCTGCCAAAAAGTCTCCTGATGAACCTATAGCTTACAATGCCATGGGAGAAACGCGTTGAGACTGAATTGAGACTGAATTCAAGATTTAAGGACAACTAGTCTCCAGGAGTTGTATCAGGGGCAGCAAGGGTTTAGCCACCGAGAAGTGGGGTCGCTCCTTTCGGGGCGGGTGCTCCGCTTGTAGGCAGGGGTAGTCCGAGGGATATAATAGGGACAGAAGTTGCCCTTTAACCCGACCTCACTTCCGTGGCTCCTGTCCAGTGATATCTTTTGTGGTCATCTGAACCGTGAGTTATTGAGGCATCAATCCTCAAAGAGATTGCATACTTACCTATTGAAAGTACAAATACTTATTTGCAATCATATATATACTCTGGAGATAGCTATTATATGTATGTATGTCGCACAGTGGGTACAAAGGAGTTTTATGTTTATCTTAATAAATGTTAAGTTTTTGTCTGTTTGTTTATGGATGAGCACACCCTATCCAGTACTGTATTTTTATAGGATTATAAAGTATGCGGAAGACATAGTATAAATAATAATATATAAACATTTATTAGTAGTACATAAAAAAATGGCTGGTCAGCTAAAAATGAGTCAGCAATAGAATAGATCTGAGTGTCTATCCCAAAAAGTTGGCATAAAAAGTAAATAATGGTTAAAAATTAAAAAATTAAAAAATTAAACAAGTCTTTCTATAAAAGGAAGAAAGAATGAAAAAATGAGAAAATGAAAAAATGAAAATAAGAGGGAGTAAAAAGTTGTCAATGTTTCTCCTTTAAGAATAATATTGGTATGTAAAGTTAGTATATAAAGGAGTTTATCATGGAGTTGTTAAACATTAGCAAGTAGTCTCTGTATATATATTTGTTGCGCTTC
The DNA here is from genome assembly GCA_900303285.1 of Rhinella marina. NCBI lineage: Eukaryota > Metazoa > Chordata > Amphibia > Anura > Bufonidae > Rhinella > Rhinella marina. The sequence goes on from ONZH01015718.1 coordinate 60,058, forward strand.
ACTTCAATTCAATTGGCATTTTTTCAATATAACTTTCCATAATAAGCTTTATCATGTATGTCAAGTTAAGTACGTTACCCCTCTGTTCAGTGGCGTTATATCCCAAGGGTGATATCTTCGTTACCAACGGCCGTCAGCACGAGGACGCTGTTCTTCTGTTAATGAAGCGGCGTCAGCTTGGTGTGCGCGGCTCTCTCACCGGCTTCTATGTAGCGATGTCCAGCGTGGTGTCCCACGTGCTGGAAAACAGCTGTTAGTGTTTGTAGGTAGGCCGGTGTTCTCAGTGTCCGTTTAGAGCCTTAGAATTTCAATAGGTAGCCTCCTTGTTTTGTAAGTTCAATATTGGGGCTTATTCAATAAGGAGATAGAAATATCTCAAAGGACAAAGGTAATGTCAATCCAGTAAATAATAGTTGGAGTGATGTTTCAAACTCCTTAATGCCAGTGTCCGTACTTGTCCTTCAGATGCCAAACGCGTTTCGGGGCGTATTTTCCTGCCCCTTCCTCAGTGGCTACCAATAATGGACTATGGACCTGGCGAAATTAAATAGTCTTAGGATAGTACATCATTCCAGTGACATGGAAAAATTGACATGGATTTGGATTGGGATCAACGTTTGTTCTTATAATCATATCCAGGACAAATTCAAGAAAGTATACTAAAATGAGAGTAGATTCATATTTATATATCGATCAATACATGAGAAAACGTGAAGGGCAGAGTGTATGGGGATATGACTTTCATAAATCCCTGTTTAATGAAGTTGACTTTCAACTGTTGACTTTTTGGTGCTTTGTGTCATTGCAGATTCAATTTTGTTGTCTTTATAAATCTATTTTCTCCTTATATACGTGTTCTATGGATGTACTGGAAATAAGTGATAGTGATTTCTTTGCTCATTTATATTCGTCAGATTTTGTGTATGTGTCTTTTTTTTATATATTTTTTTATTTTTTTATTTTCTTTGAAGTTTTTTTGGGGTCATTTTTTCTTTTCTTATTTATTCTTGTGCATAATGTGATGTGCTAAAGTAAGTGTCCCTATATTCTTATTTATATTTTTATTTTTAATTTTATTCCTATTTTTATTTTTATTTCAATTTGGTTATACATATATGTGTTTCTCTTGTTGGTTAGTTTTCTCCATCTTTCTTCTAGGTGGTGGTTGGTGCGTGTGGGGTGGGGGGATAGACACTCAGATCTATTCTATTGCTGACTCATTTTTAGCTGACCAGCCATTTTTTTATGTACTACTAATAAATGTTTATATATTATTATTTATACTATGTCTTCCGCATACTTTATAATCCTATAAAAATACAGTACTGGATAGGGTGTGCTCATCCATAAACAAACAGACAAATTCTTTTTTATATTAAAAGGCTGTGGGTATAGCCTGGATTTGAGCACCCCGACGTCTCATTGATCCCTAGTGGTGAGCCACTCACTGTTGATTTATTTAAATGTTAAGTTTTAATTGGGAATTTTGCATATATACTTTGGCTTATACCTACTTTCCCTACCAATATATCTATACATTTCAGTGATAATATTGCATTTTTCTTTAGCATATTTGACATAGCCATGGACATAACATGATAGGAAATTAGAAAGAGCTGTATGGACATGGTCATGTGCTTCTATGGAAGACAGAAGCAATACAGGTAAAATAAATACATTGCAAAATTACAATTAACTTCATATTTGCTTATTTGATTGATGCAAACTGGAAAACCATTTAAAGGAGTTGTGCCACAAAAAATAAAACTCTACATTTTTCAAACTAGTACCGTGATCTGAATACTTTTGCAGTTCCATGTAATTAAAAATGTAGTATAGCCATGGTGCTATTCAATAAAATGTATCTGTATAGTGTCATCTGCTGTTTGTTTCCTTATTTCTTGTCCACCTCACTGAGGTGTTTACACACACTCAGTTTAAGGGTCCATTCAGACGGCCAGGGAAAGAGCTACATCAGAAAGGACACACTCTTCAGCTGTGATAGGAAGAGAGCTGTAGCAGATGCACCCCTGAGCTGCCAGCCTACAATATACCTAGCAGAACCACTGGATCTCCGGATCCATGTGAGGTACAGGGCTGGTTCTATCTTTAGTAGAAAGACATTGTCATGTACTATATGATGTCTGGTTTTCATTTTTTACATCAGTCATGTTAGTGGCGTACATGGAGAAGTAAGAGCCCCATAGCAAGGATCAAACCAGTCCCCCCACTCAGGACAGAAGGGTTTCTGTCTAAACCTCTTTCAATGACCCTTGGGCCATTTTTCAACCGCCTCATTTGCTAAAAGTTGTTCCTTTAGAGCAGGGATGGCCAACCTGTGACCCTCCAGCTGTTGCAAAACTACAACTCCCAGCATGCCAGGACAACCTACAGCTATCAGCATACAGCAGGGCATGATGGGAGTTGCAGTTTTACAACTGTTGGAGGGCCGCTGGTTGAGTATACCTGCTTTAGAGGATAGAGTCCTGACCAAGTTTTCATCCCCAGTAGAAGAGAGGATGGTCCCAACTGGGCCCCCTCTTGCCCTGGGCCCCATAGCAGTCGCATGGTCTGCCGCTATGGTAGTTAAGCCCCTGAGTCATGGCATAACCTCTTTAACCCCTTGCCGCATAATCACGTACATGTACATGAGCGAATGCGGCTAATTGCCGCCTCCTCACGTGCATGTATGTGATATGATCGGGCGGGTGCAGGATCAGCAGCATGGGCCCGGCTGTTGCTGATAGCCAGGCCCCTGCTGCATCTGCCCGCATCGCTGTGCGCGGTGATGCCGGTGGATTAACCCTTCACACGCCGCAGTCAGCGCTGACCGCGGCATGTGAGGGGTCTGCAGAGGGAAGGAGCTCCTCTGACTCCATCGGCCTTACACAGGCATCAAAGTCTGCCATGTATGGAAGCCTACGAGATCCAGCCTGCAGGCTGGGTCTCCTACGCAACCTGTCAGTGTCTTACCGTGTAAGACGCTGACAGTTCAATTCAGTACAATACAGAAAGTATTGTACTGAATTGAACAGGGATCAAACCATGAAAACGTGAAGTCCCACAGTGGGACAAATGTAAAAACTAAAAAAAAGTTTAAAAAAAAGTGTTTTTTTCTTAATAATAAAAAAATAAAGTTTCAAGTAAAAAAAAGAAAAAACACCCCTCACCATAAAATAATGTTAAAAAAAATAAAAAATAAAAAACACAACAAAGTGCTCTATAAAAATATCACATAATCTACCACTTCAGGTGAACGCAGTAAAAACAAATTTTTTTAAAAATGAGCAAAAATGCCATTTTTTGGCCACCTTACATCACAAAAAGAGTAATTCCAACTGATCAAAAAGACGTATGTACCCCAAAATAGTGCCAATCAAACCGTCATCTCTTCCCGCAAAAAATGAGACCCTACCTAAGACAATCACCTAAAAGATTAAAAAAAATATGGCTTTCAGAAAATGGAGACACTAAAACATGATTTTTTTTTTCTTCAAAAATGCTTTTATTGTGTGAAACTGAAAAATATTATATGACATACCCCCTAAGGTGAACACCATAAAAAAACTGCAAAAAAATGCAATTTTTTGTCACCTTTCATCACAAAAACTGTTATAGCAAGCGATCAAAAAGTCATATGCAACCCAAAATAGTACAAATCTAACCGTCATCTCTTCCTGCAAAAAATGAGCTCCTACATAAGATAATTGCCCAAAAAATAAAAAAAATATAGCTTTTGGAAAATGGAGATGCTAAAACATGATTTTAATTTTTCAAAAATTCTTTTATTGTGTAAAACTAAAATACATTAAAAAGGTAGACATATTAGGTATAGCCGTGTCCGTAAAAGAAAAAAAAAAGAAAAAAGAAAAACTCTGCCAAAATGACCATTTTTTTGGTCACTTTGCCACATAAAGTGTACTATTGAGTGATCAAAAAAATAATATGTACCCAAAAATGCTACCTATAAAAATGTCAACTCTTTCCGCAAAAATGAGCCCCTACACAAGACGATCGGCAGAAAAATAAAAAAAATGTAGCTTTCAGAAAATTAAGACACAAAAACATAATTTTTGTTTTGAAAAATGCTTTATTATGTAAAACTGAAACAGCAACCAAAAAAATACACATATTTGGTATTGTCGCGTCTGTATCAACCTGCTCTATAAAAGCAACACATGATCTATCCTGTAAGAAGAACTCTGTAAAAAACAAAAAATAAAAACTGTGCCACAACAACCATTTTTTTGTTACCTTGCCTCACAAAAAGCGTAATACTGAGCAATCAAAAATCATATGTGCCACAAAATAGTACCAATAAAACTGTCACCTCATCTTGTAGTTTACAAAATGGGGTCACTTTTTGGGAGTTTCTACTCTAGGGGTGCATCTGGGGGTCTTCAAATGTGACATGGCAACTTAAAATTATCCCAGCGACATCTGTCTTCCAAAATCCATATGGCGTTCCTTTCCCTCTGCGCCCTGCCATGTTCCCGTACAGCAATTTACATGTGGGGTGTTTCTGTAAACTGCAGAATCAGGGTAATAAATGTTGAGTTTTCTTTGGCTGTTAACCCTTGCTGTGTTACAGGGACAATAGATTAAAATGGAAAATCTGCAAAAAAAGGGAATTTTTGAAATTTCACCTCATTTTCCTTTCATTCTTGTGGAACATCTAAAGTTTTGATTAACTTGATGGGTGTAGGTTCTAAAATTGGGTCATTTATGGGTGGTTTTTATTATGTAACCGCCACAAAGTGACTTGATACAGTAACTGAACTGGTCCTTGAAAAGTGGGTTTTGGAAATTTTCTTTAAAATTTTAAGAATTGCGTCTAAAATTCTAAGCCTTCTAACTTCCTGAAAAATAAAATGATGCCAACATGAAGTAGACATCTGGGAAATGTACAGTAACAACTATATTATAGGTATCCCAATCTGCTTTAACCCTTTCAGCCCCGGATAGTTTTTTTTTTCCCGTTTTCGTTTTGCGCTCCCTGCCTTCATACAGCCATAACTTTTTTATTTTTCTGTTCACATAGCTGTACGAGGGCTTGTTTTTTGTGGGACAAGTTGTACTTTGCAACGCCACCATTTAATATTGCATATGATGTAGTGGGAAGCAGGAAAAAAATTACAAACTGGGTGAAATTGCAAAAAAACGCAATTCTGCCACAGTTTTACGTTTGTTTTTTTTTTATTTACGGCGTTCGATGTGCATTAAAACTTACCAGTTACTTTCATTCTACAGGTCAGTATGAATCTGTCGATATCTAATATGTATAGTTTTTCTTGCGTTTTGATAATTATAAAGTTGGATTTTTTTTTTTCATCGCCATATTTTGACCCCTTTAACTTTTTGGTATTTATGTGTAGGGAGCTGTATGGGGGCTCATTTTTTGCGGGGCAATCTGAAATTTTCATTGATACCATTCTGGGGTGTGTAGGACTTATTGATCACTTTTTTTTTCTGTAAGGGAAATTTTTAAAAATAGTTTTATAATATGGGCGTTTTTGCACACTGCGATACCCATGATGTGTATTTTTTTATTTTTTTACTACTTTTATTTTTATTTTTGGAAAAGGGGGTGATTTGAACTTTTATGTTTAAAAAAAAAAAATTTTTTAAACTTTATTTAATTTTTTTTACACTTTTTTATAGTTCCCATAGGGAACTATTACAAGCAATCATCTGATTGCTTATATCATAGACTCCAATGCATTAGCTTTTTACTGCTTTCCTATGGAGCCCTATTACACAGAAGGGCTCCATAGGAAAGTCTATGCAGCAGCCTCCTGTCATTCACTATGACAGGGGCAGCTGCAGACACGCTCGCTCCGGCTCCTCCGATCGCCACACGGGGGAGCCGGAGCAACACCGGAAGCGCGCGCTTCTGGTGTTTTAAGCCCTCGGATGCCGTGGTCAGGATTGACCGTAGCATCTGAGGGGTTAAATGTCCGCGATCGGCATTACTGCTGGTCGCAGACATCAGCCGCGGATGTCTGCTGTATGAAGTGTCATCAGTTCACCAGCGGCCATGACGCCCGCTCTGCTCAGGAGCGAGCGCCATCTTTAAACACGCGACCAGCGCCGTACTATTACGGTGCTGGGCGTGAAGGGGTTAAAAGCAAAGACATTCTAATTTCAAAAATTATGAATTTTTCCAAATTTCCTGTAAATTTGGGAATTATTTATAAATGAAGGTGAAACATATTGACTCAAATTTACCACTAACATGAAGTACAATATGTCACGAGAAAACAATCTCAGAATCGCTTAGATAAGTAAAAGCGTTCCAGAGTTATTACCACATAAAGTGAAACATGACAGATTTGAAAAATGTAGCTTGGTCCTTAAAGGGGTATTCCCATCTCACAAATGTAGTTTGTATAGTTAGATATAGCCATTCCAATATTATTACTAATAGAATGTATTTATATAAAATGTACCGTTTAGAAGATTTGCCTATTTGTATATCCATTGTCCCACACACATCAGTCAGACTGTTGCCCCTAGTTACGGCCACTATGGCCATGTAGTAGTGGTGGCCGGCTTGCTCCATTTCAAACCCACTCTGAGGTAACTACTGTATTGTGAATGCACATCACATGAGCATGCGGAGGCACATCTTAGCGTACTTTCACATCTGCGTTTTGGACACTACCCGTCCAAAAAGCAGACTTTATAAACGGATCCTGCTCCATAGAGATGAATGCGCAGACAAAAATGCTACAACCCTAAGATGTGTTTCCGCATGCTCATGCTGTGTGCGTTCACAATACAGCACTTACCTCAGAGCAGGTTTGAACAAGAGCAAGCCGACCACCACTACTACATGGCCACGGTGGTCGTAACTAGGCGCAACGGCCTGACTGATGTGTGTGGGACAATGGATATACAAATAGGCAAATCTTCTAAACAGTACATTTTATATAAATACTAGCAGAAAGACCCGGCTTCGCCTGGGTATATTTCCTCTATTTCATTTAATGTTTCTGTGTGTTGTTGCAGAGAGAAAGTCAATGCAGCTGACAGAAGTTGATTTTTACCTTCATTTTTTCAATCCCCATTGGCTGCGGAGTGGGAGGGGGCATGACCTGACCGGGTTGGGGGCGTGGTTTACCGGGACCTTGGGGGGGTGCTTTTAGGTCCTTCTTTTCAGGTTGGCCTGAATTATAGGTCAATGCCATGGTAATTTGAGGAAACACAGTGGGTAGCAGTGGAAGAAAACATTGCTTCGCACGGGTATATTTAATCTATTTCATTTAATGTTTGTGTGTGTGTCATTGCAGAGAGAAAGTCTCCTTCCCACCCATTCCTGTAGCTGACAGAAGTTGATTTTTTACCTTCATTTTTTCAATCCCCATTGGCTGCAGAGTGGGAGAGGGCGTGGCCTGACTGGGGGCGTGGTTTAGTGGGACCTTGGGGGGGAGTTGCTTTTAAGTCCTTTTAATGGAAGACATCTTTTATTACTACTGAACGGTAGTAGTCTAATATTAGTCTATTTCATCTAATGTTTCCGTGTGTTGTTGCAGAGAGAAACTCACCCTCCCACCCCTGCAGCTGACAGAAGTTTATTTTTACCTTCATTTTTTCAATCCCAATTGGCTGCGGAGGTGAAAGGGGGCGTGGCCTGACAGAGTCGGGGTGTGGCTTAGTGAAACCTGGAGCAGGTGTTGTAAGTCCTTCTTTTGAGAGTGGTGTGAATCACAGGTCGGTGCCATGGTAATTTTTGAGGACACGCAATGGGTAGCTGTGGAAGATTTACTACTGCACGGTCATAGTCTAAAATTAGTCTAAAACATAAGTTATATTTATGGTAACCGGAATACCCCTTTAACAGTATCATCCACAGCGCTCTGCCCCTTTAAAGCATTGAATAGAAATGACTGGATTGTTACCTGAGATCCTCAGCTGGCTGCTAATTACCTGGCTGTGTTATGGAAACCTGCCCTCCCTGTGTGTGTCTGTGCAGAGAATGGCAGTTGGGGTTTAAAACCAATACTGTCAGGCTAATATTGGCTAATGCAGGTCATATTTTGGGAATATCTAGGGAACGTTATGTCCTAGAGAGATGAGATCTGGTCTAAAACCTTCCCGGGCACCTGATGTACCTGTGTGCCGAATTTGGTGAAAATCGGTCCAGTAGTTTGGTCGCGCATAGAGAACAGACAGACAGACGGACAGACAGAAACTCATTTTTATAATATTAAGAGACATTCTATTAGTATTAATATTGGTATTGCTATATCTGACTATACAAACTACATTTGTGAGATGGGAATACCACTTTAAGGTGAAAACTGGCTTGGTCTTGAAGGGGTTAAATGTCCTTGCAAGCAGGGGGAATCTCTAGTTATCCTTCTTTCTATCCACTGTGACCTCTTTTGAAATGCTATGCTTCCTCTTCCCCATAGTCAGTTATTAATGCTGTCATTTGGACCACAGCTCCCTCAAAATAATAGGGTGGGCAGGACCACTTCACATTTTTGCAGCTTGATAGTAATGCAAATAAAGCAAACAGCATTGCACGAGAACTATTAAATATACAACCAGAACTAAATAATGAGTGAAATTCTGTACTGCAGCAATAACAGCCTTCACTATAACTTAGCTTAATATACTTATTGCTGGGTAACCTCAGCATGACATATAGATTTCAATAACATCATTCAAGTAAAATCCATTTTCATATTACATTTCCATACTGAATTGCACTTGCATCTGGAAATAAATTCTTTAATCTTACTGCCATTCGCAAAAAAAAAAGTCCATTTGTCGCTGAACTGCACAATGCATTGACAGTTTCTGTGTTAGATTTCAGTTCTCCACTAACTAGCTATCATTTATTCATATTTTGCTCTCCATTTTATATACTTTTGGGCTATAAAAACAAATGTTATAAACCTTATTCCTCTAGTGTAAACAATTCCGGTTAATTCAAACATTTTAAATATCTTAGTTTATATTTTTTGGATAATTTTTTTTCTTTTTATTCCCATTTTTGACAGGAGTTTTTATACAGCTTGTGCTACTAGTCAACTGAAATTAATATTTTATATGTGAAAATTCACAGCTGCATTCAATAAATAGTTTTCAGCCATTTATATTCCTTTTTATTACAAACTGTCTTTTATTTCTCTTGTACTTTTTGCTATGATTTTTTAATGTATTAAAAATTAAAGCCTATATTCATTTGAGAGGTGACAGGGTTTTTGTTTTACTGATTTTGAGTTTATATGGCCATTAGGATACTTTGCCTTAACTTTGATTGAAACATTTTCAAGGTTTGAGATTTCCCTATTTAAATTTTTTTTTAAATGTTTTATTTGCAATTTTAACAAATGACAGAAAACTCAAGCATAGATATAATACAAAATAACCATAACAGCGTATGGAGCCACACATTAGCTTACCAGAGTTGCTCATACACAGGGGCAATAAAAGAAGTTAATTCCTTCTAAGGCCTCGTCCACATTTCCACGTGTGCTGTCAGCATTTTTCACGGACAGCACAGGTACCCATTGATTTAAATGTATCTGTTCACATTTCAGCATTTTTCTACTGACCGTGGGTCAGTAAAAAAATCACGGGGACATGCACTACTTTGATCCGTGATGCGGACCAAGCACGCCCATTGAAGTCTATGGGTCCGTGAAAATCACTGACACACATCCGTGTTGTGTCCGTGGTGCGTCCGTTTTTCACTGATGACTAATAGGAGATTCTTTGGAAATCAATTTTCAGCTGAGCAACGTCAGTGAAATACGGATGCCACACGGACGGTAAAATACGGAACCACGGATCATCCACGGATCCGTCACGGAAAGAATCACGGAATACACATGTCCGTGATTTTCGCGGACGCGAAATAATACTGAAATGTGGACAAGGCCTAAGTCTTTGGAGGAGAAGGTAAAGCAAAGGATACATTCTTTATTTGGCAAGCACAACAACAAAACAGGTAATAAACCATACGCATATCCATATAGATATTGCACAATGGTCTGTCCTGTTTGTATATATACAACATTTTATACATTTGGACTGGCTCTATCCAGAGTGACACAGTTGGAGGACATGACTTATACGTTTAAGTGATTTGGAGAAGAATTTCTGAGTGAAAGGAGAGTAAATCCTGATGGGACAGGAGAGTCAGTAGGATTTTGAATCTCTACCTGTGATTTTGTTGCATCCTTGCTCTATACTATGTGATGTTTTATTCCTGTATATTGACTCTTCTGGTGAACTGACTACTGGCTTGTTTCTGGATTAAACCTGTGTCCTCTGTATTGATTTACCTGGTTAACTGACCTTGGCTTGTCTCTGGATTAAACAGTCATTTACTGCATATATCATGGCTGGCTCTCCTGATGTTAACCCTGCTTATCTATTTCTCTTTGTACATCCCTGGTCATTCTGATAGGTCTGCCTCTAGTCCAGATGGTGACATTAGAACTCCCTAAAAAATTGAATGTCCAGATTACCCTGTTCCACATACAGGATGATTTACAGCCTTTTGTGTGCACACACTGATGAAGGCAAAGCAGTCAATCACTATGGGTTATCAGGGCTATCCCTGTCTCTCCTAGGAGTCCTGTCAGGATGTATTCTATTTTTTTCTGCTCCAAATCATATAAAACAATATATCATAAAGCTCAGCTCTTCTTCCTTTTTTATATCATGTTTTCAGTTAGGGCAGCAAAAGTCAGCTGGCAGGTTCACTTTAAGCTAATAGGATAGGTCATCAATATCTGATCATTGAGGGTTTGACATCCGACAGCCCTGACGATCAGCTGTTTGAAGACGACACAGCACTCCATGGGAGCTCCACTTACTGGTCATTATACTACTCATCATCTCATGTGAAGTGGTGGCATAGTGTAATTATAAGTACTTGCTCTATTCAAGTGAATGGATCATTGGGGGTGCCGGGTGTCAGACCCCCACTGATCAGATATTGATGACCTAGCCTAAGGATAGGGTCACAAATATATATGGCAGGACAACCTCCGTAACTTCTATAAATGGAATCCAGCAACTAAAATCCCAGTTGGGGGTGCCGGATCATTGGGGGTGCCTGGTGTCAGACCCCCACTGATCAGATATTGATGACCTAGCCTAAGGATAGGGTCACGAATATATATGGCAGGACAACCTCCATAACTTCTATAAATGGAATCCAGCAACTAAAATCCCAGTTGGGGGTGCCGGATCATTGGGGGTGCCTGGTGTCAGACCCCCACTGATCAGATATTGATGACCTAGCCTAAGGATAGGGTCACGAATATATATGGCAGGACAACCTCCATAACTTCTATAAATGGAATCCAGCAACTAAAATCCCAGTTAAATACAAGATTGACTGACACTTAACACATTTTTCGGTATGTATATCCTTTACACAATGAGTAGGGGCTGTCCAGGCCTTAACTTTGATTTTTAAGAGGTTGTCCAGGGTTAGAAAAACAAAGATGCTTGCTTCTAAGTATAACATCACACTGAAATGAATGGAGCTGAGATGTAGTGTCACATACAACCTAAGCACAGCTGTGGTGCTGTTTGCAGAAGTAAGCAGAACATTTTTCTTACCTTAGACAACTCCTTTAACCCCATTCTGACCTCTATAAAATAGTACATCAGGAATTTAAACATCGACTCTCCTCAGAAGCTAAGAGGTTGTCATAGCCGCTGGGTTTCTGCTGTTTTAAACCAACACCCTGAGCTAATGTTTGTGATCAGCAATAATGCCTTTTACAGACACTTAACTCCTAAAATGCCATGGTAAATCATGAACACAGCGGCCCCAGGGCCTGAAGGGCTACCCTTTGCTGAGATTAAAGGAGCCGTTCCTTCCCTGTGGCAACCTCAAGCCCTCAAGATAGTTCCCATGGAGCCCTGCCTGTGGCTCCATAGCAACATAAGGAAACTCTCAATGGTAATTCATTGTAGTCTATGGGACAAGCAATAAGTCCCCTAGGGGACTTAAACTAAGTGTAAACAAAAATATAAAAATAATTATTTGCCCCTCTGCATTCCAAAATGCCCATATAATTAAAATATAAATCTCTTTATTTCATACAGTGAATGTTGTAATTGAGAAATCAACATAGCAGATTTGCCGTTTTTTCATTGCTTTACCTCCCAATTAAAAGGTAATAAAAAGTGATCAAAAAGTCATATACACTTCAAAATGGTATTACTAAAAACTACAGATCACCACAAAAAAATGAGACCTCATTGAGCTCCGTAAATGCAACTATATAAAAAAAAGTAATAGGGGTCAGAATATGGTAATGCAAAGAAAAAAAAACAAGAACCATAAAACAATGGCTGGAATTGCATTTTTTCCAATTCCACCACATTTGGAATTTTTTTTCCAGGTTCCTATTACGTCATATAGAATATTAAACGGTGACATTACAAGTAGAAAGTACAACTTGTCCCACAAAACACAAGCCCTCTAAGAGCTAAGTGAATGGAAAAGTAAAAAAAGTTAGCTGGGAAGGCAGGGAGTAAAAAATGAAAAAGCTCCTAGCATGATCGCATGGTAATGTCGTGCTGAGCGCAGGTCCTTTGGCAGGTCCTTCACAATCAAGAGAAGAGTGACTGCCTTTATGCGTGCTAGTGAATGAGGTGAGTGAAAATTATAGCTGAAGACCACTATGGGGGACATTATGGGCCGCCATGGGGGACATTATTACTGCTGGGGCCACTATGGGTGATATTATTACTGCCTAGGGGCCACTATAGGGGACTTTATTACAGCTGGTTACCACTCTTGGGGACATTATGGGTTACTATGGGGGACATTATTACTGCTGGGGGCTATGATGAGGTACATTATGTATACTGCAGGGGTTGGGATTTTATAAAAAAAAGCCAATAGAATTTATCCATTCTTTCATGCCATGAAAAATGGACGCAAAACGGCCATTAAAAAAGCCAGACGGCCAGAAAATGGATGCCCAAATGGTTGAAAAATGGCCATTAAAAACTGACATGGTGCATGTAGCCTGAGACTTTCTATAAACTGTATGATCATTCATTTTTCTTACCTAGGGGGTATTCACACAAGCAGTACAGTGCCACTGAGTCCAAAACTAAGTAATTTTGACTGCTACTTGCCCGGGTTTTGTGATGCGGTTTTTGGATTTACAACTTGTACAAGTGAAAAGATTGAATTAATGTTTTACCTATACAAACCATTGTTAAAACGGTATTGCAAAACTGGTAATTTGGGGCAAAATATGTGCGGTTCACCACTTGCCACACTACCTATCCACGTAAATATATTCATAAATTACTGTCAGAGCTTTTTGATATGAACAGGACTTGCCAACAATTATCTGACTTTTATGTTCAATATAAGTTGGTTACTGCTATTGATCAGGTTGATGCCCAACAACATTTTACCAAGAGCTACCACCAACCATGATCATGCTCAAGATGTGGACTATTTCTCTAGAGCAGGGGAACTCAAGTACTTTTAGTAAAGGTCCACATACCTGAGTCTGCTGTAGGATGAAGGTCCGAGCTGCAAAACAAAAATTATATAAGGAGGGACAAAACCATTGGCGTGAAGTGCTGCATTATTTATTTTTTTACAATAATCCACATCTCCAAGCCCACCTAATCTCCTTTCTAAGAATGTCCTTTCAGTGGCCCCTACCAATAATGACGACCCTTTAATGCCCCTCAGACAGTATGATATCCCTTTAGTGCTCCACAGAATATGATACCCCTAAGTGCACCCTCTCAGCAGGGTGATTGTGCCCCCCATGGTAGTTATGCCCTATCTGTGCCCCTTCACAGTTTTAATGCCCTCTTTGTGCCCCCTTGACAGTAATAATCCCCATTGCTCCCCCTTCACAGTAATAATCCCCATTGTGCCCCCTTCATAGTAATAATCCCCATTGTGCCTCCTTCATAGTAATAATTTCCATTGTGCCCCCTTCATAGTAATAATCCCTATTTTGCCTCCTTCACAGTAATAATGCCCCTTAATCGTAGTAATGCCCATTGTACCCCTTTTACAGTAATAATGCCCATTGTGTCCCCTTCACAGTAATAATGCCCATTGTGCCCCTTAATAGTAGTAATGTCCTCTGTGCTGGTAATGCCCATTGTGCCCCCTTCACAGTAATAATACCCTCTGTGCCCCCTCCATAGTAGAAATACCCATTGCATCCCCTTGACATTAGCAATGCCCTCTGTGCCCATTCCAGAGTAGAAATGCCCATTGTTCCCTCTTCACATTAGCAATGCCCTCTGTGCCCCTTCCAGAGTAGAAATGCCCATTGTGCCCTCTTCACATTAGCAATGCCCTATGTGTCCCTTTAAGAGTAGAAATGCCCATTGTGTCCCCTTCACATTACCAATGCCCATTGTGCCCCCTCCATAGTAGAAATGCCCATTGTGCCCCCTTCACATTAGCAATGCCCATTGTGCCCCTTCCAGAGTAGAAATGCCCATTGTGCCCCTTCCAGAGTAGAAATGCCCATTGTGCCCCCTCCAGAGTAGAAATGCCCATTATGCCCCCTGTGTTAAAAAACAAAACAAAACACAGTAACTACTCGCCTTGTCCCATTCCTGAAGCTCACAGTCCTCTCTCCCCTACAGACACAGATACCTCTGCAGCATTATGTAGGCGGAGCTTATGCAGATTTACAGACTGCAGGCTCCTCCCACACAGGCAGGCAGCGCGATCTGTGCTTGCAGGCTGAATGGTGGAGCAGGAGAAGCCTTCCTGCTTCACCATTCTGTGTGCTGCCGGCCTGAAGAAGGGGAGGAGCGCTGGCAGCTGAGTGGTGAGTGACAGGACATCAGCTCCCTGTATTCTAGCAATGATCGCTTCCATCTGTATTGGTGGAAGCGCTTATTGCTTCTGGACTCCGGCATCCCCTGAAAGTGGGCACCCGGGTGCATGCAGGGGTCCAGACAGCTGGCAACCGCAGTCCGGACTCGGACCGCGGTTCGCCAGTTGAGTACCCCTGCTCTAGAGCAAGGGTGCACAATCTGTGGCCCTTAATGCCATCTGTGCATCCCCCAATCATCTGCTCATAAATATGCTTATCTGTGGCTGGTGGCTGGTCACATGCATTTTCCTTGTCAGAGAGGACTGGGGTACAGTGCAGTGTGTCCACTTCTGGGACCATATATATTGGCAGAATGGGGATCTCCTGATCCCTGTCTGGCACCTCAGAAAACAGTCAAAGGGGTTTTCTGGGAGTTTTATATTGATTCATCAGCCAGGGTAGACTGGGAACTTAAAGTGGCCCTGGAGAAAATACTAAAAGTGGCACCGTTTTGTAGTTGTGTCCACATTGATGGAAGGCAGGGCCAGTACAACCATATTGTGGCACATTATAGCACCCCAACAGAGCTAAATACCACAGTGCATCGCAAAATATTGCCAGCAGCACAAAATACACCCCAAAAACTTCCACTGGCCGGCTCAGGAGGTCCAGGAGGTCCCCAGGACCTTCCCTGTAAGGTCTATGGCCAATCCGGCCCTGGTCATCAGTGTCTTATCGGTGGGGGTCATGGGTGCTTTCAGTAGTGTTGCGGCCTTCTCTCAGCAAACCAAGCACGGTGCCGTACGCTGTATAGTTGCTGTTATTGGCATAGCAACTCAGCTCCATTCACTTCAATCCGACTGAGTTGCGCTTAGGCCATGTGACCAATTAAAGTGTCATCACTTGGTCTAGGGAAAGCTGAGAGAAGGCCACGGGTACTTCTGCGAGTGGGGGGACAGTTGGGGACAGTGGTGTAGTTTTTAGTTAGCCCAGTGAGGTGTGACCAGAAATCATTAGCAGTATATGCGCTACAATCGAACTGGTTTTTAGGTAGCAAGTGTGAAAGTAGGTTCAGTCAGGGATTGTGCACACCCTGAACCTAGTACTTGCCTATATTGTTGTCACCCACACTGAGAGCTGGTTTTTAAACCACATAGGGAATATATTTTTATACTTCCAGTAATTTAATAAAAGTTATGTTTTATTAAAGGTCATTATAGTCTGGGACAAGATGGGGTTTTTGTGGCTTAACAGCCTGTCTTGATATTTACTTCTGCGAGTGCCACTGCCTTCTCAAACATCTGATCGGAGGGGGTCCCGGGTGTCGGACTCTATCCAGAGGGTAGGCCAACATTGTACAACTCCCAGAAAACCCCTTTAATGAGATTCATGCAACTATTTTCATTGTAGTTTATGGGAGAAATTCCAACCCTTCCATGCATGGCCTCCTACATTCAGGAGTGTGAGCAGACCCCCTCATTCTCCAGAAAATCGAATGTCCTATAGTGGAACCAGCACCTATCAGACATTTATGGCATATACTTTTAATATGTTAAAAATGCTTTAGTTTGTAATACTCTTTTTAAGTTTCTAATGGCCCTCAAGAATGGTTCAGTCTGACGATGTGGACCCTCGGACCAGAAAAAGTTGTATCTTCCTGCTCTAGATCTTTTTTCTCCATTTGTAGACAGTTTAACTTGGCAATTGTTTCTTCCTGAAACCTAAACTTCCAGCGAGCTCTGCATAGCGACACTGTCTGTGTTAATATTGATTTTACATAGTCAATGTACAAAAATGATAGTTCTTTCTCTTTATAACACTCTTATAAATATTAATAAAAGCCTTGACTCCCTGATGCATAATTACACTTGTTTAAGATTTAAGCCATGCTATACTTTGCCCTTTTTTCTAATATGAGTTCTGCAGCTGACAAAAGCAGTCTAGCTTATATATAGCAGGCAGCTGACACAGGACTTTCGGAAACCTTTTTACGCCAGAATATTGGTGAACACTGACAGCCGGCCACTCAGTTCCTTATCTGCATCGTGGTTTTTACTTACACAGTATAATTTTGCAGTTTAATGTAAATGTACATTATAAAATAGACTCAGAGAAAGGGCTGCAGTTACTGTAGTCCTGGAATATAAAGGATGAAGCATCTGCTCCAGGAAATCTTATTATAGTGAAGCATACATATATAAATAACTATTGCTGGGGCCTTTCCATTGCCCCTAGACAGATGCATTATTGCTTACCGCTAATAGCTATATTTTTTTAAATTTACGCTATGCAGTCCTCCGCACTTCCTGGTGCCTTATTTCCTTTGAGAACAAAAGAACAGCATATTAAAATCCAACATGCTTAATCCCTTCTTCCACATCTGCTTTCAGGTAAGAGTTAGACATCACCATACACATTAGGTGTCCCTATGAATTTGGTGGATATGGCTGGAATTCTTCTAATGTGTATGGTTTCTTTAAGTGATATAGCTTTAAAATGTTTGCTTATGGAAGTTAAGCACAAGATGTGCTTCTCACAACATCTAACACCCAAAGCAAACTTTCCTTAAGGTGCCCATTCACCAAATGCGGGACTACTGCTATAGCAGCCATAGAGGCTGCCATGGGGCCTGCAGTGATTATTGAGTGTGTACTGGCAGGCAAGACCTGCGTCGTGAAGGATGATAGACACAGAAGGAGGTCTTGGGCCTGACTGCTGTGTCTGTCATACATTAGGGCCTAGGCCTCATTGCCCACCTTTGCTCTCCCTAGCAGGCATGATGTTGTGATATCATTGCACCTGCTGGGCTATATAGGAGAACCAAGAATCATCTCCCAGCCTTTCTCGGCCTCTTCTACTCAGCCCAGCAGGCATGAAGACATCAATGATTCACACCTGCTAGGGAAAGCAGGATGTATTTTGCTCCGTTCATCAGGGGAATGGGGCAAAGTAAGAATTACTTTGCTTGTTTTATTAACAGAAAAATGTAGGGGCACCAAGAGGGCATGACTATTATGTGGGGGCACAAATGGGGGCATAACTACTGTGAATAGGGTGCTAAAGGTAATGCTACTGTGAAGGGGGCACTTTTGGGGAAAACTACTGTGTGGGGGTACTAAATAGCCTGACAACTGTGTGGGGCACAATGGGGCTTAACTAGGCAGTACAGTGAATGACTACTGTGTAATTCATTAAAGGGACATACAGAGCCCAGGCCACATTGTGTAAAGCAAATTCTTGACTTCTGTCCAGTGCTAGTAAGCATTTTATTTTCATATTTTTTACATGATTGAGTAGGGTTGTATGGCAAGCATAGGTAGTCTTGACTAGCCATGGGAAGGGGGGTTGTGGGGAAGTGGCTTGGGGAAGGGGCCTCATACACCAATTTGCTATGGGGCCGAGTTTTTCTAGTTATCTCCCTGCCATACAACTTTAATAGCTGTTGGCCAATAGCTATCTCTCCTGACTCTTTCATACATATACATGCTCAGCTTTGCCGAGCATGGATGTGTTTCCAATACGTAAAGAGGCTTAATCGGCATGCGGAGACTTATAGACCATACATGCTCCTCTGGAATTCTGTGAAGAAAGGGATGCAAATGAGCTCTTAGCAAACTCTGTCTCTAATGCCACCAGATGTAAGGCAGCTATCCTATAAGTCCATATTCCAGTCTTTAAATAGACCTTGAGACATGACTTGGATATTAAATAAGCCAACACCTCATTTGCAGACAGCTGTTTTGGGGCGATTGTCCCTCACCAGTGCAGAGCAGAGAGTACTGGCTTAACTGACATCTTCGATCTGCCTTACATCTGGTGGCATTAGAGGCCGAGCTAGCTAAGAGCTCATTTGCATCCCCTTCTTCTCAGAATTCCAGAGGAGCTTGTATGGCCTAGAAGTCTCTTCCTGCTGATTAAGGCGCTCTCTCCCCAAGGAGAGATAGTACCCCCCAATCCTGAATTAGACCTCTCACTCAGTTAAGCCAGTACTCTCTGCACTAATAAGGGGCAATCACCCTGAAACAGTTGTCTGCAGATGAGGTGTTGGCTTATTTATTATCCTAGTCATGTCTCTAGGCCTATTTAAAGGGTCAAACATTGACTTATAGGATAGCTGCCTTACATCTGGTGGCATCAGAGGCAGAGCTTGTTCAGAGCTAATTTGCATCCCTTTTGTTCCCGATAGGAAGAGAGAAAGCGCCTACCAGAAAAGCATCTATGGTGGCAGCTTATCTCCCAGGAGAATAAGGATCGGCTGTTGAAAATCGATGTGGGAGGAGAGTCAGAAGCTCCCTATCCACATTAGATTGTAAGTCGGCCACACCTTTAATTTCTTCCTGGATGTTTCCCCTTCTCCCACATCACTGTGCCTAACCAACATATAAATACAGATTGGGGAGATTTACTAATGAAAAGATCAGAATTCTGGCACAAAAACTTGCATGCATGCTTTGCGCCACATTTATTGAGTGCTTTAGACATATTTTTGTCAACTCATCCAACAAATGAGAAATAGTTGTAATCTATCAGAAAGGGTGCATGGCTTAAGGTGCAACCATGTGAGCCAAAAAGTCACCAAAATTTTGTTGCAGAATTCTGGCATAAAGTAAACTAAATAGGTGGTATAAAATGAGATGAGAGAGTCTTAATGTGCATCAGATTTATCATCAGCATCAGCCCACTGTGATAAATCTGACACTGTTTTGACTGTCTAGACTAAATTTGCACTGTCTAAAAACATGTAGAATTAGTAAATCAACCCCATAAGGGTATGTCCTCACCAGGAAAAATATGCCTCAGAAACCTCAAGGTTCTGCTGTGGTTTTACATTTTGCATGCTGTTGATCTGCCCATGGCTATGACCCTACTCAGCATTGACAACAGTGGGAAGAGGATTCTGTGAGAATTCCACATGGTTTTTGACTTGTAAATCCTTGTACGAATCCAGTGTGTGAACCAGATATATATAGTGGTCCTTCAAGTTATCATGGCCTCAGGTTATAGTCTTTTCTACACAAGATGGTCTTTATGTTGAAACCACAGTCAACATACAATGTTACAGACAGTGCCAATGTGGGTTTGTGTGATTGGCTGTTGGATCCTTCAAATGGGCATGCACATTGGCAGGGGCGGATTGACCATAGACATTACAGGGAATTTCCTGGTGGGCCGAAGCCCAGGGGGCCACCTGGGCCCTCCTCATATCTGGCCAGTGGAAGTTTTTAGGCAGTATTTTGTGAAGGACTGTGGTATTTGGCTCTGTTGGGGTGGTATAATGTGCCACAATATGGTATTGCTGGCCCTGCCTTCCATCAATTTGGACCGAACTACAAAACCGGGGCCACTTTTAGTATTTTTTCCAGGGCCACTTTAAGTTCCCAGTCCGCCCCTGCACATTGGTAAACCACCTGCATTACTACAGTGCATACATTGGCATATCTGTACTGTAACAGTACAGTATTAGAAGACCTATGCACTGTTTACTATATATTTAAATGTTTCCTTATGTAGATGCCTCTTCTCGAGGGCTGCGTATAGATCTACTGTGCCTAGAAGTAATTCCATTCCTGGTACAATTTGAAGTACTTTAGTTCAGTCTATGTGGGTGTGATCTACAGCAGTGTTCATCCTTATTTTTCTTGTTCCTCTGCATTTGTGATGCTAGCAACACACTGCCAGAAATGCAATGCAAATACAAGCAAATTTCAGTATATGCAGCACGAACCAGCAGAACATAGCTGAGTCAGTCTACAAAAGTGAAAGAGGATTCAACAGGGGGTCCAGATTCAGAAGCCATAATGAGATCAAGCCCAATAATGGGTTCCAGCAGTATATTTCCTGAAGTGGAAACCTTAAGTAGATACATTTCTGTTCAAATCTATAATTATTTTGTGTTGTTACCCCAAATAATGCCCTGTGTCTACATAGAGACAATATCCCTGCAACTGGATTCACATTAAGCCATATTCAAGCATGTCTTTGCACAGTAAGGGCAATGGGATGGCTTAATCTCTCTAGGGTTGGCCTTCAGGAAGAAAGTATGGGGAAGACTCATAAAATAGGAACCCCTTTACAGCATATACGACTGAAAATGGTGGAAATAGGATAACTACTTCCTGTCCCAAAAAGAAAGGTTTCCAGAGCACAAGTGGCTGAGCTTATAGAAGAGACAGTGAATTTTTCAATTCTGAGTTTGGTGCTCTGTGTTACACATGAAATGCTTAATTTTGGAAGGTATCCAATAATTTTAGCTTCACAGCAACAAGCTTGTTAAACCGGTTTTATTCTTGCTGTTTAAACAGTATATTGCTTTGTCTATTAAACAGATAACAGTACCATACCAAAACAGGAATATCAGAAACAGAGCAGTGAACTCCGCATAAATCTGGGCTATGTTTACTGTATAGGCAAATCAAGCCTGTGCCTCAGGTGTTACAGCTAATTTCTGTTTATTTTTAATACAGTCATTTTCTGCTCTTTTTTATTTTTGAAATAATGGTGCAGGGGATAATGAATAAACATTATCTATGCAATAGTCCTTATATCTGAACGACATGGCCCAATGAACACACTGTACAATGACTGCAGTGGGGCAGTTCAACAGAACATGGTAGATTTTCTGTCACCGTCACATAGGGTAATATAAGAAGTCACGTCCGAGACCTGCATCCTGTGCCCGTTACATGCTAAATCACAGTGGAGGATATTCGTGCAGACAAAAAATAAAGAGGTTTCCCAAAGCAAAGAAATGGGTTGTTCCTTACATTTTCCAAAGGGTCTCTGAAAAATTGGGTCTGGAATCTGGTTACTAATTGGGTCTGGAATCTGGTTACTAAATAGGTTACTAAGTTTGATACATCTTTTATAGTTATCCCTTTGTACAATGCAAAGGTCATGTAAATCTGGAGCAATACACATTGGGGAACAACTAGGATATGAATATTGAGATCACTAAGACATTTTTAGAGAATAAACACGCAGAGAGGTGCAGCAGCCCTGATCCAAATAAAGAAAATATAGCTGTGAGCACTAGTGGAGTAAGGCTGCTGCTGAAACACACAGTTTTACTTATATACGGGCAGCATGGTGGAGCAGTGGTTAGCACTAGTGTCTTGCAGCCCCGACGACCTAGGTTCAAATCCAAAGAAGGAGCACATCTGCATGGAGTTTGTATGTTCTTCCTGGACTTCCTTCCACACTCCAAAGACATACTCATGGGGAACTTTGTGAGCCCCACAGTTTGATGCTGAACTAAACAAATACAGACAAGATCAATGAACCAAAACAGGCCCAGGCGGGACGACCTACATAAGTACAGAGACCAGGCCAGAGCCACTGCCAAACTAACCCCCCTAAATAAATAAGGATCCCACACCAGAACCATTAATACAGACCCCATGCCAGTCTCCCTAAACAAACACAGACTAGACTTCCTAAAATGCACAGTACACACCAGAACCCCAAAACAAATACAGACTTAAACTAAGATCTCAAACTGTACCCCTTAAATAAACACAGACCACAGAACCCAGACCAGACTCCATAAATAAATATACACCCTACGTCAACCCCAGAAGATGCCTGCTTCTACAGATATGATCTCCAGCATTTTTATCACTGCTCATCCAAAATCAGCAATCCCCTCTGGATGATTTAGGCCATGTCATACAAGCACAGTCATATCACTGATTTGATTCAGTCAAACTTGACCATTTAGCAAATGCATTAAGAAAGCCAGTCAATTATTAATCATAGCTTTCCAGTTACAATCTATACTATAGCTAATACATTTCCTCATACCAAATACATTTATAAAATGTGTTCCTCTAAAATCATATTTACCCTGTTATTTTTCATTCCATTGCTATATTTTAGTGCATCGTCAATCATTAGGCTGGCACTGCCTTCTGTGACTTGTAGTTCTAATAGGGATGACAATTGTAGGTTGCCTTTTCAGAAACCCTGATGTTTACCCCTGTTTTGCAGGGTTTGAGGCTTGTGTCAAAATTACGCTATTAACAAGTTTCAGCCAAAGGCTAACAATGTTAGTTGGGCTCTGTTGTCATATTGTATATAATCCAATCAGAAATCTTCTGTCCATGCATGATGAACCATATGATGAGTAATGCAGGGCCACTATATAAACTGTTTCTGAAACTATTTGCAGCCTTGAGGCCAAATACAGCTTTGTGTGTCAGTTAGTCACTTAGTCAGTGTCCTGTCAAAATTAAAGCAGAGTTAATGGGGGTTCTCTATGGTTGCTGTCGAATTCAATATGTGTTAAAAACCATTCGTGAGTTCCGCTGCAGGTGTAACACCCCAGAGTAGTGTTACAACTCTGCGTAACCAGTTTCTATCTGTGTGCTACTCTAGAAATGTGCATTTTATTCAATGGTATTCAACTGTTTCCCATGTAATGTACCTGGTGTACCAGCAGGTGTCAGTAAATACTATGGCAGATTCAGATGTAGTTTTACCAGAATGGTCCATTCTGACCCCCTCTGCTGGAGAGAAGTTAAGTTTTTCCAACTTCCTGCAGTGAGGAGGAAAAGACAGTTTGGTTGTGAGTTGTCCTCTACCCTCGGTTTGGGGAAGGATGTTTGTAGGACAGCAGAACACCCGCAGCTCTGCTGTGCCCTAAAGACTGAGTAATACAGCCTACAATAAGGCACTACAATCAGCTCTAAAGGGAAGCCAGACTTAAGAAGTAACCTCAGCTTAGAACAGGAAGCCTGAAACCTGTATTTCCAAGCATCGGCCAAGTATATGTAAAAAGCTGCACTTGCTGGACACCAAGCTGACGACTGAATTGAGTTATCTGCATTCAAAGTTAAGTAAATAAAATACAGTTGAATCTTCCACAAAAGTCTGTGCATCATTCCCATCCGACGACCCTCTATTACTACTACTAGAAATTTATTGCAGTCGGAGCCACCGCCTGGGGCCTGTTCGTCTCACAAGTTAGGAACACCGTGACAATCTCAACAAAGACCTAAGTGGCCTAAATACCCCTTGGCACTGGGACAGAAGGAAGATCCCCTTAGAGGGCCCTGGAGGGGGAAAGGGTCGCCCCCGTAGCACCTAGGCACCCCGGGCACTGCACAGGATAGGGGAACACTTGAACATTGTACGAAATTAATCTGACACCCCAATCGCCCGTCATGTGAACTCTTCACATTCTGGGAACATACAAGCACTGAAGTTTCAGGGGATTGAGTTAATACAACCTTCCCCAAAAGGGGGCAATATGGATGTCAAGGCTTTGCAAAAAGAAGCCCAGTGGACCTAAACTAGGAACCCTTCGTCCTAGGGGACTAAATGAACATACAGTGCCTTGCGAAAGTATTTGGTCCCCTGGAACTTTTCAACCTTTTGCCACATTTCAGGCTTCAAACAAAAAGATATAACATTTTACATTTTTGGTGAAGAATCAACAACAAGTGGGTCACAATTGTGAAGTGGAACGAAATTTATTGGATCATTTAAACTTTTTTTGTAATAATAAAACTGAAAAGTGGGGCGTGCAAAATTATTCGGCCCCCTTGCATTAATACTTTGTTGCGCCACCTTTTGCTGGGATTACAGCTGTAAGTCGCTTGGGGTATGTCTCTATCAGTTTTGCACATCTAGAGACTGAAATTCTTGCCCATTCTTCTTTGCAAAACAGCTCGAGCTCTTGGAGGTTGGATGGAGAGCGTTTGTGAACAGCAGGTTTCAGCTCTTTCCACATATTCTCAATTAGATTCAGGTCTGGACTTTGACTTGGCCATTCTAAGACCTGGATATGTTTATTTTTGAACCATTCCATTGTAGATTTTGCTTTATGTTTGGGATCATTGTCTTGTTGGAAGATAAATCTCCGTCCTAGTCTCAGGTCTTTTGCAGACTCCAACAGGTTTTCATCCAGAATGGTCCTGTATTTGGCTCTATCCATCTTCCCATCAATTTTAACCATCTTCCCTGTCCCTGCTGATGAAAAGCAGGCCCAAACCATCATGCTGCCACCACCATGTTTGACAGTGGGGATGGGGTGTTCAGGTTGATGAGCTGTGTTGCTTTTACGCCAAACATATAGTTTTGCATTGTTTATAAAAAGTTGGATTTTGGTTTCATCTGACCAGAGCACCTTCTTCCACATGTTTGGTGTGTCTCCCAGGTGGATTGTGGCAAACTGTAAACAAGACGTTTTATGGATATCTTTGAGAAATGGCTTTCTTCTTGCCACTCTTCCATAAAGGCCAGATTTGTGAAGTGTTCGACTGATTGTTGTCCTATGGACTGACTCTCCCACCTCAGCTGTAGATCTCTGCAGTTCATCCAGAGTGATCATGGGCCTCTTGGCTGCATCTCTGATCAGTCTTCTCCTTGTTTGAGATGAAAGTTTAGAGGGACGGCCGGGTCTTGGTAGATTTGCAGTGGTCTGATACTCCTTCCATTTCAATATGATTGCTTGCACAGTGCTCCTTGGGAAGTTTAAAGCTTGGGAAATCTTTTGGTATCCAAATCCGGCTTTAAACTTCTCCACAATAGTATCAGACTATCACAGAGCAGGTGCATTTATACGGAGACTTGATTACACACAGGTGGATTCTATTTATCTTCATCAGTCATTTAGGACAACATTGGATCATTCAGAGATCCTCAATGAACTTCTGGAGTGAGTTTTCTCAACTGAAAGTAAATGGGCCAAATAATTTTGCACGTCCCACTTTTCAGTTTTATTATTACAAAAAAAGTTTAAATGATCCAATAAATTTCATTCCACTTCACACTTGTGACCCACTTGTTGTTGATTCTTCACCAAAAATTTAAAATGTTATATCTTTTTGTTTGAAGCCTGAAATGTGGCAAAAGTTCCAGGGGGGCGAATACTTTCGCAAGGCACTGTATTTCCTATGTTAGTTTTATTTAACATTATTTGACCATCTATTTAAACAATTTTTGTTCTGTCCTTTGGGCTCACAAAGGGGCCCTCTTTGGTGTTTTGGCTTCAGCTGGCCTTCTTGCCCCAATAATGTGTTCACTCCGGGGGTCATGTTCCCTCATGGGGTAATACTCCCCCTTCTCTCTGTGTTTACTGGCACTGTATCAATGGCTTAATCACTAGGCGTCCTTTTGGCTCTTTTTGTAGCCATTAATAGCCATTATTTATATCTTGATACTGCTTGTTCACATCTAGAGATGAGCGAATTTTTCAAAAATTCGATTCGGTTGGTTCGCCAAACGATTCGATTCGATCCGAATAAATTCATTGTGAATCGCGTTAAAAAACGGCTACTTTCGGCCTGCAACACACATAGGGAGTCTGCTGTGGTAGTGAAACAATACTGTGAGCCAGTATGACACGCATATAACAGGCATCGCTCTTAGAATCGCTGCACACGTTACATATTTTGGCACTTATGGGGCCAAATAACTAAAGTCTGAACTCAGCCTTACAGGTCAATGTTAGCGCCAGCTATAAAGAACCGTGCAGAGGCCCAAGATCCTACTAAAGCGCCAAAGAGCGCACTCCTTTTACACAAATTCACTGATTCCACATAGATTTCTTACAGAACCTGTTCTATTACACGCTTAAACTAGCAGATCTCCCCCCCAGGCAGTGTGAAGATGGCAGTGACAGCAGCATCAGGAGACCACAGAGTGGTACGACAATAGTGTAGAGGTGGCAGTGACAGCAGCTGTAGCATCAGGAGACCACAGAGTTGTACGACAACAGTGTAGAGGAGGCAGAGACAGCAACTGTAGCATCAGGAGACCACAGAGTGGTACAACGACAGTGTAGAGGAGGCAGTGGCAATAGCAGTAGAATTATGAGGCCACACAGTGGCACAACGACAGAGATAGGAAGGGAAAAGTTTTCATGTCCACAATGTAGAAGAGGCAGCAGCAGTAGCAGCATCAGGAGGCCACAGAGTGCACAATGACAGAGTGGCAAGTGACAGCAGCCATAGTAGCAAAATTACGAGGTCCCAGAGAGGCACAATGACAGAGTGGGCAAGTGGCAGCAGCCGTAGTAGCAGAATTACGAGGTTCCAGAGTGGCACGACGACAGAGTGTAGAAGTGGCAGCAACCGTAGTAGCAGAATTACGAGGCAAAGTGGCATGACGACAGAGATGGGAAGGGAAAAGTTCACATGACCACTAATGTCTGTGCCCAAGGAATTGACGTAGAACAAGTGTCAAACATTGTCAAGTTTGACCTGCCTGTGACTGTACAAGGTCTGACAGAGTGGCACGACGACAGTGTAGAAGAGGCAGCAGCAGCATTAGCAGCATCAGGAGGCCACAGAGTGACACAATGACAGAGTGGCAAGTGACAGCAGCCATAGTAGCAAAATTACGACGTCCCAGAGTGGCACAATGACAGAGTGGGCAAGTGGCAGCAGCCGTAGTAGCAGAATTACGAAGTCCCAGAGTGGCAGAATGGCAGAGTGGGCAAGTGGCAGCCGTAGTAGCAGAATTACGAGGTCACACAGTGGCATGACGACAAAGATTGGTAGGGAAAAGTTCTCATGACCATTAATGTCTGTGCCGGAGGACTTGACGTAGAAGAAGTGTTAACCGTTGTCAAGTTTGACTTGCCTATGACTGTAGAAGGTCTGAGAGAGTGGCACGATGACAGTGTAGAGGATGCAGTGGCAGTAGCTGTAGCATTATGAGGCCACACAGTGGCACAACGACAGAGTGTGAAAATGTCAGTAAGTATAATTTCGCAGTCACAGGCCCACCGAGCAAATATGAAATATCAGTAAGTAGAATTTTGCAGTCACAGGTCCACCGAGCAAATAAGAAATATCAGTAAGTAGAATTTCGCAGTCACAGGCCCACCGAGCAAATGTGAAATATCAGTAAGTATAATTTCGCAGTCACAGGCCCACGGAGCAAATGTGAAATATCTGTAAGTATAATTTCGCAGTCAGAGGCCCACCGAGCAAATGTGAAATATCAGTAAGTAGAATTTTGCAGTCACAGGCCCACCGAGCAAATATGAAATATCAGTAAGTAAAATTTCGCTGTCACAGGCCACTGAGCAAATATCACATGTCAGTAAGTAAAATTTCGCAGTCACAGACCTAGTGAGCAAATATCAGTAAGTATAATTTCGCAGTCACAGGCCCAGTGAGCAAATATCACATGTCAGTAAGTAAAATTTCACAGTCACAGATCCAGTGAGCAAATATGAAATATCAGTAAGTATAATTTTGCAGTCACAGGCCCAGTCAGCAAATATCACATGTCAGTCAGTAGAATTTCGAGGCAACAGAATGGTACGACGACATTATGGAGGCAGTAGTAGTAGCAGCAACAGCAGCAGCAGCAGCATGGGCAGACTACAGAATGGTACGACGACATTATGGAGGCAGTAGCAGCATCAGTAGACTACAGAGTAGCATGACGACAGTGTGGGGAGCCAATAACAATACCCGCTGACGATGGTGGGTGTAAGAAGGAGAACTTGGCACCAGATGTGTGGCATCAGTAGCATCAGAATATTTGGTGAGTTAGGTAGCCAGAAGAAACAGTCAAAAAATGTGACGCATCAGGCGTCCTGGAAATCCTGGCTGATCCACGCCGGATTCATCTTGACAAAGGTCAGTCTCTCCACATTTTGGGTGGACAAGCGAGTTCTCCTTGGGGTAACTATGGCCCCCGCCGCACTAAACACCCGCTCAGATGCCAAACTACTGGCCGGGCAGGACAGCTTTTCCAGAGCAAACTCGGCCAATTGCGGCCACAAATCTAGTTTGGCTGCCCATTAGTCCAGCAGATCTTCTATGACGGGTGGCAGAGTGCTGTCCAAGTATGCCACCACCTGCTGTTTCAGGTCATCCTCCAGGTCTAGCTGATGCTGCTGGTGAGTAGTTTCTTCACTATGTGGGTGAAGAAAGCTGCTCATCAGCGACTGTAGACTCAGGCTGCTGCTGCTGACAGAGCTGGTACTGCTACTGCCACCCCTACCCCCCCAGCAGCCATGGCAGTAGAACATGAGCGCAAAGGGCCCCCCCGGTCAGACCTGCGAGAGGAAGGACGATGGCGCAGATAGGCAGCGGCCAACTGACTACATAGGATGTCTCTATAGTAGTTCAGTTTGTCCTCCCTCTCGGCGGGTGTAAAAAAGGCTCCCATTTTGGACCGGTAGCGAAGGTCTAAAAGGGTGGAGAGACAGTAGTAATCCCTCTGCCGAATGGTGACAAAACGGCTGTCACTACGCAAGCAAGTGAGCATGCATCGGGCCATTTGTGCAAGTGACTCGGAGGGACTCCCTGTCTCCATCTCCACTGCATACTGCCACGGTGTGTCTGGATCCTCTGCCTCCTCATCACCCAGTAGCTCCGATGGCAGCTCCTGTTCCTCCTCTCCTGTCACCTGAGTAGAGATACTACCCACTTCTCTAGGCATTCCTTGTGTTGCAATATCCTCCTCCTTCTCCAGTTCAGCCCCCACAGGGCTCATGTGGCCGTGAGATGTAGTCGCCACATCTCCTGTCCCCTGACCAGCCAGATTTAACAGCATCTTTTCCAGGATATGAATGAGTGGAATGACGTTGTTCATCCCGTAGTCCTGGCGACTGACAAATAAAGTGGCCTCCTCAAAGGGCACAAGCAAACGGCAGCTGTCACGCATGAGCTGCCACTGGCAGGGGAGTACCTCTGTCTGCTTGGATCATTAAGAAATTGTTTATGGCCTTTCTCTGTTCGTACAGTCGGTCCAACATATGGAGAGTGGAAATGTCACATATCAGCCTATGTTGGGGGATGCCGTTCTGCCGCTGTAGTTCAAAGAGGGTGTGCTTGGCGGTGTAGGAGTGGATGAAGTACATGCAAAGTTTCCTGGCCATTTTTAGGATGTCTTGCAGATAGGTAGAAGACTTTAGGAACCGCTTGACAATGAGATTGCGGCATGCAGGGCTTCGCTGATTGATACCTGATGGAATGACTGACGAGGAGTAGGAGGAGGAGCAGTAGATCAGATGATGGGAAGGACAGACAGGTCCCTTCGGCTGAGGTGGTGGAGCCTTGATTGCCTGAAATCTGTTGGGCGCCACTGGTTGATGCTGCGGATGTTGCGGCTGCTGCTGCTGCAGGCAGGACCACCGCACTGGAGTCACGGTTCTTCCAGGATACTTTATGGTGATGCTGCATATGTTGACGCAGGGCTGTGGTTTCAACATTGGCACCCTGGCCACGCTTCACCTTCTGCCCACAGATTCTACAAATAGATAGGTTAACCTCACCCGGCGGCTTAATGAAAAACTCCACCCAAACCCCCAACACTCTTCACTGACTGGCTGCTACCGCCACTTCCCTCTTTGAACCGCTGTACCACTACTTTTCGGCCCGGTAGGCTCCTGCGAAGCAGGTGGTCTACCTTGGGCACGTTTGGCTCCCAACCTCCCACTGCTGCCACCCTGCTGGCTCCCGGCCACGCTAGCGACTTGCTGGCTTCGTTGCTGCCTCACAGGCAAGCTGCCGCCCTCTTCTCCTGATGATGATGAAGGCCCTAATTCACCCAGCTCCCAAGTGCGATAGGCTTCATCATCATCGAGTAGTGTCTGCACGTCGCTCATGTCCTCCTCGACTGTCTGTGGGTCAGGAGCCTGACCGCACGCAACCCTAGCTCCCACGCCACTCTCCTCATCACTACTTGCCTGCCTAACTGAGGAAGCTGCGGATGTCTCCTCCACATTTTGGCTGGCCAGTAGCTGCTGACTGTCCTCCAGTAGCTCGTCCTTGCTGTAAAGTGGAGCTGAACCCGCAGCATACATTACTTCTCTGGGTGAGGGAACAGAAAAGGACAGAGGCAGGTTGAGGGCAGGTGAGCGCACAGGGCCTGCTCCCGGGCCATGCCAATTAAGGATTGTGTCTGACAAACCCACCGATTCTTGACTGGGGGTCTCTGACATCATTTGGGACGAAGTCGAAGACCGAGTCAACCATTCAAGAACCGCTGGGTTGCTGGTAGATGACACCGGGAGCTCAGGCCTCTCAATGTGACCCCTGCTGCCACGCCCCTTACTCTGCTGCGACCTCTGCCTGCGCCAGAAACATTTAAGCCTCTGCCTCTCCCCTGTGCAGGGCCTGTCACTTCTCTGCCTGACATGCTGTTTGATCAAATAAATAAATAAAAAGGAAATTAAAACACGCTACAATAAGCTGTAATTTTCCCACTTCACCACACAACGGCTAATAAGTCTTTTTGCCACCACTAATAACCGACAGAAGGTTTGACAAATTTTAACTTTGACGCTGTAGGCCAACTAATATTTTTTCCACTACTACACGCTACAAATGGCTGTAATTGTCCCACTTTAGCACCGAGCGAATAATAGTTTTTTTTTGCCACAGTAATATATGCAAGAAGATTTTAAAATATAAAATTTTTACGCTGTAGGCCAACAAAAACTTTTTTCCACTACTACACGCTACAAATGGCTGTAATTGTCCCACTTCATCACCGAGCGAATAATAGTTTTTTTTTGCCACTGTAATATTTGCAAGAAGATTTTAAAACATAAAATTTTGACGCTGTAGGCCAACTAAAACTTTTTTCCACTACTACATGCTACAAATGGCTGTAATTGTCCCACTTCGGCACCGAGCAAATAATACGTTTTTTTGCAACACTAATAAATGAGACAAGGCTTTACAATAACTAACTTTGGCGCTGTAGGCCAACTAAAACTTTTTTGACAATAATACATGCTACAAATGGCTGTAATTGTCCCACTTCAGCACAGAGCGAATAAACATTTTTTGGGCAACAGTAATAAATGCCAGTAGCTTTTAAAATATAGAACTTTGGCGCTGTAGGCCAAATCAAGCTTTTTTTACAATAATACATGCTACAAAGGGCTGTAATTGTCCCACTTCAGCACCGAGCGAATAATACATTTTTTTGCAACACTAATAGCTGCTAGAACACTTTACTATATATAACTTTGGAGTTGTACGCCTACTAAAACGTTTTTTTTTTTTTTTACAATAATACACGCTACAAAGGGCTGTAATTGTCCCACTTCAGCACAGAGCGAACAATACATTTTTTGGGCAACAGTAATAAATGCCAGTAGCTTTTAAAATATAGAACTTTGGCGTTGTACAACAAATAAAACTCTTTTTTTTAGAATAATACACGCTACAAAGGGCTGTAATTGTCCCACTTCAGCACAGAGTGAATAATAGGTATTTTTGGCAACAGTAATAAATGCCAGTAGCTTTTAAAATATAGAACTTTGGCGCTGTACACCAACTAAAGCTCTTTTTTTTTTAAATAATACCGTTACAAAGGGCTGTAATTTTCCCACTTCACCACAGCTAATAAGCCCCAACACTAAAACAGCAAAAAAGTTCTGTACTAAATGTAACTACAGCGCACAAGAGTTAACAAAACCCCAATAACCAGAATTACAGAGGCAACATGAGCATGAACCTGACATGAGCAGCTGTAGCATGGCAATTTTGAATCCCAGTCACTGAAACCAAGGTGTAATACGATTTTTCCTATTACCCTGTGGTTGCACTTCTTTCCATATCTCACAGTGTCTCTAAACACCCCTATTGAACCCTGTTCTGCTTCAATACTTCCCTTCCTATCCCTTCCCTACACTTCTATTCAGCAATTTGTACTTTTGATGAAGTTTTCTATCACTTTCCCTAGCGCCTGCAAACGTCTCTCCCTTCACTGTAGAATGACAGAATCCAAAATGGCTGATGGTATTTATAGGGCTCTGACATCACAGGGCTGGCTGGCTGCTGATTGCCTGCATGCATGGCATTGTGGGTGATCCCTCCCTCCCTCATGTTCCTTTCTCCATGTCCAAACACGTGCAGCTGCCATTTTAGTGAAGAAAAAAAAAAAAGATTCGTCACCACTAGGGATGAGCGAACCGAACCGTAACGAACCAGATTCGTTACGAACTTTGCCAAAAGTTCGGTTTGTCACCGAACCGAACTTTGAGAGAGTTTGTAACGAATCTGGTTAAAATTACAACGGCGACGCAAAACTGTACTTTTTTCACAGAATAGACCAGGATACAAGGGATTATTACTCCTATAATCCCTTGTACCCTGGTTTTCTGTGAAAATCAAGATGTGTGACGTCACCCCACAGCCAAAAAAAGTAAAAAAAAAAGTTTAAAAAAAGTTATAAAAGAAGTTTAAAAAAACTGAGGCTCCATAGTCCAATCCGTTGATTCACCTTGGCCAAGCGTTCTTCCCAAGACTTGAGGGCTGCACCTTCCTTCCCGAACCAGACTCCGAGGATCTTGATGAAGTCTGGTTTCACGGTAAAGGGGAAGGGGGCAGAAGAAGCCAGTTGCCAGTCCCTGAAGAGCATGGCTTCCGACTTTCCGCAGTTGACTTTGGCCTCTGAAGCTTGTCCGAACTCCTCGCAGGTCTGGACGAGTGCAGTCACCGAACGCCGGTCAGCGCAGAAGACGGTCACGTCGTCCATGTACAACGAGCACTTGACCTCGAAGTGTCCTGGTGCGGTGATTCCTCTGATCTCTCCATTGCCGGATAGACTCCGCGAAGAGTTCTATAACACAAACAAAAAGGAGAGGTGATAGAGGGCAGCCTTGTCTGACCCCGGAGCAAACCGGAAAGGGGTCAGTCTTCCAGCCGTTCACCAACACCGTGCTGCAAATATCAAGGTACATCAGGTTAACAAACGAACAGAACCCCTCACCTTTGGGGCACTTTCTGCCAGGGAACTCTTGGCAAACCTTGATCTGCCCTTGGAGTCTCTACCACTTTTTAGTGATGAGGAGGAGGAGGAAGTCCACTAAAGTCAGCGGGTGGAACGTACTAAGACTCCAGAGGAGGTGTTGGCTGTAAGCTCCTGTCCCGTGACCGAGAGTACACGCTACACATTGCTGCTCTGCTGGGTGCCGTCAACCCCGTTTAGCCGCAACAAAAAAGTTAAAAAAAAAAAAGTTTTAAAAAAAGTTTTTTAAAAAAATAAAAAGTTAAAAAAAGTTAAAAAGTCCATATTAGGAAAGGCTCTGGCTGTTTCAGTCATCCCTCTGGTTTCATGTCTCTCCTGGCTAGAAGCTTTAGCTAACAAAGTGAGATCACCATCCTGTAAGGTTTTCTCCGCTGTCACATCCAATTGGGTATTCTTGTGGACTCCCAGCCTTTCAGGGATTTCATGGCGTGTGCGCACCCCAGATGGCGAGTCCCCAGCCGCCACTACATCTCTGGCAAAGCTGTCCCATCACTGCACAGTAATGTTCAGAAAAAGGTTGACGACTCATTGGGACTCTCGGTGTCCAAGACCGTGCACCTGAGTGTTGATGTCTGGTTCTCTAATTATGGACAAGGGCAGTACATGTCTGTTACTGCCCATTGGGTCAACATCCTCCCAGAAGACCATCAGGAAGTTGGCCCATTCTTGCCACTGTCACCTCCACGGTGCTTTAGGGGGCCAGCAGCGGGAAGCACAAGTTCTGCCTCCATCACCTTGCAACCATCCGCCGCTTTGACTGCAGTCCAACCTGCCCCGGTGTCTTACCACCGAAGTCAGGCCCGGCGCTCTCAGGCTGTCCTTCTGGGTCCAAAAGAATACTGTCCAAAACATACTGGGTGCAATCAAGAGCTGCTGAAGCTGCCTCCTCAACTCGTCTCTTCTCAACAATACTGGCCTGGGTGAAATCAAGTGCTGCCTCCTCCTCCTCCTCTTGGCAGAAATTCGTAGATTATTCGCCGAAGCAAATTTTGGATGATTCGCTCATCTCTACTCCTGGGACTATGCTGTAGTGTGGCATAATGTACTGTAGTCAGACCCCTCTAGTCTTCATTTCAGCAGCCTACGTGGCCTAAACATACTTCCATGGTCTGCATCGCCTCCGGACTTTTCTTCCATCAAGCACACCTGGGACATTATTGATCAGCAATTGCAAAAGGAGCTGCATGTGATTCTGAATAAATTTAGATGTTGATGTTAATGATGAAAATTTAGTTTGCATTTTTTATCATTTGCATATGATTAACATGTCTGTCTATCCTGTGATTTTGTAATTCCATGACATATCCTTATTGTTGTTACAATTTCAATGCTGATGATATATATATATATATATATATATATATATATATATATATACAAAGCAATGCACAGTTTTGGAGACATGGGCCTTCAGCCATCAGCCTGTCTGAATCTCCCTTCTGCTAGTAGTTATTTTTCTCCTCTGTGCTCTGAGATCTCACTCCATATTCCATCACTTCTCAGGCCATCTCCACATGCACTTGACTGCAAGTGAAATTGGATTTTCTTAACTTCGGGGGGAGAGTAGTCCGTAATGTACTTTCTCCTTTATCTACTTCAGATTCTATCCCACTCTTTATAAGACGGTGATAGGCAGCTGGTGCTCTGAGCGGACCCACTCACTAACGGCTACAGATTGCCAAGTCCCGTATGTCAGACTTCAATATATTCCTTGTGTAGATTGAAAACAGATTAAAGTTCTTAGTGATTTTCCTTTCAACTTATTTCCCTTCTGCTTCTCCTTTGCCATTATAAACCATGCTGAAAATATATTCGCTTCTATTTGCTATGTATACATAAGGTTTATCATACATAGTGCTAGCAAAATGGAGAAACAAAGGAACACACTGACACAATGGGGGAGATTTAACAAAACTGATGCAAATGAAAACTGTCTTTTTTGCCCATAGCAAATCATATAGATCCTTTCATTTTCAAAAGGAGCTCTCAAAAATGAAGGGATTAATCTGAGTTGTTTTGGGCAAATAAGGCAGTTTTCCTTTGCACCAGTTTTGATAAAGGTACCTTAAGATCTTTTGTAGATACTGATGTATTCCCTTGTTCCTCTGCGACACTCACTGACAGGACGGCAACTTACATACTCTGACTGATAGTCATAGCTAGTTTGTGAAACCCAACCTTTATCTAAAAAACAAAGACTATAATTAGGCCAGGTTGAGATCTCTTTGCTGCTGCATGTGGCCAAAGCCCCACACTTCTAGAGCGGCCAATGACTTCTGCAGGTGTGTGATGTTTTAGCCACATGCGGCAGCTATAGCATTTAAACCTGGCCATGCTGATACAAAGGTAGGTTCAAACAACAGTCCTCAGCTTCAACATGAGCCATGAACAGCCACTAACACACTAATCATTCCTGAAAGGGGCAGATATGTACAGTGAGGAGCATTTACACACAATGACTGAGCGGGTAATTTTAGGGATGGA
This sequence comes from Rhinella marina, assembly GCA_900303285.1. Taxonomy (NCBI): domain Eukaryota; kingdom Metazoa; phylum Chordata; class Amphibia; order Anura; family Bufonidae; genus Rhinella; species Rhinella marina. The sequence goes on from ONZH01015718.1 coordinate 96,069, forward strand.
ACCCTTCCTTCACGATAATTTCCTGCTCATCAGTGGAGATAAAGAGCTCCATTTACATGCAGTGATCTCGTTTACTGTAAGAGGATAGGTGATGGGTCTCTGCAATATGGAAGCTTACTCCCCTCTTAACTCCTCCCTTCCTCGAATCCCCTTCCTGATCATGCGCTTGCATATTCAGAAGGTTAGTTATCTCTCCTGTTTCAAAGAGATGTAAAATCATTTTTTCATTTTTGAGGCTATGTTCACCCATTCAATTACCAGAATACATTTTAACATTTTTGTAATTTGAAAATGAAAGATTAACTCTACTTGGCTATTATGGGTAACAAGGCAACTTAAAGGGGTAATCTGACATGTAATGTACATAAGCCTAATGCATTAAATGTCTGATAGGTGCTGGACCCACCTTTGAGACTTGCTCCTCTCTCCAGAGCAGGGCCCTGAAGTAAATGAAGAGCAATCCATGCATGCGTGACTAACTCTCCATCCACCATTACAGGACTTTGTAAAGTATCCAAGTACTGTCTTGGCAATTTTCAGCAGTGCCATAACTGTGAATGGAAAGGATGCTACATGTGCGTTGTGTGCACTATGTTAACTGCAGGGCCAATTTCTTGAATTAGAAGATGGGCCCAGAGGTAGGACCGACACGTAGTGGACGTTTATGGCATATGTTGTAGAGGATCAGTTAGCTCTGTCTTAAATAATTGTATTTCCCATACAATAATACGTTTGGGAATCTCTACTGTTTGATTTTTACTGACTCTGAATGAGCCTATCTGGATCCTATAAGAAAATATAATAAGCAATCATCAGATTGCTTCTCACATTCTTGCATTAGCATTGGTGTCTATGATACTTAAAATATGTTTCTATGGAGCCCTACCACAGACAGGTTTTCCAAAGGAACTTACGTGTGATGTTCCATACTGAACATTTAACCCCCCCTCCGATACCAATCCCAGCTAGGGGAGTGCGTGGTTCCAGGTTCTGCGCTGCCAGATGCCGTGTTCATGTTTGACCACAGCATCTGAGGGATTAAATGTATGAGGTTGACGTTATTGTTGATCACATACAGTACAGACCAAAAGTTTGGACACACCTTTTCATTCAAAGAGTTTTCTGTATTTTCATGACTATGAAAATTGTAGATTCACACTGAAGGCATCAAAACTATGAATTAACACATGTGGAATTATATACTTAACAAAAAAGTGTGAAACAACTGAAAATATGTCTTCTATTCTAGGTTCTTCAAAGTAGCCACCTTTTGCTTTGATTATTGCTTTGCACACTCTTGGCATTCTCTTGATGAGCTTCAAGAGGTAGTCACCTGAAATGGTTTTCACTTCACAGGTGTGCCCTGTCAGGTTTAATAAGTGGGATTTCTTGCCTTATAAATGGGGTTGGGACCATGAGTTGTATTGGGCAGAAGTCAGGTGGATACACAGCTGATAGTCCTACTGAATAGACTGTTAGAATTTGTATTATGGCAAGAAAAAAGCAGCTAAGTAAAGAAAAATGAGTGGCCATCATTACTTTAAGAAATGAAGGTCAGTCAGTCTGAAAAATTGGGAAAAGTTTGAAAGTGTCCCCAAGTGCAGTCGCAAAAACCATCAAGTGCTACAAAGAAACTGGCTCACATGAGGACCGCCCCAGGAAAGGAAGACCAAGAGTCACCTCTGCTGCGGAGGATAAGTTCATCCAAGTCATCAGCCTCAGAAATCGCAGGTTAACAGCAGCTCAGATTAGAGACCAGGTCAATGCCACACAGAGTTCTAGCAGCAGACACATCTCTACAACAACTGTTAAGAGGAGACTGTGTGCAGCAGGCCTTCATGGTAAAATAGCTGCTAGGAAACCACTGCTAAGGACAGGCAACAAGCAGAAGAGACTTGTTTGGGCTAAAGAACACAAGGAATGGACATTAGACCAGTGGAAATCTGTGCTTTGGTCTGATGAGTCCAAATTTGAGATCTTTGGTCCCAACCACCGTGTCTTTGTGCGACGCAGAAAAGGTGAACGGATGGACTCTACATGCCTGGTTGCCACCGTGAAGCATGGAGGAGGAGGTGTGATGGTGTGGGGGTGCTTTGCTGGTGACACTGTTGGGGATTTATTTAAAATTGAAGCCATACTGAACCAGCATGGCTACCACAGCATCTTGCAGCGGCATGCTATTCCATCCGGTTTGCGTTTAGTTGGACCATCATTTATTTATCAACAGGACAATGACCCCAAACACACCTCCAGGCTGTGTAATGGCTATTTGACCAAGAAGGAGAGTGATAGGGTGCTACGCCAGATGACCTGGCCTCCACAGTCACCAGACCTGAACCCAATCGAGATGGTTTGGGGTGAGCTGGACCGCAGAGTGAAGGCAAAAGGGCCAACAAGTGCTAAGCATCTCTGGGAACTCCTTCAAGACTGTTGGAATACCATTTCAGGTGACTACCTCTTGAAGCTCATCAAGAGAATGCCAAGAGTGTGCAAAGCAGTAATCAAAGCAAAAGGTGGCTACTTTGAAGAACCTAGAATATAAGACATATTTTCAGTTGTTTCACACTTTTTTGTTAAGTATATAATTCCACATGTGTTAATTCATAGTTTTAATGCCTTCAGTGTGAATCTACAATTTTCATAGTCATGAAAATACAGAAAACTCTTTGAATAAGAAGGTGTGTCCAAACTTTTGGTCTGTACTGTACATTAGTTTAAAACAGTTGGCACTCGGTGCCTATGGTGCCAGCTGAGCTCACTAGCGGGCACCATCTTTAAAGACCTGTCCTATGTTGTACATGTATGGTGATGAAGGGGTTAAGACATAAATGACCTGTACGGATAAAAGTGTGGCAGGTGTTTAAGTAATGATTGCCTCCCACAGCAAGGTGGAGATGTCCCTTGCCTTAAACACTGTACTTTACTGGCATTATCTCGCAAAGCCTTGCAGGTTCTAGACCTTCTATGTCTGCATAGCTTCTATTACACACGTCTGTCTTGCAGCTGTCCTCAGACTAGACTCCTGTAAGTAACTTAACAGAGGACGGACCTGGGTCCATCACCCTGACAACCTGAATTATAATCAAATAGTTGCCTGTAGACTTGCCATGAGACTTACATACTGTAAAATAATTAGAATATATGCATAAATCAAAGCATTGCACTAAATAGCAGTAGGTTAAGTAATAGTAAACCCTTTACAGTGCCCCAGTAAAAAAAAAAAAAAAAAAAGTTACCCCAAAGGTGTTCTTAGCCTTTAACAATTTATCTAACATATTTTTTAAGTGGTAAGAACTTTTCCCTGCGATAAAAACAGTGAATCTTTGTCTCTGCCTTATGTGAATTCTGGATTGACGCATCAAATGATGAAGAGGCCAAGAATGGATCTGTGGGTGCATTGTAAAATTGCCTGAATATCTTTAGCATGGACTGTCTGGATTAGATGAATCTTTGCACAGCGAAAACAGTTCCTGTTCCACACCAAAGAGATTCCACCATCAAAACATTGCAGGCAGCTTGCTGACAAGAGAAAAATCGTTGGTGTGACAAGTAAACATTATTTTCTCAGTTTCTGAAAATATACTGACTGATTTTATTATTCCTGGACAAAAAAACATTATTCCAAGTTGCCCACAGATATAGTGGCTTTTACTTTCATGTCAAACACCAGATAATCCTTTTTTAGATAAATTATTTGATGTGCTTTTTATTGTCACATTGGCCCAGATTTACAAATGTGTCTGCACCTAAAATCTGACTAAAAATTGGCAATTTGGCACATCCAGGGTTTATATACCTTTTTCTGATATGCTTGACAGGGGGCATGGTTTGCAGAAAAGGGCAGGGCTTTTCAGGAAAGGGGCAGAAATTTAATTGCACTAATAGTCAAAATGAGCTGACCAATAGTGGAAATAGAGTCAGAATATAGTCTCCCCCCCTGAACCAAATTAATTTATTTTTTTAGATTCATTTTGCTTTTAGTCTGTGAGAATATTACATATTTTTATGCTGCTGGCAGAGAGTGGTGTAAAAATGAAAAGAGTTGCAAAATATTAGAACAATCATCCTTAAGAAGTCGCAAAGCCATATTTTGCAGCTTTTTGAAGCCAGAATTCTGCAGGTGTAGGGCTTAAAAATGTCCTCATTTTTTCACTTCATACATAACTCAAAGTCAGTTCAAAATAAGTATTACAAAGTACTTATAAAAGTTACTGTTTAAAGAGGTTTTCCTATGAACAACACTGATTATACTAAGTGTCTGTTTGATGGGACCGGTGTTGATAGCTAGAATGGGGGTTCCCTGTCCCCCATTTGAAATGGTGGTTGCACATGTCCACTGTAGCTCCATTTAACGCTATAAGACTGCCAGAGATAGCAGAATACTAAGACTAACAAAAGACAAAGTTAGTCGGCACATCTTGTAAAATGAAGTGAATGCAATAGGTGCAAGTCACTATGCCGGAAACTACAAAAGTAAAAGCAAAAACAGGCTGTATCAGGCTTAGTGATACAGCCTGTATTTAGCTGTGGGCCAGCACTCGGGGCAACCCTAACCTAGCAGAGAGCAACTGAGGCAAGATGGGGCACAATCAGCAAGGCCAGATCAATTCATCGGCATCAGCTGGAAGAGAAAACCATCCCGAATCCAGGTTTGGTTAATTTTGACAAAAGTGATGTTTATGACACTGACGAAGGACAATTTGGTCAGTTAAGGTCTCATCGCATCCCCTGCAGTGCTGAAAACCCTGTCCGAGATGACAGAAGACAGAAAGACTACTGTGCCAGCAGTACATGGGCTCAGGGGACAGGATATGTGTCCCAGATAGGCCAGAGACTAGATAGGCCTGAACCTGGGAACTGATGCGGGAGGTCACCACTTGCGGTTTTGTTTCCGCCTGGAACAGCATGTAAATAATCTGTTCCAACATGTTGAGGAGAATGAACTACTGCTGCTGCAGCTTCTGCTGCGGCTTCTGCTGCTTGTGGTAGAGAGAGGTGGCGGACTCTGCGGTGAAGATGAAGATGAGGGAACACCCTATCACGGTTGTGGCAGGCGTCTATTCACCGAAAGATGGAGCAAGTGTACACAGTGTTTCCTGGTAGTAATGCAATTTGGCCCCCTTTTGGAGGGAGGAAAACATTCCATTTTTCTTTGATAGTGAGGGTCTAAAAGCATAGCTATCCAGAAATCATCAGACTGTGTGTTGTGAATGATACACCTGTCAGTTTGTAAGCAACTAAGCATACAGCTTCCCAGTTTGGCCAGCGTGCCCGAGGAGCCAGTTGTTTCTGGCTCTGCCCCTCTACGAGACAATTAGGTGTAGTGGCCGGTATTGCCGTCATCAATTTCAACTTCCACATCCAACTTCTCCTCCTCCTCCAGTGGCAGCTCCTCATTGTCTTCCTCCTCCTCCATGGGAGTTTCTCCTGGTAGTTCCCCAACAGCTATTGGGTAGACAACAAGCTGCATTAGCTGTTTTTCTTCCACCATTTTCTTCCACCTTTCCCAGATAAGATAAATATTAGTGTTCAGCAAAGTGAAGCATTTGAAGTGGAATTTGGTCTGAAGTTTAGGAAAACTTTGATTTGCAACAGATCCGAATTTCCTTGCACTTCGTGGTAACAAATGGGGTTTTCCGAAAAACGGCGGCTGCACATGTTACAAAGCGAAACTAATTGTAGAGGAGTCAAGCCTGGCGATACAAGATCACCCATAACACTGTGCAGCCAGCCAATCTGCAGATAGCCATCCCCTGTGAATGTTAAAGCTCTATAAAACCCTCATCCCACGCAATCTCAGCCATTGTCTTGTGAGCTGAGCATAGGGAGAGACGTGGTAAGAGCTCATGCGCTAGGCACAGTGTTGCTGAAAACGATTAATATACCAACCAATACCATCCAGTCTGTACCCCTTAGGGCAGGTCTTAATGATGACCATCCTCATCTTTTGCTGGCTTTACTTCCTAGAAAAGCCAGCAAGATGCAGAGAGAGGAGGATCTGGATGTTCCTGATGACGTATTCTCATCGCTATTAGATGATGTGATAAAAGAGGAAAAGCAAATGGCAAAAAAGGGCTCCCATTTGTAGGGCAGGAGAACTCAGGGACTGGAGAAGTGGGTTGCCAGCAAATTGTGCCCCACCTAAACAGCCAAACTACATAATAGCAGCAGCCTCTGTTTAAAGGTACATTAAAGGTGCCGTACGCAATTAACAATGAAGACCGACTATACAGTGCGGTCTTCATTATTAAATGAAAGGCACCTGCAGGCTAATTAGCCACACAGTTCTTCACCACACTATGGCCGCAACACACCCGCAGTATGGTCGCTCAGTGTGGCCGTACCTCAAGGCACAGTGGCCTGGGTATACCTGATTTTTAGTGATTCAGTCATCTCTAATAAATTTGAAGGGGATGAGATTGTTCATGCCACAATTGCCTTTACTGACAAATTTTGTGGCCTCTTGGAAGGGCTTCAACACCTGACAGGCGTCTCTGATGAGCTGCCACTGCCTGACCTTAAATCAACACATTCTCTCTGCTGAAGTGGTCTGGTGCATGATGGGAGAGTAGGAGCGACGCTGTGCCCTTATGATGTTGAGGATAGCAGGGTGTCCATGGAGGAGGAGGTGGAGTATAAGTTCCTGGTGTGGGAGCCAGACTGACACAATCGTGAAGGTGTCAAAAGGACCTAGCCTTGTTACTGGGGTACTGTCTCGCTGCTGTCACAAAAAACATTGACCCAGTGGGCTGTGAAAGGTTGCTGCTCCAGATGTCCACTATGGCGTGAACCTTATTGTACAGCTTCAATTGCAAGGAGCGGCCCACGTGAGAATTTTAGGGCAAAGATGGCTTTTTGGGAGAAATAATGGTGGCTAGGTATCTTCCAGCGAGGCTGTGCACAGATCATCAGCTATCTAAAATTATCAGACTCTACTCAATGGTACTTCAGAGATTGTACCGCCTGCAACTTGACCAGGTGGAAATTAAGTTTGCCCACCAGTGAATTGCTGGGCACATAAAGTTCTTTCCTGGCTGCACCCACAGTATCTGTGGCATCTGCCCTGGCAGTGCTTTGGGAGGTTCTGGCCATATGTCGCCTGTCCTCTTTATTGCTGCTGCTGCTGCCACCTCCCTACTCCCCTGATGTTATCCCCTCCTCTGCCCTCCAATCTGGCTCCTAGGTCCTGTCCAACACACAATCATCATCATAGTCATTGCCATTTTTATCAGACTGCAGTATGTCTTAATAGGCTCCTTGGCCCCCATTCCAACTTCCAGCTTTATGTCTTCCCAGACTGCAATTGTCACTGACCCTACTGTCACCACTTTGCCTATGGTTGCTGCCACTACCACCAAGAACACAGCTATGCATGGGGTTGCCCCCTTTCCCTGAACCTCCTCCTCAGGGCTGTCCAAACGCTGACTGCTCTCACACAAGTCATCAACAGGGAGACTGATTGAGTATCTACCGGAATGCGTGGTGAGTCAACTAGTAAGTGCCAACATTGTTAACGGGTAGAAGAGACCTGGGAACAGATTTCAGTCAAGACATGCTTGATTCTGATCGAGAGCATGCCCAGAAGGATTCAGGCAGTGTTGAAAGCTAAAGATGGATTTACAAAATACTAACAAAATAATAATAATAATAATAATAAATTTGAATATTAGGAGCAAAACAGTAACAATGTAGTTACATGGAAAGAATCTGCATAACTATTCTTATGCTAAATAGTTGCAAGTCCAATTTATGTATGAGATAGCAAAGATTATTGTCTATAAAATGATGGTAGTCTCATGTTTGAAGCTGTAGTGGATGGTGAGATATAGAGCCTGGAAGTCAAAAGTTCAAAACATTGTTACCCTTTTGCTCATCAGTGTATGCGCGTTCAAATACACATATTCCGGAAAAAAAAAAAAACATTCTCATGCGTTAACCTACTATGAGATTATTACCAACACATCAACACTTGAACTGTCTGGAGATGCCCTGTCACAGATTTTGGACAACTATTTAGGGCGTTTTCAGTCAGAGATTTAAAACAGTACCTTCTGGATTGTAAAACTGGATTTGTACCCTTGTATTGCAGTTAATTGCTCCACACACCAACACTTTAACTGTGCAGGGAAGGCTGCTTTTGAGGTTCTGCAGCAACTGCAGCTGTATTATAAGGCAGTAACTGCAGTTAGGAGGCATTGCCTGTGCCAGGCACACTAAGACTCATCTCTCACTCTTTGAATGCTTTTCCTGCTGTTGTCTATTCTACACAATTATTCTTCTTTCTCGTCTTTCCTGATACTGGAATAGAAGCTTGATTGTGACTGTACACTGTCCCTAAGATAGTTTTCTTTTTCAGAGACTGCTACATCCCTCCACATTCCAGTTGTTCTGCTAGGGCACCTCCCTGCCTACTGCCCCATTGATTGGCTCATCCAGCGATCTGTCAGCCTGTGAGCCAATTACAACAAGCCTCACCTTCCTCTCAGGGTTATGTGAGCATCATTCTTGCTCTCTCATGGTTTTTCCCACCAACAAGTGCAGTAAAATGGCACTTTGCCCCGTTCTACTAGATTTATCCAAAGCAAAGCTGAAAAGCTTCTGGTTCGTCTTGCGGACTAATTTTCATCTCTAATATGCAGTTGCAAAAGTATTCAGATCAAGGTGCTAGTTTGAAAATTGCACAGTATTTTTCATGGAGCTATCCAAACAGCACATTCATGGAGCACATAATTTTAAATGCAAACCATTAACTGCTATGGATTAAAATTGTAACAAAACACGGTACCAACAGATATGTGAATAAAACCATTGTAACGTATTGACAGTAAAAAAACAAAAACATTATTATGGGTTTATAACAATAAGTGTGAGTGAACTCTAAAGCTGTTAAATTTTGATTACAGTGGCAATATATGTTAAAAGTATATTTTACACATCGAATGCAGCCATAGCAAGTTTAATTCTCACTAGAAAAAGAAAATAAATATATAACTGTGGTGGAATTTATTATAAATGTTAATTTTAAGTACATCTGAGAAGTGTCAAGCCATTGTTTTTCACACACAAACAATAACAGATTAAATGAAAAAAAAATTACAATATAAACCATGTCAAATAACAGTCATTTAATGAGTTTGTGTATCAGACTCATTATGAGTTGCTTTGGGCACACTAAGCTTTTTTTTTGCCTGATCTTCTTATGTCTAAAACCTCTACTGTTACTCCAGCATACAAAAAGTTGCCAGCGTTTCTTGAAATAATACATATACACATTCATATAAACATTCCAAAAGGCACAAAATGTATCAAAGTGGGTCAGGCTGGATAGTAAACTTGGTGCATCTTTAGACAATTTTGACTAACTTTACACCATTTAGTGGTTGGCTAACTTTGTGGCAAAATTTTGACTGTTGTATATATTAACCCCTTAGTGACCAGCCTGTTTTGGCCTTACTGACCAAATGTTTTTCTTCCTTTTTTTTTCTTTATGCTTTCCAAGAGCTATAACGTTTTTATATTTCAGTCTATATAGCTGTATGAGGGCTTGTTTTTTGTGGGAAAAGTTGTAGTTTTTAATTGCTCCAGTTTGGGGTACACATAACTTTCTTATTAACTTTTATTAACTCTTTCTGAGAGAGAGATGGGAAAAACAGCAATACTGCCACTGTGTTTTTACGTTATAAATTCTAAAGCGTTCATTTTCTGGTATAAATAACAAAATATCTCTATTCTCTGGGTCAGTACGATTACAATGATACCAAATACATATAGTTTTATTTTACATTTTACGCACTAAAACCCCTTTTTTAAGTGCGGCCCAATCTAAGTGCTGTATGCTCTCACATGAGAGCCGCTGTCCTGCTCTAACAGCCCAGACTGGCAAGAGTGCCGATCCGGGCTGTTTAACGGGCTGTTTTACTGCTGCAGGGAAAGCTGGGTGTGTCAATCATTAGGGAAACAGGTAAGTATTTGTTTTTTATGGACCTGAAGAGAGCACTAGGGGCCAAAGGGGGACATAACTACAGTGGGGGGCACAAAGATTGGCATTACTACTGTGAAGGGGCAAAAAGGTGGGCATAACTACTGTAAGGGGGCAACATGGTAGGTATAACTATTGTGAAGGGGCCACAAGGTGGGCATAACTATAATGAAGGGGCAAAAATGTGGACATAGTTACTGTGACGGGCACAAACTTAGGTATAACTACTGTGAAGGGGCAAAATAGTGGGCATAACTATTGTGAAGGGCCACAAAGCTGGGCATAACTGTGAAGAGGCCACAAGGTGGACAATCTACTGTGAAGGGGCTCAAACATGTGCATAACTACTGTGAAGGGGCACAAATGTGGGCATAACTACTGTGAAGGGGCACAAATGTGGGGATAACTACTGTGAAAGGGCACAAAGCTGGCCATAACTGTGAAGAGGCCGGAAGGTGGACAATCTACTGTGAAGGGGCTCAAACATCTGCATAACTACTGTGAAGGGGCACAAATGTGGGCATAACTACTATGAAGGGGCACAAAGGTGGGTATACCTACGGCGAAGGGGCACAAAGGTGGGAATAACTACTTTGAAGGGGCTTCAAAGAAGACATAACTACTGTGAGGGGGCATAATGTGAGAGTTTCTGCTCTAAAGGAGGCACAATGTGGGCATTAGTACTGTGAGGGGACACAATGTGGGCATAACTACTGTGAAGGAGGCACAGTGTGAGCATAACTACTGTGAGGGAGCACAATGTGGCCATTAGTACTATGAGGGGACACAATGTGGACATAACTACTCTGTGCTAGCACTAACGGGAAATGCCCCGGATTATCCTGTTATACATTGGAATAGTTTGGTCTTACAGCATCCAACACCCTGGATGCGGTAGGACCAGTTGGTTCTTTCATTTATTGCAAGGTTTATTGGTACTGCCATGTACCCCATGATAGATTTTATTAGGTAAGTGGGACTAGGTGAATATAGTTATGCATTGGACGGTGTTAGAGGAGTGGCTTAGTGTAAAAAAAATAAATAAATAGCTGTAGCGTGCTACAGAGTGGCCATGCTGCGTTCATGCTGCAGTGAAGAACCATGTGGCCAATTAGCTCGCAGCTGCCCTTCATTTAATAATGAAGACTGCACTGTATAGTCCTTCTTCATTGTTAATGGTCACGTGGCACCTTTAAACAGGGGTTGTTGCTGGTATGGAGTTTGGCTAGTTAGGTGGAGGGGGCACAATATGCATATTATTCCTGTTCTGACCTGCAATCTCTTGCAGGTTATTTGACAGTAAACTCAGAATATTAATCAGCTCTGGTATACCCACTTCTCCAACCCCAGCCCTCTCCTGTCCTACAGGAGGGGGAGCCCTTCTTCTGCCATCTGCTTTTCCTCCTTTTCCACATCATCTAATATCAGTGTCATCAGGAGCCTCCAGCTCCTCCCTCAGATTTTTTCCCCATGCACACAGTTTGTGAACAGATCCTAATAACTGCACACGTAATCAGCTAAGACCCCACCGAATTTCCACACTGATCTTCAAAGTGGCCATACCCAGGTGTAACTACCATAGCGGCAGACCATGCGACTGCTATAGGGCTCAGGGCAAGAGGGGGCCAAGTCTTTGTTGGGATTATCTCCTCTTCTACTGGAGGTGAAAACATGGTCAGGACGCTATCCTTTAAAGAAACAACTTTTAGCAAATGAGGCAGTGAAAAAATTGCCCAAGAGTCATTGAAAAGTGTTTAGGCGGAAACCCTTCTGTCCTGTGGGGGGGCCTGGTTTGATCCTTGCTATGGGGCTCTTACTTCTCTATGTATGCCACTGGCCATACCCTATCCCATATTGAACAAAGTGCAGAATAAAACAACTGCAACAGATATTGGGGTGATGCAGATGTCGCCACAGCTTTATTTAACAAATTTATATAAAACATCATTTTAAATTTATTTAAAGTGAAAGAAAAACTTCTCAACAGAATTGTAACTACAGCAGAGAATTATCCACCGTGTTATCCTTAATTGCCTTATGCCAACTGTCGCTGTGAGATGCATTGGGCACCATATTCTCGATGGCTCTTTAAGGGCTAACTAACCCACCAGCTGTGACATTAAGATTGCTTTCACATAACGCTATGTATTTTGCGGTCCGCAAAGGGTAGATCTGCAAAAAATATGGATGACGTCCATTAGAGATGAGAGAATCTATTTGCCACTTTGTAGATTTGATCCGAATCTACGCAATTTTCCACTCTGAAGCCAATCCGGATTTTTTCAGATTCGCTCCGTTCGATTCGAAAATGTTCTTTAAGCTTTGTACGCATATGCTACGTACCTGTCCAATGAATTGTATGCTAATGCTATGTATAAGTTACTTTATACGCTGATGCGTACGAATTCAGTTAATTAGCAAACTTTTACTGCAAGTTCATTATTCGTGCGGTCACCTGACCTAGTGGGAAGGGTTTGCTCTGATTGGCTCATAGGCTCGATAAGCCTATGACATCAGTTGTGCTGCGACTGCTGAGACGAGCAGAAGCACTGTCTGTGAAGTTCTGAAGTTTCTGAACTGAATTGTGGTGTAATTGTTCTGGGCATCCATGACACATATCAGGACCAGTGCAGGGCAAGTGCAGGGCCAGTGCAGGGCTAGTAATTAATCAGACAGGGAGAGAGACAAAGACCTGCAGGACCACAGTCAAGTGAAAATGTCTGGCATGGAAAAGCAAAAGGGCTCCAGTTCCAGCCAGACCTCAAGCTCAAAAAAAAGGAGAAGGTGGCACAGGGCAGCAGTGGCAAAGGATATGTAGCTGGAGCTTCTACTTGTAGAATTCGTAATAGTTGGCCACTGTTCCACCAGGCTAACCCACCAAGGTGCAAAATTGTAGTGGAATGGATGGCTCACTCATCTCAGTCTCAGCCGGATGATCTGCTGTCATCTGCTGATACAGTATCCATATGTAGCCAGGGGTCAGACTCAGAGCGTTCCTCCTGCTCCACCATTCCGCTCCAGCAAAGCCTAGCGTCGTGCGTGCCTGTGTATTATGCAATCGCTAGACAATAGTACGCTGAGGATTCGTACGCAATTTGTATGCTCATGCGTACGTGTTCACATAAGTAGCGTACCTTTAACAATTATATGTTCGTTATTGGTGCGCGAATGTTTGCAGAACACTACATAATAACGTATGATTTGTACGCAGCTTCGGCCGAATAGATTCGTATGAAGTACGAATCTTTTGAAAAATTCAAGGAACATTCGGCGAAGCGAATTTTGGATGATTCGCTCATCTCTAACGTCCATATGACATCCGTGTTGCATCTGGGTTTTTTTTGCGTAACCATTGTAACAATGCCTATCCTTGTTTGTTAAATGGACAAGAACAGGACATGTTCTATCTTTTTTGTGAGACTGCGGAACAGACACACGGATTTTTGGTGGCCTCATCGAAATTAATGGGTTCACATCTAATTCTCAAAAAATGAGGATTGGATGTGGACCGAAAATACGGCTGTGTGGATAGGGCCTTACAGATATCGCCAAAAAGAAGAGGAATAAATAGGGAAGGGGTGGGCGGTGAATGCCTTCATCCCTCCATACCCACACTTTATACACACCCACACCCAACCAATCCCCAACAAGCCCAGGAATGGCAAACTCTGCCCACTAAACCTTAGCTAACTGAAACAAAGATGTCTCTTTCGTGACTCAACATCTTTCTTAAAGGGAACCCAACGCCAGACCTAATGTCAATCATGGTCCCGTACACTATGCGCTAACAGGTTCTAAAATAAGATGGTCAATTAATACTGTCATACCATGCTCAAATAATTGCAACTAAGTGTCCAAACAATACCATATATGGTTCAAATCACTGTATATTGCCATGTAGTGTCAATGTAATTTTTCTTTACAGAGAGAGAATACTGCCATATATTATAATACAGTTGTTAAAAAATGCTGCCATACTGGGCTCAGGTAATGCTATGATACAGAAAACCACGTGTGTTCTGCTTCCCCCGTTCACACAGAGACTGACAGTTCTTCCTATATACAAATCTGTGCGTGGGTGGAGGAAGCAGAGCTCCAACACTTTTTCTGTGAGTCCTGGCAGCATTTAATAATTTTTTTTTACATCACTACAGTATATTAAATCAAAAAATAAAAAAGCAATACTCCTGAGCTATAGTGTAACATAGGAGGCCTGACAGAGCTACTTTAAAGGGGTTGTCCCACGGAAAATATTCTACAGTTTTCAAACAAGCTCCTGGATCTGAATACTTTTGTAATTGCATGTCATTAAATTTTTTTTATAGTTACTGAGTTATTCAATAATATGTATCTGTATAGGACCACTACATTTCTTATTTCTTTGACCTGCTCACTGAGAAGGCCGCACATGCTCAGTTTCAACTTTTAACTGCCTCCTGAGCTGTGATAGGGAGAGCTGAGACACGCCCCCTGAGCTGCGGGAGAAAGGACACTCCCCTTGAGCTGAAAGCTTGATATAAATCTAGTAGAGCAATGAATGGGGAGATCTCTGGATCCACGTGAGTTGCAGGGCTGGGTCTAGCTTTGTTAGAAAGAGATTGGTATGTACTATATGATGTCTGATTTTCATTTTTTACATTATTCGTGGGATAACCCCTTTAAGCAATCCGCTTCCTAAAAGGGGTTGTCAATTTTTATACAGATAGCAACTGATCTCTGAACCCATATGTAAGTGATAGCTCTCAGCTGATGATTCCATGTCACCCACATCACACACATATACATATCCATACCACACAAAAACATTCCTTCAAATTCACTAATACATACTAACAGATACACATACAATCATTCATGCTTACATGTCATACAGTTTTCACATGTGTTCAGCAGCAATCATGCCCTCTTTAATTTGTCCCCCAACCTCTCCACCCCTCACCGCATTCATTATTTATAAGTGTAATTAAATCTATTATTCTTATATTAGCTTTTGAGGCAGGCAGATTGTGAGAGGCGATATTGATCTCCTGTTTGATTCTGATTGATTTGCTTTGCTGCTCTGTTTATTATAGATATAACTGTATTAATAACTTGCTGCAAACTCGTATCCTGTGGTATAAATTAGAAGGGATGTCCAAGTCAAAGACTGTTTTTGCCTCATATAAGCTAAGCAGATGTTATTTTATTTGAATATATTTTTAATGTATGTTCCTTTAAAAGATTGGGGGAATTTTTTTGTAGGAGTTTACAGTGCATCTAAGACTACTTTCACATCTGTGCTTTCCCTTTCTGCTATTGAGATCTGTCATAGGAAAACGCTTCCATTTTGTCTCTATTTATTGTCAATGGGGATAACACTGAACTGAACTAAATGGAGTGCACCAGAATGCGTTCCATTCCGTTGGGTTGTGCCCCCTGCTTGCAGCGTATTTCTGTCCGCAATGTGGTGCGGAGCAAGATGGATCCGTCATGGCACACAATGTGGGGTCTTGGCTATGTTAAAGATAATACAACCGGATCTGTTGGATGCAGATGGTTGTATTATTCTGACGGAAGCGTTTTTTGCGAATCCATGACACATCCAGCAAAAACGCTGGTGTGAAAGTAGCCTAAGGGCCCATGCGCTTGATCGTGTGAACGGGTCTGCATCTATTCCGCAATTTTGTGGAATATTTAGATGCGGCCCTGTTCACTTCAATGAGAGCGGGCAGCCGCGGCTCCGTGCCACAGCTCTGCAAAAAAAAAAAATTAACATGTCATTTCTTGTCCACAGTAGCAGAGTAGGCTTTTTGAATGGGGTGCCAGGCCGTGTGTTCCACAAATTGCGGAACACACACTGGTCGGCATCCGTGGTATTGCGGATCCGCATTTCTGTCTTAAGATGATACTCCACTTTCTTCATCAGCTTTTTACTGCAGTAATATCGCAACAATTCTTGAGACTAAAAAGTCTCAGTTGAAATTTGGCTTAAGTCCTTCACAACCACATGTATGAGTGGAGCAGGAGCCATAGCCACTTGGTGACTACTGTTTCATACAGAAGACACCTGGGGCTAATGTCTATGACTGGCAATAAAGTTGATCACAGACATTTAACTTCTCACATGCCATGGTCAATTGTGACCACAACATCTGCTCCCTGGGCCAGGACAGCTTCCTTGCGCTGAGATAGGGGAAGCCGTTTGTTGGTGGTTAAGACCTGTTACTGTTTCAATAAGTTTTATTTAGATTTTTAAGTTGCAATGAGAGTACAACATTTAAATGTACATAGCAAAACAAAAAATAAAAAATAAACAATACAATACCCTTATGACATCCGTAGTAGTTACATAAGCATATTATACCACTTTTCAATACTCAGTCACATACAGCGTACAAGAAAAGATGATTAGCCAGGTCTCAGGAGGAAAACAATCTGGAAGGGGGGTTGCGAACCGACTTGACAGCCAGGGTAGCCAATGATTGTGTGTTTTTATTCTGGATTGCCTGGTGGGAGCGAAAGTCAACTCACAATGCATATGAAAATTAACAGATTGTATTACATCTTTCAAAGACGGTTGTCTAGCCAATTTCCATTGCCTATCTATGATGTTTCTTGCTGCTGATAGAATATGAAAAATCACCCACCTACTCCTATCAGGAATGGAAGCCAGACCTATACCTAACACGAAAAGTTCTGGGCAGAGAATAATGTTGTAATTTGTAGCCTCCACAATAATATTAGCTATTCTAGGCCAGAAACCTTTAATGGACGGGCATGACCACCACATGTGTAGGGGTGTACCAATGCCCCTGCACTGTCTCCAAAAAGAAGAAGAATAGTTGGGAACTAAGTGAGCTAGTCTATTAGGTGTTAAATACCAGCGAAGCTGTGTTTTCCTAGCTTGCTCAATATGATTAATGCATTTAGAGAAATGACCAGAACAATGCCTGGCGCAACTAGGCCACAGAAAAGGGTTTTTCCCCAAATCCTGTTCCCATTTTACCATGAAGGATTGCGTAACGTCTAATCGTAGGTTTAAAGAGATAGAGTATATTGTGGATATTTTGGGCCTCTGGGGTGAATTACGTGTTAGAAATGCTGTAATTGTCTTATCACCTTGAGTTTGTGGCTGCGAAGAAACAGAATGTAAGAGGTGTCGTATTTGCAGGTATTGGTAAAACAAATTTTTCGGCAAGGAATATTTGGTGTGTAGCGTGACGAAGTCCACCAGAGAGCAGTTATCATATAGGCAACCAATGCTATGGATTCCCTTTGCAGTCCATGCAGACAATGATACAGTAGGAATGTGGTATTCCAAGGCCCTCAGAAGTATCTGAGCAATAGGAAAGTGAAAATATGATTTGGAATCCACATGTTTGGACCATATAAACATAGTGGCCTGCATAGTCAATAGACGGAAATCACAGGGAAAATGCGTTATGGTACGTGCTGCTAGAAGTGTCTTCAAAGAAAGACCTCTAATATATGACTCCTCTATTTGCAACCTTTTATGAGGTGTACTCGGAGAGCAGCATTCCAGTGGGTGGTCAGCAAGATTTGCTAAGTAATATTTGTAAATGTGTGGAACGCCTAGGCCCCCCAGGCGGATCGGAGGATGCAGGGCTGACTTAACTATTCTGGGACTTTTAGTGCCCAAAATAAAAGACATTAAATCTGACTGAAGCAATGCAATCTGTTTTTTAGGGATGAGTAGAGGTAGACATCTGAAGCAATATAATATCTTTGGAAGAGAAAACATCTTAGTAGCATTTATACGCGCAATCCAAGAAAGATTGACTTTGGACATATTTGCGTAATCTTTCTTCAAATCAGAGCGCAGATTAGTAACATTTATAGATAAGGTATCCTCTACAGTGCAGGCCAGTTCAGTTCCGAGATATGTGATGGACGTATCAGCCCAATGGAAGGGGTAATGGGATTGTAGCTGGCCTCTGGCTGTCCCCGACATACCAATGGGCAGTCCATTAGTTTTCATAGCATTCAACTTGTAGTAGGAGCAGCTTGAAAAATTTGCAATAATAGATGTCGCTGCCTCTAGAGATGTTTTAGGATTGGTTAGAACAGGGGCGTAGCTATAGGGGGTGCAGAGGTAGCAGTCGCTACCGGGCCCAGGAGCCTGAGGGGGCCCAAAGACACTTGTGCCACATAGGAAGACACACAGAGCACTGAGGGAAGGGGGGCCCAAGCTGAACTCTTGCACCAGGGCCCATGAGCCTTTAGCTACGCCCCTGGGTTAGAATGAGTATAACATCATCTGCATATAAACCTATGATGTAAGAATGATCCCCTACATTAATACCAGAAATCAGTGGGCTACATCTTATGGATTCCGCCAGGGGTTCCATGACCAAGGCAAAGATTAGGGGAGACAATGGGCACCCCTGCCTGGTACCGTTGGTAATCAGAAACAATTCGGAGACAAAGCCAGAGGCCAGCACTTTAGCTGAGGGAGTGGAATACAGGGCTAGAATAGCAGATAGGATGGGTCCACAAAAGCCAATCTTTTGGAGAACCATGTTCAGGTATCCAGTGTACTCTATCGAACGCTTTTTCAGCATCTAGGGAAACAAAAAGCGAGGGAACCCTGGATTTATTTGCCAATTGTATTAAATTGACTATGCACCGCGTCCCATTCCTGCACTGCCTTCCGGGGATAAACCCCACCTGATCAGGGTTAACTAGAGATGGGAGTAACACATTAATTCGGGTGGCCAGAATTTTAGCATAAAGCTTCAGATCCATGTTTAACAATGAAATGGGCCGGAAGTTTGCAGGCGTGTCTGGTGGCTTGCCAGGCTTAGGAGGGGGGAGTAGATTTGAGTGCTGAGATAATCTCGCCCTCCAAAATAGGGGAATTTAAAGATGACAGTTGATCCCAGGCCAGGGAGGGAAGGGACAGAGACGTTAGAAAGGATTGGATCCCCTCATGGGTGGGTTGGGGAGTAGAGGCATCATCCTTCAGATTGTATAATGCAGCATAATAAGATGCAAACGCATTTGCAATTTCCTGGGGATGAGTAATAACTGAGTTATTGTAATGTCATTTTTCTATCCTACTTTCCGTTATTTTACGTTTGAGCCTATGCGCTAGCAGTGCGCCAGCTCTATCCCTGGAATGATAAAATGTAGTTTTTAATTTCCTGAGCACCTTCTCATGTTGATAAAGGAGAAGTGATCTAAGATGAAATCTGAGCTTTTGAACGTTTTCTAATCGAGATGGGGAGGGATTAGACTTATACAATTGGTTTGCAATCTCTAGAGCTTGAATAGTGTTAGCTAATTGCTGCTCCCTGCACTTCTTAAGTCTAGAGGCTGATTGTAGGAGTATCCCTCGCATGTAAGCCTTATGGGCAAGCCACAAAGTTGAGACAGATACCTCTGGGGTAGTATTTATACGAAAATATTCTTGTAGTGCAGCACTATACTCCTCTACTCTTTTTTCACTTTTGAGCAGGTACGGGTTAAGTCTCCATTGTGGAGGGGGCAAGTTAGGAAGACCCGTATCCACAGTCAGGGAAACCGGCGCATGGTCAGACCACGTGGCAGACCCAATGTCCGACTCAATCACCTTATGTAACAAGTCTCTGGAAATAAAAAAATAGTCAATGTGTGTTAGAGATATAGGAAAAATCATGCTCGTCTGCATGTTGGTGGTGCCAGATATCATGTAGGGACACCTCTAGGAGGGTGGAACGAAGATCCTCCCGACGCGACATTGCTGTAGAGCAACAGTCCACATCTGCATCAACTGGAATATTGAAGTCCCCCCGACAATTACTGAACCTTTAGCCACTTTTAGAATTTTCTTAAAGAGCTTATTAAGAAAGGATTTCTGTCGGATATTGGGTGCGTAAACAGACACAATAGTATACTGAGCTCCCTCAAACATACATATCAGAATAACATAGCGACCTGCAGAGTCGGATATACACTGTTGTAATGTAAATGCCACTGAGGCTTTAACACAAATGAAAGTGCCTGCTTTTTTCTTTTTAACAGCGGGGGAATGGAAAATAAAAGGAAATTGGCAGTGTGTACACCTAAATTGGTCCATTTCCAACAGATGAGATTCCTGAATCATAGCTATGTCACATTTAGATTTCAAGAGATCAGACCAAAGTTGTCATCATAAAGTGGAGACCATGATGAGGGCAGCTGGTCTGGGAGTGTGGGGGTGATGAAATCCAGAGCTGTATGTGAGAGCAGTTGTAACCAGATACATTGCATAAACAGTGACGTGAAGGGCATCACATTAAAAAGAACAGAAATCAAATGTATGAAAACATTAATAACTGGTAAAACCGAACAGAAATGGCTGACATTTCAAATAGAGGTAACACAAAGTCCCAGGAAGGATCTGCTCCGATTGTCTCAATCACCTACGTAGGAGCAAAAGGTGGGGGGAGACAAGTGCGAGACACAGTCACTTACGTGTCCCGACCTTCGGACGACCTCCAAGAACCTGCTAGAAAGATAGTATAACTCCTCAGGTGGTGTCCCATTCTGAGGAAATCTTGTCAAGCTTGGATGGGATGTCTTGACCTTTTGCTGACAGCTCAGGAATGAGACCCCAATCTTGAAGGATACATGCTGCGTCCTTTGGTGACAGGCAGATATGTTGTTTTCCTTCTCGAGAAATTAACAACTTGACCGGGAAGCCCCACCGGTAGCGAATCTGGTGATCCCGTAAAACCTTGGTAATAAGAGCGATTTCCCTCCTTTTAGCAAGCGTGGCAGCAGATAAATCGGGAAACACAGAAATGCCTTGAAATAAAGGTGTAGGTGCTGGATTCTGTCGCAGTACCTTTAGGAACCTCTCCTTTGTTTGGTAAAAATGGATTTGCGCCACAATATCCCGTGGGATGTCTGGGTTCAAACCTTTAGGCTTTGGAATTCTGTGGATACGATCAATAAGTAAGTCCATCTCGGAGCCACCGAAATGCCCGCTTTAATAAAGTCTCTGAGGAGAGGTTCTAAGGCGTCGGAGTCGACTGATTCGGCTACACCTCTTAGCCTCACATTGTTTCTTCTGTGCCGATCCTCCATATCTTGTAGCTTGCCTTTAAGATGCATAATGTCTTCCTCTAAGGCCTCATGGGCATCTATCAAAGCATTATGCGAGGAGGCAAACTCCGCCATTTTCTCCTTCACGTGTGAGGTGCGCTCTGGAGCTCGCGCCGAAACTCCTTCAGGAGGGAAAGCATGTCCTCCCTGAGGGAGGATCGTAGTGTGTCCATTATGGTGCGTATAGAAGCCTCTGTCAGCGGTACAGGTGGTGAGCCTAGGGGCAACAAGGTTTCTGCGACTGGCAGGGTACCTGAGGAGGAAGCTGGTGAAGCCTGCCTGGAGCGCGAGGAGGAAGATGAGTCCAAATGGCCCGGGCTGTTGGGTGCTGGTTTCACAAAAAATTCAGTGAGTTTTTTAGGCGTCTGCCTTTTCTTAAGTTTCCCCATGCTTGGGAGTATATTTGAGCGAGGAAGGGTTCTTGGAAGACCTCTGTAGCCGCTTTGAGCCGTTTCTGAGCGTCCGAAGTGGAGCTAGCAAGTTATGCGACCGGCGCCATCAACGTGCAGGCCACACCTCGTTAAGACCTGTTACAACCAGTCACTGCCAACCAATACCTCCTCCTGCTGGAAAAATTGACATAATACAGGTGACATACATAAAATTACATAGAATTGCATATGAAACATATAAAATACACCGGTTAAAGAACACAATAGTAATACAATATTAATAATAGATCTGGGGTATTACAAGTGCTCCATAAAAGTATATTGAATTTCCCATTCATTATTGTATTAAATCACAGTAGTGTATGGTAAATACAATCTTATGTTTGCTTGCTCAGTTCCCCTAGGGCCGAGATGGCGAAGCTATCTCACGGGTGCCAGAGGCGGCACTCAGAGCCCTCTCTGTGGGCACCCACACCCTGTTAAAATTCTATAGTATACTGATATGTCTTAGACTTCTCCTGCCATTCAAAAGCACAGGCAGCGCATTTAATGAAGGCCGGCTGTTATATCTAAATCATAAAGCACAGGGGATATACTATATTGGTAATCAGGTTAAATTGCTGTGTTGGCACTTTGCAATAAATAAGTGGGTTTTGGGTTGCAGTTTGGGCACTCAGTCTCTAAAAGGTTCACTATCAGTCCCCTAGGGGAACAGTTAAAAAAGATTAAAAAAAAAAAATTACCCCTTTCCTCAGTTTAGAAATAAAATAAATAAACAATTAAAAATAATTATTTGCACTGCAGTGTCTCAAAACACCTGTACTATTAAAATATAACTGTATTTATCTTGTATGGTGAACAATGTAATGAAAAAAAAACAATTAGTTGTACCACTAAAAAAAATTGAATAAAGAGTAATCAAAAAGTAAAAAAAAAGTATCAAGGAAAACCTTAGATTGGGGGGCGTGGCCGGGCCATGGAGGAGTAAAGACGCGCTTCAGCTCAGCTCCCGTCCCTAGGTCTAGATAAGGACCTTCATTTGCACTTCTATTGAAATCCTTCAACCGAAGTCATGGGTGGCAGAAAGAAGAAAATGTCCCAGAACCTGATTAGTCATCCAGAACCTGTAGAGGCTCATGGTATAGAGCGCTTTCTCACCCCGTGCACTCAGCGCTCTCCTGGCGGGAATTCCATCATGGCAGACATACCGGAGGCAAGCTTGAACTCATCTCCACAGGGGCAGATGACAACTCAAGAACCTAAAGCTACATCAAGCGCAATGGGTGAGGGGAGGTCCCTACCAGACCATCTTGGACAAACAGCCCGCATTGATACACAGAATGGAGATACAGTGGAAGCAAGGCCGAGAGCACCACTATCACCACGTGGCGCAGATACAGACGTTGTGGAGGACGGAGCACTAAGGCCAGGAGACCGTGAGTGGGGATCGGGATCATGGGAACAATCACCCCTACACTTACCTGGTAGCCCAGATCCCCTGACCCCAGTTCTCTTCACTTCATCTGGGACTGCATCTTCTACATACCCATAAAGTCCCCTGCCATTACAGGGATCCGAGGCTCAGGCCTGGCAAGAGTTAAAGGACCATGTTAAAGCTATTCCCACAAGGGATGATATGGAAGCGTATATCACCAGACTAGAGTCTGCGTATAAAAGAGAGCTTGGCACAGTTCAGACCGAAGTAGCCTCACTCTGAGATAGGGTCTCAGCTATTTAACAAAATGTGTCTACTGTGTCGACCCAACAGTCCTCCATTAACTCTACTCTAGCTTCCTATTCGTTTCAACTATGTTTCTTGGCTGATATGATGAAAATAGAGGTCAGCGGAACAATATTAGAGTAAGGGGTCTCCCAGAATCCATCCCCCCGAAAGATCTTGATGGTACTTTTTGTTCTCTGTTTAATGACATCCTGGGAGTCCCAGAGGATACCCCATTGGAACTGGACAGAGCCCTAAATCATCTGATATAAATCGTCCTAGAGACGTGATCCATAGAAAGAAGGAGGCCATCATGCGTAAAGCTAGGGAATTAAAAGAAATCAAGTTTATTGACTGCCTGGTACAACTGATGGCAGATCTTTCCCGCCTTACACTCATGAAACGTAAAGCACTGCGCCCCCTCCTGCAGGTGTTACAAAAACAGAATATCGCATATACATGGGGCTTCCCGTTCTGTCTTCAAGTTTGTGATGGAGGACGCATGGTTATTTTATGACATCCTGATGATTTACAGACATTTTTAACATCTCTTCCACAACGAGAACCCATGCAGCCAAGACGGGGAGAACGTCCAGGCCGAGGAGCGACTGAAAATGGAGTTTGGATAGGGGACACTTGAATAGTTTTTTCTTCCATATATCTATACTAGCATCCGGGGTGATGTTCTCTTATTACTATTATACTACCTCTGCTTGTGCAGATTGGTGTCATTTGCCGACTTCAGGGAGTTAGTTAGATGAAAAGAAGGCAGATTTATAGTTGGTTTGCCATGTTGTTATCAGATGGTTCAAATGTTTAGTCAGAAGGAGGGACTCAGCAGAAACAGAATAAACTGATCGTAATCAGTATTGCATCGTTCACTTCAACATCTTATGTTTATATTGCCTATGTTGGGTTTTAGTGGTTTACTTTCCATAGGTCCTTGTTTACCCAGGAGGGAGCGAGCGCTTCTTCTTGGAAAGTTCGCTCCTACTAAGGGACTTGCGTCCATTAGAGGACGTGAGATTTTATATATTCCCCATATATTATTATTGAGATTGTAGACAGGAGATTTAGGAGGCTGTTGCATATTTCATTGCCTATATTATTATCTTTTGAAAACCTTTCTTCTTTTTTTTTTTTTTTTCCTCCTTTCCCTTTCCCGCCCCCACCCCTGGTTTCCTCTTCATATTTGTTGAGTAGGATCCATAATGCCGGTCCTCAAATTTACCTCCTTAAATGTTAGGGGGTTTAGTACCCCACAAAAACGCTCGCAGATTTTATACTCAATGCAACAGAAGGTGCAGTTCTTACTCTTAGGCCTCTTTCACACGAGCGTCGAGGATTCTGTCCGGATGCGTACAGGGTGCGTTCCGAAAAAAACGTGCGATTTGTCCTGCGATACTTGTAATATTTGTGTGCGATTGCATTCAGTTTTTTGTGTTTTTCCCGCGCGGATGGCATGCGTTTTTCATGCAGCCCCATTGACTTCTATTGAGGAAGGGCTGCGTGAAACTCGCAGAAGATAGAACATGCTGTGATTTTAAAGCAACGCAGAACTGCTGCGTGAAAACAAACGCTCATGTGAAGAAGCTTATTCGTCAGGATTCAGTGCGGGTGCTATGCGTTCACGTCACGCATCGCACCCGCGCGGAAATCTCGCCCATGTGAAAGGAGCCTTACAGGAGACACATTTTAGGAGGGGACATGTGCCGTCGCTTAGAGATCGTTATTATACCCAGTGGTATCACAACCCGAGCTCAGATTCTAGATCCAAGAAAAAACAAACAAACAAAACAAAAAACCTGATTGCTCAGCAGAAAAATGAGCCAGCCACTCGTTCCTTGCTTTAATTGACAGAGACAGACAGTGGGAAAGCGGTGAGGGAGCAGTAGCACAAGGCCTGAAGCCTATCAGAGGGAACGACGGGGCATGGAGATATTGCTCTTGTGCCCCGTTGCATCATTTAGTTTCATCGCCGTCCTGAGGTTGACGATACATAATTGGCAGTGAGCCACTGGCAAAGGGACCCTTTTGTTTGCTCCATTTGGTGTACTGAACAATACAGTGCTAATTATACCCACCATACTAAATAGTGCTCAAATAGTGTCATACATTGGGCAAATAAAACAGCTCCGTACAATTCCCCACCACCAGGCAAAACTATATAACTATAAACTATACCATTATATAGTATTTAAATGTCAGCAGGCAGTGACTTTATAAAATATCCATGCATAAAGTACTCCAACAGGGTCTATATACAGTTAATATTGTTGGTGGTCACAAGTATTTGGTGCTAGGTCATCTTTGGCTTCCCCTTCAGCAGTGGTAGCCTGGTCATGGGACTACACTTTAGGGACCATTATCGCTTCATAAGATTTTACCCATAAAAGGTTGCATTGTACTTCCATATGCTTTCCATTTCATATAGAAGCTAAAACTGATAGAAAAAAATAATGCCATGCTCCATGGTATCCCAAATAATAGAAAATATCTTTGTAATACACCACTGTATGACGGCACTAGACAAAAAAATTTATATTCCTTCATAGTACGGCACCATGGGGACTCCACCAGACTCCCTGCGCACAACACAGAAATAGAATAGCCATATTCGTCAAAGTCATGTTAGACTTTTCCATCCTATACTACTTGGATTATTTTACCTCCTCTAAGCAAT
The DNA here is from genome assembly GCA_900303285.1 of Rhinella marina. Lineage (NCBI taxonomy): Eukaryota > Metazoa > Chordata > Amphibia > Anura > Bufonidae > Rhinella > Rhinella marina. Next base: position 121,910 of record ONZH01015718.1, read on the forward strand.
GGTCTGGTTATTTTTTTAAACAACCTCCACTTCTTATTCCACTTATTTCATGCACCAAAGACACTACAGACATAACTCACTCGCTTTCTCTCTCTGCTAAAATAAACATTCATTTTTCTAGAAAAAGAATATAGACAGCCCCAGACTACTGAATTCCGGTTCATATATACAATTTAAGGTCACTAGCACCAGGTTTCAGTATCCCATTTCAAGTGTTGTCAGCTTGGCAACATTCAAATATTTGGAACAGGATTGTTTAATAGCCCACCATAAATGTCTGCTAAGTGTTTTTATAAACTAAGAATGTGCCCAGTAATTTAAGTACTTACAGTAAAGGTCGGATAATATGGCTTCTTGGTTACCAAAAAATGATCAGCCTGATGGAAGTTGACAGTTAAGTGGATAGGGAGTAAGGTGATGGGGTGGGTGAGATTGAACCTCGTAGCATCTCCTACATGACTTTAGGCCCACTACTTGAGTTCTGCTGTAGTAAGTCCTCATAGAAAAAGGAACGTACCATCAACTTTAAGCAGGACTCCATCTTGGGACTGGGCCCAGACTACTGGACGAATTCTATATATTAGTCATCATCTTTAACTTATTGTCAGATTACCAGGAATTCTGGACCACTGAATCCCAGATAAGGCTTCTTTCACATTAGCGTTAGGAATGTCCAGCAGGCTGTTCCGGCAGGGGAACAGCCTGCTAGATCCATAGTAATGCTAGCACACATATGCCACCGTGTGCTAGCATTAGTATGGATCTGGCAGGCTGTTCCCCTGCCGGAACAGCCTGCTGGACAATCCTAACGCTAATGTGAAGGAAGCCTAACCAGAGCATTACTGTATTTAGTTTTTGTATGGGATTTTATTGTTTTATTGAGGTAGGGGCTTTGCTATAGTTGGTACAGAGGCAATAGCTGAGTACAGTGTTCATCTTACTCTCCCAAAGAGATTGAATGGAACGGCATTGAGCGTATGTGATTATTGTTCCATTCAAACCAGGAATTTATAATCCCAGTTTCATGATTGGTGGCAGTACCAATAGAAGAAGCACCAGAAATTAAACTCTTATCACCTACCTTGTAGATGGGTGATAAGTTGCCATGGTGGGATGGCCCCATTCATTTTAAAGGAACTTATACATAGTAGTATATGGCAGGGCTGGCCAACCTGAGGCTCTCCAGCTGTTGTAAAACTACAACTCCCACCATGCCCTGCTGTAGGATGATAGTTGTAGGCAGACTGGGCATGCTGGGAGTTGTAGTTTTGCAACAGCTGGAGAGCCGCAGGTTGGCCAGCCCTGGTATATGGTATACATAGAGCAGGTCCTGTGGGGGCTGACCACGACAGGCAGGAATTCAAAGAATACTAAAGTAATAGACCCTACATCACACCCCTTCTTTAGACCCTGCACTCGATTTCAATGTCATCCTAGATCCTTTGTACTGAGGATCCCAAATATTTTATACTACATCATTGACTCTGTTAAGGAAATATTTAATTTTACAGGGATAGAGGCAAGTTTGTACTGGAGGTGTGGCTACTCCATTTGGTCGTGCACTCCTGACCAGCCCATTTGCCCCACAGGTGGTTTTTAATCAGTGCAACTATAAAGCCGAGTGATTCGGCATGCATGTTAGTGTCTACACTCCTGAACTAGGGGAGGCCTTTGTAGCACCAGAAATGGCAAAAGGCAAGTGGACATTACATGCATGTGGAACAAAACACCCCCTGATTATATGGAGGCCAAGACTGGCACGTAACAGGTAGGACAAAGTGTTAGGTTCCCATTCTGCAGAGACCACCTTGACTGTGGTGAATGGGCTCAGATAATTTTGTACAAAATGTATTTGCCAAGAGTCTCTAATTTATTAAACAAGCATAGCATGAGCTTTGGAATATTCTATCACTGGGGCATTTTGTGCTTTATCTGGTAGCGGTGTGCGGCTGCAATTTATGAATTTTTTAAAATAGATTGTCATGATGTGGAAGCAGGCTAGGAGATCTCTTGCATCAGGAGACCTCCAATACGCACAGTTTTCAAGCCTATATGAAAAGTTGTTGCCTGCAGTTATTCTTTTTAGATCCAGCAACAGAATCAATATAAACCATACCGCACACCAGGATATCCTGTGCTTGCATGATATTTTCGAAACCAAACTCAAATGATAATCTCCTAGCAAATTATCTCATATTCTACAATCAGACACCAGAAATGTGAAACAGTGCTGATATATGGCATCAATTTAAACTGCTTAGCCATGCAATGTTAATTGAACATCATGACAGGAAGCGCAAAATACTATATTTAACAGGCTTTCAAAACTTTTTTTTAAACAGCTAAACAGTCCGTAAAATGGAGTCTGACATAAAGCTAGAGATAAATCAGGGTGGCCCACCCGCTCACATCTCTGCTGGAAAAGCTTTTATCGACTCTTAGCTCAGCTGGATCTGCAATGGAAATGATGAGATTGACTCCGTAGCTGCAAATTATTCATGTAAGATGGGGCTAAAGGCCAGCAGTGACATCCCTCTTACAGGTGTCTGGTGGTGGAGGGACCTCCCATGTGTGACCACACAGTTTTCATCTGCACTTCACATGGTGTCTGATAAATATAGGTTTCTTTCCCTTGTGTTACCAGAATGTTTGTTACACAGCTCCAAAAATACAAGTCAAGATGGATATGATGAGATATGAAGAATATTCAGTGAATCATTTAAGCACATAAGAGAGAGGAATTTCAGAGGTCCAAAGTGGAACAGAATAAATTATAGATATTAAAGCTATAATCTGATACATGAAACAATATGTGCAGGAAGTAATCCTGTTTTTGTGAACAGTAATGTTTGGCTATCATAACTTCATGAGGGTTCTGTCTGAGCTGTGCAATCTGAAATGTTAAAGTGGTCATTTTGTAAGGACAGTGATTTTCAATATGCCTTACGAGAGCATATGGACCTCATAGTGAGGGATCTCATAGACAACCAGCTGTTTCAGGAATGATCAGTTTTAATTTAAGAAGACATGGCCTTGATAGGACCTCCCATTTAAAGGGTTTGTCCAGGATTTTCATATTGATAACCTATTCTCAGGATCAGGGGCGGACATACTGCCTGTGCAGAATGTTCAGCTGCACAGGGGCCCAGAGAGGGAGGGGGCCCTTCCCAGTGCCAGCAGAGGTGTGGGGAAAGGGGCCCTGATTAGGACTTACTGTGAATCTGCTGCCCATTCTGCCTTTACTCCATAGCTGAAGGACCTGCGATGACATCATAGTCAAGTGATCTTTTCAGCAGTGGTAGTGGCATACCTCCCAAGTGTCCCTCTTTTGGAGGGACAGTCCCTCTTTTTGACTCAAGTCCCTCTGTCCCTCTTTTATCCTTAAATGTCCCTCTTTTTGACCTGGAGGATTAATGTATAACTGTGCATTAATAAATTTACTAAATTGCTCCTTACTAAAGTTTCTGTATGGTTTCTACCTATAAACTAGACCAGAACGTCATAATTTGGTGCAATTTGGACCTTAAAATATCTATAATCTGATGATTTATGTGCTAATGTTTATATGGACAATGAAGCACAAGAAAAATATTGCTTCAGGGGCTCTAGTAATTATGCTTTGGGCGGAGTTAGAGGCATGGCCTAGTATGGAAAAAACTGCCATGATGCGCGCCGCACACATTGTCCCTCTTTGCAATTTTCAAAAGTTGGGAGGTATGGTAGTGGTAATAGGACCTGTGATGAGGTCACCATCATGTGACCAGTACAGAAAGAGGCAGCACTCAGCAGTGGAGACCTGTGATGCCAAGGAATGATTGTAAGTGCCAGTGTCACGCTCGGGTGTGGGGGGAAAAGCCACACCGAGCATATGAGGGATGGGAACAGACAAAACCAGGGAACTGGTCACCTCCTGCAGGGGACCCTAAGACTAGGCCCTAGCTGGCTACCAGTATGAACTAACCCGGGTGGTAGGAAAGCTCATACACAGGAACCTAATCTGAATAAACCCTAGAACACCCTGCAGTCTAATGACACAAGAGAGTAACCTGTTCCTCCAAGCGTAAGGAGGAACAGGAGACTCAAACAGGAATAACCAAAGGAAGGAAAAACACTTAACTTTAAGTAGAACTCAGCAACAGGATCTCAGCCGAGATCCTCACCACTCTCAACAGGTATGTAGCAGATATAAACCGCAAGGGATACTGGGAGAGGAAGAGGTAAGTAGGAGACAGCTAATTGCCCAGCGGCAACAGCTAAGGGAAAGGGGTGTGGTGAACAGCACCCAAACCACAGGGAATAGCCTGTCAAACCTGTCACTTAGAAAGCCGCGCAGAACGTCTGATTCCAGACGCAAGACCACTTGTGACATTACCCCCCCTTTTACGGGTGACCTCCGGGCACCCAGGACCAACTTTATCAGGGTGACATCTGTGAAAGGCTTTTACCAAACGACTGGCATTCACGTCAGATGCCGGTACCCATGACCTCTCCTCAGGACCATAACCCTTCCAATGAACCAGATATTGAAGGGTCCCACGAAGAACTCGAGAATCAATGATCTTGACAATCTGAAATTCCAAATTACCATCCACCAAAAAGGCGCGGGTGGCAAGGGAGATGGCTCCAGAGGTTCAACATACCTCTTCAACAAACATCTGTGAAACACATTATGGATTTTCAGGGCCTGCGGAAGTTCAAGACGAAATGCTACAGGATTAATAATGGCCGTGATTTTATATGGGCCAATAAATCTTGGACCCAACTTCCATGAAGGAACTTTCAACTTAATGTTCCTAGTAGACAGCCACACAGAATCACCCACATTTAGGTCCGGACCATTCATGCGTCTCCTGTCAGCCACACGTTTGTACTTGTTACCCATATTTATCAAGTTACTTTTAATTTTTCGCCATATGGAAGACAATGATGACGAAAAACGTTCTTCCTCAGGAATACCAGAAGTATCAGAACCACAAAATGTGCCAAACTGCGGGTGAAAGCCATATGCACCAAAAAATGGTGACTTACCAGTGGAGTCCTGTCTGCGATTATTTATGGCAAACTCAGCCAGAGACAAAAACGAGGACCACTCCTCCTGGTTCTCAGAGACAAAGCATCTCAAATAAGTCTCCAGATTCTGATTGGTACGCTCAGTCTGTCCATTCGTCTGGGGATGAAAGGCAGAGGAGAAAGACAGTTGTACCCCGAGCCGAGTACAGAACGCCCTCCAGAATCTGGACACAAACTGAGTCCCACGATCAGAGACAACGTCAGTGGGAATGCCATGAAGTTTCACAATATTGTCAACAAACACTTGTGCAAGAGTTTTAGCATTGGGGAGTCCGGGTAATGCAATAAAGTGCGCCATTTTACTAAAACGATCTACAACCACCAGAATAACTGTCTTACCAGACGACTCAGGCAGATCAGTGATGAAGTCCATGGATAGGTGAGTCCATGGTCTGGACGGGATGGGTAATGGAAGTAGGGGTCCAGAGGGACGAGTATGTGTCACCTTAGAGCGTGCGCAGACACTACAGGCTGACACATATTCCTCAACACACTTACGCAGACCTGGCCACCAGAATCTACGAGAGATGAGGTCGACAGTGGATTTACTCCCAGGGTGTCCCGCAAGCACCGAAGAATGATGCTCCTCAAAAACCTTATAACGCAAATCAGAAGGAACAAACAACTTCCCGGGAGGGCAAGACTCCGGCGCATCTCCCTGGGCCTCAAGCACTTTAGCCTCAAGATCAGGGTAAAGAGCGGATATCACCACTCCTTCAGACAGTATAGGGCTAGGATCTTCAAAATCACCACCCCCGGGAAAACTACGTGACAAGGCATCCGCCTTCACATTCTTAACCCCAGGACGGTATGTGACAATGAAATTGAATCTGGTGAAGAACAAAGACCATCTGGCCTGCCTCGGATTAAGTCGTCTAGCCGACTCCAGGTAAGCCAGATTTTTGTGATCAGTGGGACCCTTCAATATCTGGTTCATTGGAAGGGTTATGGTCCTGAGGAGAGGTCATGGGTACCGGCATCTGACGTGAATGCCAGTCGTTTGGTAAAAGCCTTTCACAGATGTCACCCTGATAAAGTTGGTCTTGGTTGCCCGGAGGTCACCCGTAAAAGGGGGGGTAATGTCACGCTCGGGTGTGGGGGGAAAAGCCACACCGAGCATATGAGGGATGGGAACAGACAAAACCAGGGAACTGGTCACCTCCTGCAGGGGACCCTAAGACTAGGCCCTAGCTGGCTACCAGTATGAACTAACCCGGGTGGTGGGAAAGCTCATACACAGGAACCTAATCTGAATAAACCCTAGAACACCCTGCAGTCTAATGACACAAGAGAGTAACCTGTTCCTCCAAGCGTAAGGAGGAACAGGAGACTCAAACAGGAATAACCAAAGGAAGGAAAAACACTTAACTTTAAGTAGAACTCAGCAACAGGATCTCAGCCGAGATCCTCACCACTCTCAACAGGTATGTAGCAGATATAAACCGCAAGGGATACTGGGAGAGGAAGAGGTAAGTAGGAGACAGCTAATTGCCCAGCGGCAACAGCTGAGGGAAAGGGGTGTGGTGAACAGCACCCAAACCACAGGGAATAGCCTGTCAAACCTGTCACTTAGAAAGCCGCGCAGAACGTCTGATTCCAGACGCAAGACCACTCGTGACAGCCAGAGACATGCTGGGAGATGTGGTTCTCCTCATTATACCTCCTCCCTGCTTAGTGACAGGGAAATTTGTTATTTAACTGGGACTGTATGTTACAGGGGCTGAGGGGAGAGGTGCTATTTACATGGGACTGGATATTATAGAGGACTGGAGGGTAAGGAGTGATGTTATTTACATGGGACTATGTGTTGGAGGGAGCTGAAGGAGGAGATTTAAGTTATTTACATGGGACTGTATCATATAGAAGACTGGTGGGAGAGGACTTATGTTATTTACATGGGATTGTATAGAAGACTGTAAGGAAGAGAGGTTATTTACAAGGGACTGCATCATACAGAAAACTGGTGGGAGAGGACTGGTATTATTGACATGGGACTGCATGGTATAAAAGACTGGAGGGAGAGTAGTGATGTTATTTACATGGGACTGTATGGTATAGAAGACTGTAAGGAAGATAGGTTATTTACATGGGACTGTATCATATAAAAAAAACTGGTGGGAGAGGACTGGTGTTATTTACTTGGGACTGCATGGTATAGAAGGCTGGAGGGAGGGGACAAGCATTATAATTTATGAGGGCACTACAGGTAACATTGTAAATACTGTGGGCAGTGGTGGGGGGACATTACTACTGAGGGCTGCCTTATAGATTGGCCTTATTTCTATTAGGGGTGCCCTATAGGGGGGCCTTATTAGTACTGAGGGCACTGTAGTGAGCCTTTTTACCACTGGGGGTCCTATGGGGAGCGGGGACTTCCGCCTAGCAGTGAGCCCGGTGACGTCACCGGTACTAATGGTCAGGCTTTAGCACCGCCCTAGCCTGTAAAGCCGCCCATCAGTGCCAGTGACGTCTCTGATTAGCAGAAATGTAAACAAAACAGCCCTTGCCCTTCGCTTTACAGCGCAGGGCAAGCATCGGAGCATGAAATGTCAGAGGGGCTGAGTAGGGGGAAAAGGGGTTATGTCGGGGAAGGGGGCCCAGGTACATTCCTTGCACAGGGGCCCTCTGCTGTCTGTGTCCACCCCTGCACCTGTCAGTGGTCTAATGCTGGGGACAGTGGTTGGCTGCAGTGGTCACATGCCATACACCTTCCCATAAGTATGGACATCGCTGACACTGATATGAACACTTGCAGTACTCCTTATATCCCTGTCAGTCTTTGTTTACATGGCCACAGCAATGATGCCAGAAAGTCCAGCCTGTCACATGCACCATCACTGCAGCCATATAAACAAAGCACTCAGACTAGAGTGGCAGAGATGTAACAACTGAGAATCGTTGATTTTCTTCCATATACTACCATATTTTATTTTTAACTACCCTCTTATTCTGGGGTGTTTTTGATTCAAGGGCATTTTAAGGGCATGGAATTACAAAAGTATTCAGATCCAGGTGCTTGTTTGGAAAATATGGAATATGATTCGTGACAAAACCTCTTTAATATTTGACAGCCTCTTCAAGTTCCAGCAACCTAATTGTATACTTCATGTTTTAATTGCTCACTCTGGCTTGTATGATTAGTCTGGTGTTCTGCAGCCATCAAAGGCAATCAAGGTACAACTACTGCTGCTGGATCCTGTGGACTGAAGCAATGTCCAGGGTGCCCCACGAAAAAGTATCCCGCCTCCATTCATAGTATGACAAGATGATCGAGCAAGTTGATTTTTTTTTTAATCACCCACAAGTCACAAAAGATGTTGAAAGTGGTCCCTGTTCACGTGTTTGCATCTTCTTTGGGCACGTCGGATTATGTTGGCTGATATTGCTTGCAGCTCTTCAGCAGTGATGCTGCGGACAGTGTTTGTGATATTGGAGGTGGGCTACTTTTTCATGGGCCACCCTGTATTATCGATCTATGCACCTATTCCTTGATAGACCACCACCTTATATCTAGAACCATCCCATCCCCGCATTGACGTTTCTATAAACTTTCAATACTCAGGGATGTGCAGACCAGACTAGTTACTGCATTTTCCTTTTTCCCAGTTGATGGGAAAGAATAGATTTCATGCATGCTAGTACAGCTTCTACCTAACAATAGTAATGAGTGCATATTACATATTATTGTGTATGTTGTACTATTAGGATTGTTTCTATAATCAATAACATCGACTGAGCAATCCATATCAGAGATGCACTTCAGTTATTCTTAAATACATGTAAATGGCATGATTAGATTTATTTAATGTGTCAAAAGGAGCGGTACTGCATGATATAATCACATCTCTCTATTTTATCTACAACCATTATGCATACAATTCATTTATGTAAAATGATGTAAATCTTTCTAAAATCTGTTCTAACTCACTACATGTATAAAATGCTAAACTGTTATAAACAGTACTGGATTTACATTTCTGCCACTAATAGGAACACTATGTATAGTTCCCTGGGGCAAGGGTATTTTTGGATTATGGACATTTGCCCCTATTGCTACGGCACAAAGCCATGAACAAAGTAATCTTAGTGCACTTAGAAGGGTTAACTTGCACTATGATTAATGTTATTGCTTACCTTCATACTATTTTATATGGTTGAATTGTATTTTATGTGTTCATTGTAATATATCCTGCTCATTTGCACCGTCATTGCACTATATGTGCACTGCACTGTGGCTTTCTACCTATGCACTGCAAAGCTAGTAATCTTCCACTGTTACTATAAGGGACTGCACATTTGTTTTTTTGGAGGGAGAAAACAGACACACAGTCTCATCTGTTGTTTATATAAAGAATAAATCCCGGCACTTCACTGTCTTCAGTTTGCTAATTAATATTTTATTCACATCACCATATAGGGACGCTTTTCGGCTCCACCTGAGCCTTTATCAACCATGACGAAAATATAACAAAACAAGCTTTTTATAGGGAAAAGGAAATACAACACCTCTGACGTCATATGCCATCGTCCAGGAAACCCGGGTAAACAAAAGGAAATGTTTCCTAACATATATCATTTCAGTCCCATCGGCTTGCCACGCGCACCGCTGTGGTCTACTCAGAAGTGCCGACCAAACATTTCCATTTGTTGTCATCTGTTGTTTATGTCTGAAGACTTGTTTATGTCTGAAAAAACTGGTTAGTCATTCCCATAGACTTGTATTGAAACTCTATACATATCTATGACAGGCTGAAATGGCAACATTGTTTCTGTTTAGGCTGTGGTTCTTCACTCTACCCCTCCCATTATGAGCTTCTAGTTCAGTTAGAAAATGTATATAAGGAGAGTAGCCAGAGCCCTTAGTTGTCTACAGAGACCAGTGTTTAGTAGAAGAGACTCTGCCAGATTGCCCATGTGACCAGAAGATGATGCTGAGATCAGAATACATTGACACATACCCTGGGCCCTCAGCCCTTCGGCTGGGGTACCAACCTTTGGATATAGAGATAGAAAGAGAGAGAGATCAGGCCTTCCCTCAGCACACAATCTTGTTCTGCCAATGAGGAGAGTGGAGAAGACAGCTCAGGGCAGGGCTTTGCCCTTATTGTTTTGCATTTGAGTTCCTCCAGTAAAACAGTACATTGGTTTACTGCTAACCATGACTTTCTGGACTTATTTCATATTGGGGTTCACCACAACTTACCATCCCCTCCAGAGAGCAGTAACACATGGTGAAACTTTGACAGTGTCTGGGAGACCCAGCATAGTATTGGGACCACACCAAACCTGGCTACTGATTATACTGCTCCCATTAATATACCTGCATGGTCAGGACTGAATTATAAGGAGCCTAATGGGGAAAATTGCTCAAGGGTCTCAGACCCCAGGGCGCCCACCTCTATTTACATGACACCCTTTCCCAGAAACTCACAATAACAAGATATGGGAGCTAAAGGGAACCTGTCAGCTTGTTTATGCAATACACATGCCCCAAGCCCCAGAGGTGCGGAGGATGGAAGTGATAGTGGCTCTGGTTGCAACAATAATTCACAGTGCAATCCTTGAACTGATACTCCCTAGGGCCGGCAGTGATAGGAGGGCCCTCACTTTCTTCCCTCGGGGTACACCCTGATGTTGGGTTTCCTGCCTGGTGGTAGTTGAGGTGTCTTCGGTGTTATGAATGTTGTATGGTTACAAGGCAGGAGAATAAGGTGCTATGATTGGCGAATGGTTCAGGAGTCAGTAGACAGGCCAGTTGTGGAAAATAGATAAGTCTCTCTTTATTAAAGTGAATAATGGGAATTATAGTACATCCAACAGTATAAAACACAGTTCCGAACAAGTCACAGTGCAAATTACTAAAATGTATTTCTATGGAGCTCTGAGGCCATAGTTGCCTGCACTGCCTGCTACGGGAAACCTGGTCATTGAGCATACAGAAATTAGTAATATCCTTTATACTGTTACTGGGAAGAGAAGACCAATCACCACCTTTGATCTGACCCTGTTTATCATCTAAAAATTGGTTTACATTAAAGAGAACCTCTCATCAGTTTTTGGGTATTAAATGGACTGAATTGGATCATATGACTGTTTAACATCATTTCAACCATGTCCCCAAAATTTCTCTTTGATTTCCCCTGTGTTTGGAAAAATACATTTAACCTCGGTGTGTGGTGTATGGAAATGTGAAACCTGGGAGTAATGAGGGCAGAGCAGAAAACTTGCCGAGTTACAAAGCCAGGTCTGCAAGCATTTCCATGCAACTAGATATTGAATGGAGTCTAGCATAGAGTACTGCAGACTCCAGTACTCTATGCTAGACTCACGAGTTACAAAACATGCTGAAAGCGATCTCCGTTCAGGTCTGTGCATCTTTGGGCATGCTGGATTATGTTGGCTGATACTGCTTGTGATGCTGCGGATGGTGTTTTTGATGTTTTCCTTGAGTTCATCCAGAGGATGTGGATTGTTAGCGGACACTTTCTGTTTTAAATTTCCCCAGAGTTAGCGATAACATGTGGACAAGTCTGGAGAACGTGGTGGCCATAACCCCTTGCTAATGGTTCGCTCCTCCATAACCAGTTCATGAACCCATGCGAGTGAGATCTGGCATGTTGTCCCATCTTGTTGGAAAAAGCAGGACATTTTTTCTTCTGGTGTTAGTTGGTTGTAAAACTGTTCAAAGATGTCCAGGTAAATTGCGCTATTCACAGATGATTTGAAGAAAATTGGGCCCCCTATTCGTGTTCCTGATAAAGTGCATTAAATGTTAATTTTCTGTTCATGAAGTGGTGTTTCATGAGTCAAATGGAGATTTTCAGCTCACCAGTACCTCGTATTCTGGGGATTTACATGAGCTGATAAATTAAACTAAGCTTCATCTGTCATGAAGTACAATTGGTCCAAATGTCTGTCAGCAACCAAGTCCAGTAATTTACACATTTAGCACACATGTTATTCGGTACGGTTTCAGGTTCAGAGATTTCAGCACTCGCTGACACGTCATTCATGATACACCAACTTGCTCAGACAGTCTAAGGTTGGTTTTTGGGGCTACTTGCAATCCGCTGCTGAATTTCATGCACAACTTCAACCGTCCTGATCGATGGAGACCTCAGTTTCTTCATGTTTGCAACAGAGCCAGTTTGATGCCATTTCCGAACCAGGCTCTAAATACAACGTTTAGCTGGTGGATTTGTTCCTGGGTATTTGTCAGCAAATGTCTACATTTCTTTAATCGATCTTTCAGTTCCTATAGAGATCCAAAAAAGTGAAAGCTGAGCTCTTATTGGATGTTATGGACAAGTAAGACAAATTTACTAGTTGTTCGTGGACCACCCTGTATAATACAGTCTTAACCCTAAGTGCCAAACATGCCTTCACAATAGACACATGTTTCTTCTGCCTGTTGGAAACCCTGCCTGATAATAATAATAGGCAGAAGTAATCAGGAGATATAAAACCATGGACTATTTTACTATGGTATCTGCTGTAAATCCCAGGATCATAATAGAACCATGACAACTTTGTGGATATGTTTTCCAAAAAAATCCGCACACATTCTTAAGGATTCTGTTAACTTAAAATGTGAACTTTTAGGTTATTATCATGGAACCCTTGACGTAAAAAAGCACGTGTATACACAGAGCCTTGTATCACCAACCTGCACTCCTCACAAAAGCATAAGAATAGATCATAAAGAGGAATATTGCTATAATCATCAATCAGGTAGAATTATACACAAATAGATTGTATTTAATACACTATGTAATCAGTAGATGTTGTCGATGGGGGCACTTTGATTCCCACAATTTACTGATACAGAATTCAGCCATTTAGTAAAGGAGGATTTTGTACGTGTTTAATCTTTGTTTTGCTGACGAAAATGTCTGCACTTTCATTTAAAGCTTAAATAGTGGTCTCCAAAGCCCCATTCAAGACATCTCATTGCTTACTTGAAATAGTTGCCTTACCATCTTTCCCTCTCTTAAGCTTTACAACCGTTCATTTATGCGAGCAAAAGCATTCGCACCTAGAATTCTACCAGATCAGCTTTTGAAGATGTAGATAAGATGTATTTCCTGCACTCATAATTATTCATAAGTACAGTATGGAGGACAAAAGTACCTTCCAGTGTTGTCCACTCCTTTACTATTTATGGCCTATTCTCAAGTTTAACATTACATTTTTATTTTATTTTTTTATTTTATATTTCCGTTGGAAAATGAAAGGTGGATTCTGAGTGGTTGCTATGGGCAACTAGGCCAGTTTTCATTTTGACCAGTTTTTATAAATCTCCCTCAATATGTTTTACCTTACAGAAAATTTGGAATAACAGAACAATTCACTATTTTCTCAATTTTAATTTCTCAGCTTTTAAGACGGATAGTGATACCTCATAAAATAGTTATTACTTAACCTTTCCATATGTCTACATTATGTTGACATAAGTTTGTAATTTATTTTTCAAGAAGTTAGAAGGCTTAGAATTTTAGAAGCAATTTTGAGATTTTTAAAGAAAATGTACAAACCCACTTTTTTAAGTATCAATTCAGTTATGAAGTCATTGTGTGTGGCTTACATGGTAGAAATCACCCATAAATGACTCAATTTTAGAACTTATTCTCAAATTATTCAAACTGATTTTACAAAGTTTAGGTGTTCCACAAGAATTAAAGGAAATCTGTCAGCAAATCTAACTATATGTAACCCAGTCCAGGGCTACATAGTGCTGCACAATGCAATGCAAAACATACCTGTCTTAGTATTCTGTGTGTTTCTGAAGTGCAGAAAATTAACTTTTATTCCTGTGCAAATATGGGCTAAAGGTGCCCAGCTGGGCGTGCATAACTGTTATAGGAGCCCAGGCACGCCTTCAGCCAGAGCCCAGGCCCTCCTCTTCATAAGGTACCTCCCCTTGCTCCTCTTGGTTTACTAGAATGTATGGGCAAACGGGAGGTGGTTCAATAGAATGTATTGGCTAACTGGAGGTGGTTTACTAGAATGTATGGGCAAACGGGAGATGGTTCAATAGAATGTAGGAGCAGGCCAGAGCTGAAGGAGGATCGTGAATGCAATGGAGGGGGTGGGCTGGATGGAGGAAGGGGAGGTACCGAGAACATGTGAAGAGGCCTGGGTCCGGCAGAAGGCGTGCCTGGGCTCCTATAACAGTTATGCACTCCCCGCTGGGCAACTTGAGACCATATTTGCATAGGAATAAAAGTTAATTTTCTGCACTTTGGAAATACACATAATACTAAGACAGCTATGTTTTACATTGTGTCAGGCAGCACTATGTAGCCCTGGACTGGGTTACATATAGTTAGATTTGCTGACAAGGAAAATGGAGGTGAAATATGAAAATTTCACTTTTTTTTGTAGATTTTCCATTTTTATCAATTTTTTCCTGTAACACAGCAAGGATTAAAGGGAATCTGTCACCTAGAGAATCAATATTAAACCAAAACTATGAACTTACAGCGCTTACCTTCTTTCCATAGGTTATTCTTTTTCTTTAAAAATGGTATTATATCTTCATAAAATCCACTTTTATCTATACACTAATGAGGCATTTTGGTGCCCAGAGGGGCATTATTTTCATTCAATTGCCCTGGCCGGCCCCCCTACAGAGCCCAAGAATGCCTCTCCTCCGCTCATACACTAAGCCCTCAGCAGCGCTGTTGCCCCGGTCCCAGCGACGTCACAAGAGGCCAATAACCCCGCCCAGGTCAGAGAGCCCCCTCCCTCTGTAAACCCTGCACATGCCGCTGAAAAGGATACAGCAGGAGTCTGGCTGTCACCAACAGTCGGGCCTATGCCGCTGACTGGGCAAGCGCAGCTCCTGCACCCACCTAATAAGAACATGTACGTGGAGATGCGGCAAAAGACCACATTTCCCCACGCACATGTCGCTTCAGTTTAAAGAGTTTTAGTCTTCAGTGTTTTACTGGGCACTGAAGATGCTTGTGTGTAATAAGTCAGATGGGCAGGGTGACGGGCAGTGATACTTAGTGACTATATACATAGGAGTCATGATGAGGTGTCTAGAAGCCTCTGCTTGTTACACATAGGTGTCTTCTGCAAACGGAAGACAACTGTGTGCTACAAGTCAGATCGGCAGGGTGACCGGCAGTGATGCTTAGAGACTAAATGCAGTACAGACCAAAAGTTTGGACACACCTTCTCATTCAAAGAGTTTTCTGTATTTTCATGACTATGAAAATTGTAGATTCACACTGAAGGCATCAAAACTATGAATTAACACATGTGGAATTATATACTTGACAAAACAGTGTGAAACAACTGAAAATATGTCTTATATTCTAGGTTCTTCAAAGTAGCCACCTTTTGCTTTGATTACTGCTTTGCACACTCTTGGCATTCTCTTGATGAGCTTCAAGAGGTAGTCACCTGAAATGGTTTTCATTTCACAGGTGTGCCCTGTCAGGTTTAATAAGTGGGATTTCTTGCCTTATAAATGGGGTTGGGACCATGAGTTGTGTTGGGCAGAAGTCAGGTGGATACACAGCTGAAAGTCCTACTGAATAGACTGTTAGAATTTGTATTATGGCAAGACAAGAGCAGCTAAGTAAAGAAAAACGAGTGGCCATCATTACTTTAAGAAATGAAGGCCAGTCAGTCCAAAAAATTGGGAAAACTTTGAAAGTGTCCCCAAGTGCAGTCGCAAAAACCATCAAGCACTACAAAGAAACTGGCTCACATGAGGACCGCCCCAGGAAAGGAAGACCAAGAGTCACCTCTGCTGCGGAGGATAAGTTCATCCGAGTCACCAGCCTCTGAAATCGCATGTTAACAGCAGCTCAGATTAGAGACCAGGTCAATGCCACACAGAGTTCTAGCAGCAGACACATCTCTACAACAACTGTTAAGAGGAGACTGTGTGCAGCAGGCCTTCATGGTAAAATAGCTGCTAGGAAACCACTGCTAAGGACAGGCAACAAGCAGAAAAGACTTGTTTGGGCTAAAGAACACAAGGAATGGACATTAGACCAGTGGAAATCTGTGCTTTGGTCTGATGAGTCCAAATTTGAGATCTTTGGTTCCAACCACTGTGTCTTTGTGCGATGCAGAAAAGGTGAACGGATGGACTCTACATGCCTGGTTCCCACTGTGAAGCATGGAGGAGGAGGTGTGATGGTGTGGGTGTGCTTTGCTGGTGACACTGTTGGGGATTTATTCAAAATTGAAGGCATACTGAACCAGCATGGCTACCACAGCATCTTGCAGCGGCATGCTATTCCATCCGGTTTGCGTTTAGTTGGACCATCATTTATTTATCAACAGGACAATGACTCCAAACACACCTCCAGGCTGTGTAAGGGCTATTTGACCAAGAAGGAGAGTGATACAGAAAGAAGGAAGAAGGAGGGTGCTACACCAGATGACCTGGCCTCCACAGTCACCAGACCTGAACCCAATCGAGATGGTTTGGGGTGAACTGGACCGCAGAGTGAAGGCAAAAGGGCCAACAAGTGCTAAGCATCTCTGGGAACTCCTTCAAGACTGTTGGAATACCATTTCAGGTGACTACCTCTTGAAGCTCATCAAGAGAATGCCAAGAGTGTGCAAAGCAGTAATCAAAGCAAAAGGTGGCTACTTTGAAGAACCTAGAATATAAGACAAATTTTCAGTTGTTTCACACTTTTTTGTTAAGTATATAATTCCACATTCATAGTTTTGATGCCTTCAGTGTGAATCTACAATTTTCATAGTCATGAAAATACAGAAAACTCTTTGAATGAGAAGGTGTGTCCAAACTTTTGGTCTGTACTGTACATAGTCACGGACTGAGGTAGTGACGAGGTGGCAGAAGATGCATAGGTGTCTTCTACAAACTGAAGACATCTGTGTGCTACAAGTCAGATAGGTAGGGTGACCGACAGTGATGCTTAGACACTATATAGATAGTCAGAGACTGAGGTAGTGACGAGGTAGCTGGAAGCAGAAGATACATAGGTGTCTTCTACAGACTGAAGACACCTGTGTGCTACAAGTCAGATAGGCAGGGAGATGGGCAGTGATGCTTAGGGACTATATTCATAGTCTGGGACTGAGGTAGTGATGAGGTGGCTGGAAGCAGAAGACACCTAGATATCTTCTACAGACTGAAGACAGATTGTCCTTAGCAATGCTAAGAAGCATCTTTCCCTAATAAAGTATATTATAAAAATGTTTAACATCCCTGTCCCTACATCATATTAAAGATAAACCGAAACGACAGTTACATTTTAACGTAAATCAGGAAATATGTGCTGCCTGTCCGCTGAACCCCATTGACTATATTGGGAACTGGTTAAGATTTGGACACTCCACTGGATATATGCCGGGATCCAGCCGGACAAAAGTTGCTACACCCCACAGTGTTGGTCCAACTGACTCTCAGCATATATGCCTACCGGATGTCTCCTAATGCTGTTGTGAAAGTAGCCTAAGCCAAAATCTGGCACATATGCATTGAGAAATAAGCTCCAGATCTTTTAAGACCCTAGCAAAACCCCGGGTCCAGACAAAGATCAGTTAAGTCACCAAGCAGATTGTAACAGATCAAAATTCAAGAGAGGATTGAACTCTAAACTACCCCACTCCAATGATAGCTTCAGACAAGTATCAACCATTAGATCCCATGTACATAGTAGGTGTGGGAGCAGGAGGCTGTACTGGCACTCACAGCGTCCCCTGAGTGCCCCTTAATGGTTCTAGGTAAGAATAGCTTAGTAATGGAGCATGAAATGTTATGAACCTGAGTGAAAGGAAAACTGTCCTTGTTGCACATAGGAACCAACCAGAACAGAACCTGACAGAAAAGACTCATATCAAACCTATCTGAAATAAAAGCTGTTCTTGTTACCATAGCAACCAGAGCACCGCTTTCATTTTTCCACAGCAGTGTAAGCAATGAAAACTGAGCTATGATTGGTTACCATGGGCAACAAGGCTGGTTTTCAGGCTAGTTGATAAGAGAGGCCCATAGTTTGTGTCGATGTGTGAAATCCAAGGCATACATAGTACAACTACAGTAGAAGACTATAGGTGCTCTACTATGACTCAATACAAGAGAGGTTTTATGCAGCCATCATAGGGCCATCTGCATTAGGTCCTACACCTGTGATGGCTAACCTCAAACACACCAGCTGTGGTAAAACTACGACTCCCAAGATGTACACTTGCTTGGCTGTTCACAGAACTCCATAGAAATGAATGGAGCATGCTGGGAGTCGTAGTTTCACCACAGCTGGAGTGCCGGAGGTCAGCCATCACTGTCCTAGACTATGCTGTCCACTAGGGGAGAAGGGAATAATGAGGAAACCATACAATCGTCCAGTCTCACAGTTTATCCATGAGTATACAGACTTTTACATTGTAACCTCTGATGAAAATGCTTACAGATCTTATTCTTCATCTTTCCAGTGATCTTGAATAGCAAATTAACCCCCACCCAACCCCCACCCATAATTCTTATGTGTTGGACTAAATTTACATTCCCCATAATTCTTTGTGTAAAGGGGATATCCTATCACTTTCCATATGCCTCTAGTCGGCTAATATTTTATCTGGTGGAAACCAGTGCATAAGCAAACTGTTATCAGGAATTAAAATAAATTTTCATTGAAGTCTCCACAAAAAGTAAAATAAAAAAATCTAGAGATAAATGATTGCCTTGTAATAGAATCATTTGTGGGTGTCGTCGTCTGTATTCACTTTCATTCTTGGCTTTGTTGAATATGTTATTTTCAATACAAATGTTTCTAATCTCTTAGCCAATGTACGCTTTATACAAGAAGATAATAGATGCATTGATAACCTGTGTGATTATAATAACACTAACGATGTTACTACTACCATTGCTGGAGAGTTACACAAGAGAGGATTTTGTGACAGAGACCTGTGATTTCAAAGAATAATAAAACCAAAATATGTGACATTTATGGAAATGTGAAAATGAATATGAAGTTTATTGTAACCTCAAGGTGTGCTTACCGCTCCCAGTGGTCAAGATCCTTGGCTTACAGTCATATAGCTTCAACTGTACTTTTTTCCATATTGGCATGTTCACCTTGTCGTCACTAGAGATGAGCGAGTAGTGAAATATTCGAAAGTTCGAAATTCGATTCGAATAGACCGCGAAATTCGACTATTCGACCGAATATCGAATCCCATTAAAGTCTATGGGGAAAAAATGCTCGCCACTTGGAAATCTCAATTCGACCACTTGGAGGTCACCAAGTCCACCCTGAAACCTCAGAAAAGGATGCCAACACTGCTGGAATGCAACTGGGACAGCAGGGGAAGCATGTCTGGGTGCATATAACGCGCCCAAGTCTCACTATTACGCCACTATCACAGCCTCTCAACAATACACTCCAAAGACAATCTAACCTCTCTGTAAAGTGAGACCATACAAGGAAACCTTCTTTCCTCTACATTGCCATGGACCCCAAGCCAAACTAGACAAAAAAGAAGATGAAATTCTGCACCCCTTAAAATCACGTTGCCTATGACAACCACAGATGGCATAGGCAAGGGGGAAAGCAAATAGACCCCACCCCTAATTGTCATTGTGTGTGTGTGTGAAATGTGGTCAGACATGTCTTCTTTAAAATGTAAAAACAACTCAAACACATGCAGAAGCCTTAAAATGCCCAAATTGTTGGCGCTAGAGATGTCAGTGACCCGACCTGGCCCAGTGTCATGTCTAGCAGGTAAAGCAGTGGGGATGTTGAGGGATGCGTAGGACCGCAAAAGGCAGGAAGAGGCCGTGGGCTGGCCAGAGGCTCATGGAAAATTTTGTGGAGTCCCAAGAGGTGAGACGTCTTAAAAATTGTGTGGAGGCTAAAGAGGTGAGACCTCTTAAAAATTATGTGGAGGCCCAAGAGCTGAGACCTCTTAAAAATTATGTGGAGGCCCAAGAGCTGAGACCTCTTAAAAATTATGTGGAGGCCCAAGAGGTGAGACCTCTTAAAAATTATGTGGAGGCCCAAGAGGTGAGACGTCTTAAAAATTGTGTGGAGGCTAAAGAGGTGAGACCTCTTAAAAATTATGTGGAGGCCCAAGAGGTGAGACGTCTTAAAAATTGTGTGGAGGCTAAAGAGGTGAGACCTCTTAAATATTTTGTGGAGGCCCAAGAGGTGAGACCTCTTAAAAATTTATTGTGGAGGCCCAAGAGGTGAGACCTCTTAAAGATTTTGTGGAGGCCCAAGAGGTGAGACCTCTTAAGATTTTGTGCAGGCCCAAGAGGTGAGACCTCTTAAAGATTTTGTGGAGGCCCAAGAGGTGAGACCTCTTAAAGATTTTGTGGAGGCCCAAGAGGTGAGACCTCTTAAAAATTATGTGGAGGCCCAAGAGGTGAGACCTGTTAAAATTATGTGGAGGCCCAAGAGGTGAGACCTCTTAAACATTTTGTGGAGGCCCAAGAGGTGAGACCTCTTAAAGATTTTGTGGAGCCCAAGAGGTGAGACCTCTTAAAGATTTTGTGGAGGCCCAAGAGGTGAGACCTCTTTAAAATTATGTGGAGGCCCAAGAGGTGAGACCTGTTAAAATTATGTGGAGGCCAAGAGGTGAGACCTCTTAAATTTTGTGGAGGCCCAAGAGGTGAGACCTCTTAAAGATTTTGTGGAGGCCCAAGAGGTGAGACCTCTTAAAGATTTTGTGGAGGCCCAAGAGGTGAGACCTCTTAAAGATTTTGTGGAGGCCCAAGAGGTGAGACCTCTTTAAAATTATGTGGAGGCCCCAAGAGGTGAGACCTGTTAAAAATTATGTGGAGGACCAAGAGGTGAGACCTCTTAAACATTTTGTGGCAGGCCCAAGAGGTGAGACCTCTTAAAGATTTTGTGGAGGCCCAAGAGGTGAGACCTCTTAAAGATTTTGTGGAGGCCCAAGAGGTGAGACCTCTTAAAGATTTTGTGGAGGCCCAAGAGGTGGAGACCTCTTAAAGATTTTGTGGAGGCCCAAGAGGTGAGACCTCTTTAAAATTATGTGGAGGCACCAAGAGGTGAGACCTGTTAAAAAATTATGTGGAGGCCCAAGAGGTGAGACCTCTTAAACATTTTGTGGAGGCCCAAGAGGTTGAGGACCTCTTAAAAATTATGTGGAGGCCCAAGAGGTGAGACGTCTTAAAGATTTTTGTGGAGGCCCAAGAGGTGAGACCTCTTAAAGATTTTGCAGGCCCAAGAGGTGAGACCTCTTAAAAATTATGTGGAGGCCCAAGAGGGTTTGGGGGAGACCTCTTAAAATTATGTGGAGGCCCAAGAGGTGAGACCTCTTAAACATTTTGTGCAGGCCCAAGAGGTGAGACCTGTTAAAAATTATATGGAGGCCCAAGAGGTGAGACCTCTTAAACATTTTGTGGAGGCCCAAAAGGTGAGCCATAAATATATAAATTTTCTTATTTACGGAGCAATTCTACGGCGGTTAAGGAGGAGGAGGAGGAGGTGGAGGAGGAAATGGCACTTCATACAGATGGCACTTCAGTTTTGGCTGCTTTCCACGGTTGGAGAAGCAAAGTCCGGGTCAATCCACTTGCTGTTCATTTTGATTAGCGTCAGCCTGTCCGCACTGTCGGTTGACAGGCGGCTGCGCTTATCGGTTATAATGCCCCCGGCTGCGCTGAACACCCTTTCTGATAGCACGCTGGCGGCAGGGCAGGCAAGCACCTCCAAGGCGTACAGGGACAGTTCCAGCCACGTGTCCAACTTGGAGACCCAGTAAGTGTAGGACGCCGAGGGATCGGGGAGGACAGGGGTACGGTCTGCCAGGTACTCCCGCAACATCCGCCGATACTTGTCCCTCCTGCTGATAGCGGGCCCCGCAGTGATGGAAGTTGCACGAGGGGGTGCCATGAACGTGTCCCACACCTTGGAGAGTGTTCCCCTGGTGGCTGTGGGCCTGATAGATGTTGTGGGACTCTGGGAGACCCTCTCCTCTCTGCCGCCAGCGATGGTGGGTGGGAAAATCTCCATCATGTTCTGCACGAGTTCCCTCTGGTATTCCAGCAATCGATTCGTCCTCTCCTCTACCGGAATAAAGAAGAGACGTTATCTTTATACCGGGGGTCCAGGATTGCGAAGACCCAGTACAGTTTGTTCTCCACTATCCGGACAACACGTGTGTCCCGGGAAAAGCAGCCCAGCATGAAGTCAGCCATGTGTGCCAGACTCTGAATAGGCATGACCTCACTGCCCCCACCAGAAGGATCACTTGCCATTTCCTCCTCTTCCTCTTCCGCCTCCTCTCCGCCCCATCCGCGCTGAACCAATGGGACGCACACAGCCTGACTGCTACCCTCGCCGCCAGCATCTTCCTCCTCTTCCACAGCCACCTCCACGTCGTCCTCCTCCTCATCCTCCTCCTCCTGCAACTGCCACCGTGAAGCAGACAAAAGTGTGGTCTGACTGTGTAGCTCCGTTGCGTCTCCTCCTACCCCCGTCTCCTCTGCGTGCAATGCGTTCTCCCTTATTGCGATGAGCGATTCTTTAAGGACGCATAGGAGCGGGATGGTTACGCTCACTATAGCGTCCTCGCTGCTGACCTTCTTGGTGGACTCCTCAAAGATACGCAGTACATCGCATATGTCTGCCATCCATGGCCACTCGTGGTTGGCAAACTGAGGGAGCTGAGTTGGAGGCACGCGTGGATTCATAATCTGGTACTCCATCAATGCTCTCTGCTGCTCACACACCCTGGCCAACATGGAATAGGTGGAATTCCAGCGAGTCGGCAGGTCGCACAACAGCCGATGTTCAGGCAAATGGAGGCGTTGCTGGAGTTTTTTTAAGCTAGCAGCAGCTACAGTTGACTTCCGAAAGTGAGCGCACAAGCGCCGCACTTTCACCAGTAGCTCTGCCAGGTTGGGGTAAGTCTTTAGAAATTTTTGGACTACCAGATTAAAA
>ONZH01015719.1:0-32434 GCA_900303285.1 Rhinella marina
TACTGAGGATAAAGAAATGCGAAGCTTTCATAAATATTATACCGCCCTATATAATATAAATTACTGATTTCTGCAGACATTAAAGCCCAGAAAAAACAGCTCACAGAGAGCTTCCTACAGGATCTTTCTTTACCTTCTTTGTCCGAAGATCAGGTGTCCACTTTACTGAAACCCATTCAGGAACAGGAAATCAAGCCTACACTGAAATCAATGGCGAAAGGGAAATCACCTGGTCCAGATGGGCTATCGTTATTGTACTATCTCACCTTCATAGATGTTTTATCTCCCTACTTACTGAAATCAATTCAACTCTGCCTTAACTGGTGTACCGTTTTGCCTCAGTCCTTGGCGGCACATATTACTCTAATACACAAAAGGATCCTACTCTTTGCTCTAACTATCGCCCGATTTCTTTATTAAACATAGATTTGAAAGTTTATGCGAAAATATTAGCTTCCAGGATTAAGCCATTACTGCATGGCCTGATACACTCAGACCAAACTGGTTTTGTACTGGGACGTGAGGGCAAGGATAACACTTAAAAGTAATTAATGCTATTTAGCCTTACCAACCAGATGAAAAGACCCTTAGTGCTGCTGGGGACTGACGCGGAGAAGGCCTTTGATAGAGTAGCTTGGCCTTTTCTAAAAGCATCACTGGAAAGATTTGGTTTTCCAACACAATTTATAGATGCTATTTTTACCATGTATACTGCACCCTATGCGCATATTCGGATTAATTACATACTATCCCCAGCCTTTCAAATAAATAATGGGACTAGGCAGGGCTGCCCCTTGTCGCCAATTTTATTTATCCTGACTCTTGAACCGCTCCTGCAAAAAATCAGACAAACGGAATCGGTAAGGGGGCTGATTGTGGGTAAAGATGAATACAAACAAGCTGTCTATGCTGACGACCTGTTACTTATCACGTCTAATCCTAAACAATCATTTCCCGCCCTTCTGCATATATTTGACTCCTTTAGCTATATCTCCAATCACAAAATTAACCCATCCAAATCCCAAGCGTTAGGAATTAATATTCCTCATCACACGATTGATCAACTTAAAAGAATTACTCCTTTCTCATGGACTCCGAGCACAGTTAAATTCTTAGGGGTGAACATAGCTCCTAACTACGGTTCTCTATATGAGGATAACTTTAAACCACTACTAAAAGAAATACCTGAGATTCTGAATTTGTGGTCCCCAAACTTTCTATCCTGAATAGTTCCTAAACTCACATACTTGCTACAGGCCATCCCGATAAAACTGCCGGGATCTTTCTTTTCACAGTTTCAGAGAATTTGCTCCAGATATATTTGGGGCACAATAAAACCCAGGTTCTCATACAAAATATTGCAGTTACCATATACCCGTGGAGGGATCAACTTGCCATCACTACAACGTTTCTACAAAACAGTACACATAGCGCGGATTGTGGACTGGGTGAGACGTCCCCCACATAAGCAATGGATTGCATTGGAGGAACACATACTTCAACTCCCACTAAGACACGTAATATTAGCAAATCCAGACACCTTGAAGGTAACATTGCCTGGAAATTCGTTGGTAGCAACTACATTGCAGGTTTGGAGAGACGACACTCTCAGGAATAGTTGTGTGAAATTCCCTTCCCCTTTGCTTAGAGTGGGAGACTGTTTTAACAAGTCTGACGCCGGCTACTTTATGCTCCCCAAAAAGGTCAAACAGTGTGTGGCACTGATGGATGAGATGTTATGTGAGGATAATACAATACCCTCACAATCGGATTTAGCCAAGAAGCTTCACGTTTCTAGTCTAAATACTCTTCAATATAACTACTTAAAAACGATAATACTTAGGGTCATTAGAAACCGCAGGCACTCCACTGGACTCACATGGTTCGAAACACTGATATCCAGAACAGAACCCCCATCAAAGTTACTTTCGAAGGTAGGAAGACACCTACAGGAGATGGAACTGCCAGACAGTTTGTACTTTATTAAAGAGTGGGAAAAAGATCTTGGGGTGACCTTTACGGCTGAAGAGCTCAAAGATATATGACTAGCTCCAAGACTGACCTCCAGATGTATTACTCTACAAGAAAATACGTATAAGGTGCAGACCAGATGGTACTTAACCCCTATCAGATTAAAAAAGATGTTCCCTAATGTTTCGGAGGTCTGCTGGAAATGTAATGAGCACATCTGGTGGTCCTGTCCAAAAATCTCGGAAATCTGGTCTGAGGTTTTTACCTTTATATCATCTCTTTTCAAAGCTCCAAGTCTACAGCTCCAAGCTACGCCATCAGCGGCACTGCTTTCACTCCTCCCTAGATCAATTGAGATCATCAGATGTGGATTAATTAGAGCGCTTTTGGCTTGCGCAAGATTAATAATAGCCACCCAATGGAAATCGGAGGTACCCCCATCTGTTGGGCAGTGGATACTGAAAGTCAATGATGTAGCAAGGCTGGAGGAATTATCACATTGGGAACTCCGAAATAGAATTAAATATGAGAGGACGTGGTCTCCCTGGATCAATAGGAACAGTTAGGAGGGGTTACATCTACCTTCCCCTTTCCTTCTCAGGTAGGGAGTCTTCTCTTGGAGGAATAGGCGACTACTTTGGGTTTTAACATATGCACATTTTTTAGTAACTATGCATAGCCAAACCACCATGGTTTCAGTGTTGACATACACATGGACAACTTTAGAGTATTTCCTAAACCTCCCCCTCTGACTATATTGTAATAGTAAATGGTGATCCGAGTGTAGAGTTATGAGACAGCGTATCCATCATAGATAATCCATTTCCTGATCCATCCCTATCCTACTCCGTGGGCATGTTCTCATATGGCTGTATGTTTCCTGTGTTGTTTTTGATTTTGTTTAATGTTACTTTAAAACATTACTTTATGGATCTATATGCATACTAAAGGGAAGATACATGATTTCAACTAATGTACAATGTGGCCCCACTGGCAATTCTTTAATACCTGAGAACTGGACATTATGCGAGATCGCCATCGTCACAGTACAAACCATACGGCATGATGTTTATTGATAACTTTATTTATGTATCTCGAATGCAATGGTTGATGGATCCATGTTTGTTAACCTTTGTTGAAAATTAATAAAAATAATTATAAAAGAAAAAGATAAGGTTATAGACTGCTTTGGCCACATTCCAAAAGTACTTTTATTAGTGCTGTCCCTCGCCAAAATCTTCCAAAAAAGACTTTTTAAACTTATGGTAACGAGGTCCGGCAATTGCCCACGGGTTGGCGTTACTGCAGTAAGAGCCCAGGCCTTTTGGCACTATTCCCATAAAACCACTGCTCTTTCAACCGTCTGGTCCGCCCTTGTATCCTATTATTACCTCTGCCTCTCAGATCTCGCGCCTGCACCACTCCACATTTTTCTCGCTTCACTGCAGTCCTCTGGTGTGGCACTGGCATGAGATCTGGGAGGCACACAAACATAGAAGAGGATTCTTTACTGTAAGAGCAGTAAGACTATAGAACTTTCTGCCTGAGGAGGTGGTGATGGTAAGTTCACTAAAAGAGTTCAAGAGGGGCCTGAATGTATTTCTGGAGGGTATAGTTACTAGAGAGGAGTTGTTGATCCAGGGAGTAATTCTGATGCCTGATTGGAGTCGGGAAGGACCTTTTTTTCCCCTAAAGTAGGGAAAACGTTAATTACTCTTACCGGTAATTTCCTTTTCCCTTTAGCCTCCACGACGGCATGATATGGAGGGTGCTCCGCCTACTAAGGGGCAGGAAAACAATTGGTTAAGGTGCAAATAAAAAGCCTCCTCCTCTAACACACACCAGTTAGTAACCTAGGACTCAAAGGATGAAGCTTAACTGTTTCTCTTTCTTTCTTTTTTTTTTTATTAAACAGAAAAAACATATCACCGATATATGATAACAATAACAGAAAAATACCATATAGGGAGGGAAAAACCCCATGCCGTCGTGGAGGCTAAAGGGAAAAGGAAATTACCGGTAAGAGTAATTAACGTTTTATCCCTCCGCCTCCACGACGGCATGATATGGAGGATTTACAGAGAATAGACCTCAACACTTAGGGGGGGACCACTGCCGATAGCACTTTCCTAGCAAAGGAGAGATCCTTATTAGATAGGACTTCTAACTTATAGTGTCTGAAGAAGGTATTCGGAGTAGACCAGGTGGCTGCCTGACAAATCTCTTCTAGTGAGGCATTGGCCTGCTCCGCCCAAGACGTAGCTATAGCCCTGGTAGAGTGAGCTTTTACTTTAAGGGGAGGAGAAAGACCCTTTTCTATATAACATAGTGATATACAGTCTTTGATCCAGCGAGCTATGGTCGCCTTGCTGGCAGCCTTCCCCTTGTTTAGTCCTTGAAATTGGACCAGCAATTGATTCGACTTTCTGAAAGATTCCGTTTCCTGAAGATAGCTGAGCACACTTTTCCTTACGTCCAGAGTGGCAAACTCCTTTTCTTTGTCGGTTGATGCCTGTGGGCAAAAAGACGGAAGAGCGATTTCTTTTTGATAGTGAAATTTGGAACAAACCTTGGGGAGAAACTCTGGAGAATGCCTCAAAATTATTTTGTCATCAAAGACTGAAAATATGGAGGAGCTATAGAGAAAGCTTGTATCTCTCCAACTCTCCTAGCCGTGGTAATAGCTAGAAGGAAGGCTGTTCTTAGTGTGAGATGTTTCAAGGAAATTTCTTCAGATGGAACAAAAGGAGACTTGGTCAAGGCTAAAAGAACTAGATTTAAATCCCACTGAGGGATCAAGGGTCTAGCTGTAGGCCTGAGTCTGGAAGCGCCTCTGAGGAATCTTTTGACCAAGTCCAATTCGGCTAATCTGGTGCCCATAAAGGCACTCAGAGCCGCCACCTGAACTTTCAGGGTGCTTACCCGTAGGCCTTTGTCTAGGCCAGATTGAAGAAAATCCAGGATGAGAGAAATATCTGGATCTTTAGAGGGATCCCACTTGTCTGAAACTGCCTTAAGAAAACAGTTCCATGTTCTTAGGTAGATTTTAGACGTTACCTGTTTTCTACTATGTAGGAGGGTTTCCACGACTTTGCTGGACAGGCCTTTTTTCTTTAAGATCGCCCTTTCAACCTCCAGGCTGTTAGCTTGAGGTGTGGTACATCCGGGTGAACTATGGGCCCCTGATGGAGTAACTCCTTTGTCCTTGGAAGTATCCAGAAGTCCCCTTTGGAGGCCGTCTTCAGTACCGGAAACCAGGTTCTTCGAGGCCAGAAGGGGGCGATTAATATAAGATTCGCCTGTTCCTCGATCGCCTTGGACACCACTCTCGAGAGGAGGAAGAAAGGAGGAAAAGCATAGAGGAGAGTTTCTGGCCACCGCCGTGCCAGGGCATCCACCTGGGCTGGGTGGTCTAGGCGGGACAAGGAATAGAATGTCTGAACCTTTTTGTTCTTCCTGGAAGCGAACAGGTCGACCGTGGGAGTTCCCCATCTCAGACATATTTCTTTGAATATTTTGTCGTTCAAGGACCACTCCCCTTCTTTTAATGTTTCCCTGCTGAGGAAATCCGCCGTCTCGTTTTGGGTACCTCTTATATGTAGTGCTGATAAGGAGATTAGGTTTAACTCCGCCCAGATGAAAATTCTGCCGGCCATCCACTGAAGAGTATGACTCCTCGTTCCTCCTTGCTTGTTTATATAAGCAACAGTCGTTGAATTGTCGGACAGAATCCTGACATGTCTCTGCTTTAGCATCGGGGCAAAGGCTTTTAGAGCTTTCCACACCGCCGATAATTCTCTCAGGTTTGAGGATGCTTGGGAATAAAATGGGGACCATAGGCCTTGTTGGGAAAGATCTTCCAGATGGGCCCCCCAACCCGACTGGCTCGCATCCGTGGTGAGGACCATTAGATTCGGATGGCGCCATTCTACTCCCCTTGAGAGATTTTCTGTGGAAGTCCACCAGCATAAGGATGTCTTTACCTTGGACGGCAGATGTACTCGGTTGTTGAGAGAGGATTGTTTTTTGTCCCAACAATGTAGAAGAAAGGACTGTAGCTGTCTTGAATGGGCCTGAGCCCACTTCACAGAC
The DNA here is from genome assembly GCA_900303285.1 of Rhinella marina. Classification (NCBI taxonomy): domain Eukaryota; kingdom Metazoa; phylum Chordata; class Amphibia; order Anura; family Bufonidae; genus Rhinella; species Rhinella marina. Next base: position 6,064 of record ONZH01015719.1, read on the forward strand.
GGTATCGTTGACGTCATTACTCCCAGAATAGTCATCATTTCCCTGATAGTGACTGATGACGCTTGGCTGAAGATTTGAATCCTTGAAATCAAGTCCTGTTGTTTTTGAGGTGGGAGAAAAGACGACATGCGAACTGAATCTAGAAGGACTCCGAGGAATACACACTGTTGACTGGGAATCAACATGGATTTTTGTAGGTTTAACATCCATCCCAGGTTTGAGAGAGTGTTTGTCGTAAACGCGAGGTCTTCTAGAAGCTTGACCCTTGACGGAGCCACGATCAAAAGGTCGTCCAGATACGGGATCACGAGTACTTCCGTGCGATGTAGGTAGCTGGTGACTTCCGCCATAATCTTCGTGAAGACCCTCGGGGCTGCACAAAGCCCGAAGGGAAGCACTCGGAATTGGAAGTGCATGACTGCACTTCTTATGTGAACCGCAAATCTTAGGAATTTTTGACATGACTGATGGATTTGAATATGGTAATAGGCGTCGGCAAGGTCTACCGACACCATAAAGCATTCTCTCTGTAGGAGGCTCACTGTAGATTTTATTGTCTCCATCTTGAATTTTACATAGCGAATGTGCTTGTTTAAGCCTTTTAGATTTATAATTAATCTGAACGTCCCGTTCGTTTTTTTCACTAGGAAAACGGGTGAATAGAATCCTTTTCCTCTTTGATCTTGCGGAACAGGAATGATCGCTCTTTTGAGCAACAGTTGATCCACTTGCTCTTCCAGAGCCGGCTGATTTCCCCCTAATAAAGCCTTGTTTATCATAAACATTTCTGGAGGATCGTCCATGAAGTCTAATTTGTAGCCTTCTAAAACTACAGAAGAAACCCAGGGAGAGGGCAGAATATTTTGCCAGGCAAGGAAGAACTCCTTTAACCTTCCTCCCACTGGGGTCCTGGCGTCACTTGAAGGATTGCTTAGTGTTCCTGTCAGAGTTAAACAGGAATCCTTTGTTTCTTTCTTTAGTAGACTGCCAGTTCCTATTGGATTTTTTCCTCTGATCAAATCTACCACGTCCCTGGCTACGAAAATTACGTCTCTGATGAAAGAATTTCGACTCCGTGGGGAATCCTCTTTTTTTATCGGACGCTTTTTCTAGTATGTCGTCCAGACTGGAGCCGAATAATCTGTCCCCTTCACATGGGACGGAGCACAGCTTGTTTTTAGAGGCTGTGTCTCCGGACCATGATTTTAGCCACAGGGATCTACGAGCCGCATTTACCAGGGCTGCGGACTTTGCAGATAACTTTAGAATGTCCGCTGAGGCATCAGAGAGAAAACTGGCCGCTTGCTTCAGCACAGGGATAGTGGAGCTGATGTCTTCTCTAGAGGTACCTGACTGTAGGTGATCCTCCAACTGGGACAGCCACAAGGATAGGGTCCTTGCCGTACATGTTGCAGCAATTCCCGGACGGAAAGTCGCACAGGTTGACTCCCAGGCCTTTTTTAATGAGGCCTCACATTTTTTATCCATCGGGTCTTTGAGGAGCCCGATATCCTCAAAAGGCAAGGATGATTTCTTAGATATCTTTGCAATAGGGGCGTCAACCCTTGGCGCTTTATCCCATAAGGCAGAGTCATTATCCGCAAAAGGGTACTTGCGCTTAAAGATTTTTGATATAATTTGCCTCCTATCAGGCTCCTTCCACTCATTCAAAATCATATTTTTTATGTTGGCATGGACTGGAAATACTCTGCGTTTTCTATCGCCCAACCCTAAGAATAGTTGGTCTTGTACTGTCAATGGTTCCTTAGAATCTTCCAGATTCATCGTGGCTCTGATGTTCTTCAATAGAGACTCAGTGTCTTCAACAGAACATAAGGGACGCCCAGTCATATCATCTATGTCAGAGGAATCTGAGTCGGACGAAATTTCTCCCTCATCTGGTTCAGAGTCACTTTCGAAGATGTTCTGCGTTTTTGAAGTGGAGGGCCCAGGGGCCGCAGAAGCCAACTTTGCGTCCACTACCGCACCCACTTCCTCTTTAATGACAGAGCGCAGGCTTTCCACAAGCGAAGGCGTTTCCTCAGTAATCACTTTTGAGGTACACTTGGCGCACAACCATTTCTTATAGGATGCCGGCAAGGATTTTTTACAGGCGGCACACTTTTTCTTTTGTGATGGCTCCGTCCCAGATCTTGAGCTCTCCTTGCCCTAAGAAGCAAGGAGAGGAGTCAGGCCAAATTCCAATACTGGAATAAAAGAAGAGCCATCACCTGAGAGGCAAAGGAAACACACAACCCAGTGCAAAAGAGTTGGAAAAAAGAAAAAACTGCTCCAGGAGGAGGCTTACCGGGCTGGAGGACCTGGGAGTCTCAGCAGTTTTCCTGGTGGAATCATCCATGCTGACAGCAGAGGCAGAAAGACCCAGTATCACAGGGGGGGGCAGGCAAACTCTGCTACAGCAGACATCCGCGTCTTGCCGGAGTTCCTGCCTCCCTTTTAAGTGTGCCGCGTTAGATCTGACCCGGAAGAGGCGCGCTACCTCCACGCCGACATACTTCCGGGTCTGCACATGCCATTACGGGCCCTCCCCCGGCCTTCCGATGCGTTCCACGGACCGGAACTGGCCGGGGAGGCCTTGACATCACTTCCTGCATAAGCAGGTCCCCGCCCCCGGCCAATGCGTTCCACAGACCGGAACCCGCCGGGGACGCCGACACGCCACTTACTCTGGCCATAGAGCGCGCCTTCGGCGCCAGCCGATGATGATGCTGGAAACAGCCGGGCGCGCCCTGAAGATCCGTCCACCATCTGCCTCCAGTCCAATCTCCTCAACGGGCTCAGCATGTCGGGAGACAGCCCGGGGCCGCCGGACTCCTCCGGACTTACGCCGAAGGGACAGAGGACATACCGAGGTAGGTCCTGAATACTGTCCCCTGCACAAGCCCTCCAGACCAACTGGGAGAACAAACCATAAGGCTTTGCGAAAAAATTTGCACCATATCCTGCATCCCAAGGGGCAGGAAAACAACTGGTGTGTGTTAGAGGAGGAGGCTTTTTATTTGCACCTTAACCAATTGTTTTCCTGCCCCTTAGTAGGCGGAGCACCCTCCATATCATGCCGTCGTGGAGGCGGAGGGATAAAATTGGCTTCTACCTGACAGGTGTTTTTTTGCCTTCCTCTGGATCAACTTGCAGGATAACAGGCCGAACTGGATGGACAGATGTCTTTTTTTTCAGCTTTATAAACTATGTTACTATGAGTCAGGTTTGTTGGCAGCACACAGTATTAGGCCTCATGCAGACATCCGTTGAGCGCGGTTTTTGAAAACCCGGATTGTGCTCCTACTGATGAGTGCAGGAGTGCACGACGTAATTGGTTTCTGTGACACCGTGCGCTTTGTGCCGTCGCCACTGTATAGTAATACACTATACAGCATGAAGCACACGGCGTGCGCTCATCAACAGGAGCACAGTCCGGGTTTTCACAGGCCGTGTTCCATGGATGTCTGCTTAAGGCCTTACAGTCCCAAATCTGTTATCAGCACCAATACTGAATTACTTTCAAAGTAAATTGTTAATAGAAGTGTCTTTATTGTGTTTGCAGAAAGGGAAGGACATTCAAAGGAGTTTTCCAGGATTTTACTCCTGATCATCAGTGTCTAAACGGTGGAGGGCGGACACCCGTGACCCCCGCTGATCAGCTGTTTGTGAAGGCATCGACACTCCTCTGAGTACAGTTACCTTCTAATGAACGTGACATCACTGGCCTAGGAAAAGCTAAGAGAAGGCTGCGGCGCTCACAGGAGCGCTGGTGCCTTCTCAAAACAGCTGATCGATGAGGGTCAGGTTGTCGGACCCCCACCGATCAGATACTGATGACCTACATATCCTGAGGATAAGTCATCAGTAGTAAAATCCCAGAAAACCCCTTTAATTGCACCTCTCTAAATTCCAGAAAACAGACTTGCAAACCATTCCATGCTTTATGTGACTGTGTACATCAGGCCAAATGTCAGGGATACAGCAGAATGCCAAACAGAAGGCCCACGGCCAGGCTTTGTCCTCCCAGAGCCAAAATGTGGATAGTAGAGGCACCAGCTATTTGGTCAGAAGTAATAATAATACTATTAGTCCATAGTTCTCCCTGGCTTCAGCAAAGTGCACATTATCATTGAGGAGTAAAAGGATGAGATTATGCGTTCCTTCTGCTCTTCCTCCTTGCAACCCCAGAGTTACCTTGTAAGACACCTTCTTTTCTCCTAAGAAGAGGCAAGAGAATCACACTACACACTCCGGCAGATAGTCAAGAGAGTCTTCCTGTTATAGACCATTTGTGTCAGCATTTGCACTTTCCTGAGGAGGAGGTTCAGGGGGAGGCTAGAGATCCCATAGTGGTGTTGGTGACGGTATTAGCGACACCTGTAGGTACGGCGGTGGTGGCAGTTAGAGACAGTGGGACTCTGAACAAACACAAAGCCAGGATTTGGCAGGAGGATGAAGGAGCCCACCATGACTGGTGGGCAAGGAGGCTGAGGACTATGATGAAGATTGTGTGTTGGATAGGAACTAGGAAATGAATGCTTAGGAGGAAGTGTCAGTAGAGGAAAGGGTGGTGGCCACGGTGGCAATAAGCAGCAGAGGCAGTGTACAGCCAGAACTTCCAAAAAAACAGGGCCAGATCTGCTTCTATTGTGGTCAGCTTGGGAACTGGTAATGTTGCTGATACTGAGGGCACAGCCTCAGAATGTCCCAGACCTAGGCCAAGCTGCCTCTAGCTCTATGGGAACAGCTCTTATATTGTGTTCTTTCTACACAATGCCAGCACACAAAACCACAGCCATATGCAAGATCTGCAGGATTAATAAGCCGTGGACATTAAAACACAATCATAGGTTCCAGGGCTCTTTTGCAGCACATGAGGCAGCATCACTGTCTCTTCTTTCTGGCAGCCAGCCTGCATCCCCCAGCAATTCAGTATGCTTGCTATTATCATCAGCTGCTTCTTCTCCAGCTTAGACGACTCCTCCTTGTCCTCTCCATTGTGAGACATCCACAATGGAATATGTGGCTATGAAAAAAACTGTTCTCGACCCACAATAAAGCTTCTGTGCAGTTTGAGCCCCCACATGGTCAAGTTGTTGACCACATAGTTGCAGCCATTACATTTAGTTGTGGTAGATATAGCACACTTCCGCATCGGTGTGGATCTTCTTACTAAGCAAAAAAAGGGTACTGCTGCTATATGACAAATTTAACTCTTGTGGTGTACTTCTGTGCCTCCTCTTAAATTTTGTTCTTCTGGGCTCTGTCCTGAGCAGTGTAGATGTGGGGCTTCTCGCCAAGCAAGAAAGAGAACTGCTGCTATGCATGTGGCAAATTTAACTGTAGTCAGTCTGCAAATGTGGCACACTTCCAAGCCTTCACCTAAATTTCATTTTTCTGGACTCTGGTCTGGGTGGTGTAGTTGGACTTTTATCAGCAAGCATTCTGACCCCATTAAGAATAATTTTTGAACACTTGGTTTACCAACAATCCACACTTTTCTCTATGTGGATCCCCAACAACTACAGGATGGGCAGCATTAGCTGTTGTTCTTCCACATCATCCCTTGTTGCATCAGTGTGAGTGTTTGCAGGGGCGTGCACCTTGCCACTTAATGGGAATTGCAGGTTTAAATAATTGTTTTGAAAAAAAAAAATCAATAGACAGCTTGGCAGAAATATGAATATCATACGGCAGAATAAACTTTTAGCAAAGGTGTAGAACTGCACCACGATTACCACACCTAAGTAGTACAGCAGCAACTGCGCTGCCAACCCAACTGGCACACAAACTGATTACTTCTCATGGCCTCAACTTTCATTATAGATGTCTCTTGATGGAGCAGAGAAGTAGGAGTCTGAACAGGAGAAGAAGCAGCTGATGATAATGACAAAGACACTGTACTACTTGGGGATGCAGGATGGCTGCAGGAAAGAATATCAGGAGAAGGACTCAGACTCATTGTGATTGGGAATTCTTGCCAGTTCTATTTTACCACAAGATCCGGCGATGCTTCCTCATGTGCTGCATTAGAGACCTGGTATAAATGTTTGTGTGTGAACACCGACGGCTTATTTTAGTCCTGTAGATCTTGCACACGGCTGTGGTTTTGTGTCCCACCTTATGGAGAAAAAATGGTATACGGGGGCTGCTTGCACAGAGCTAGAGCTTGGCCTAGGTCTGGGACATTTTGAGCCTGCGTCCACAGTATCAGAGGCGTCACCAGTTCCTGAGCTGTTAACAATAAAAGCAGATCTGGCCCTGCCAGTTTCTGGGAGGTTTTAGCTGTTCTTGCCTCTGCTCTTTATTGCTGCTACTGCCACCACCCTCCTCCTCTGATGTCACCTGCTCCTCCTCACCCTGATTCAGCTCCCAGGTCCTGTCCAACACAAAATCATTTTCATAGTTCTCACCATTACATCCACTTTTGCCAGACTGTTATATGCTATTATGGACTCGTACCGAACATTACAGTGTCCGGGTACCCGAACACAGACATTGACGCCAAAGTTCATTGTTCGGAATTGAAATAAAGCTTGTTGAAAGGCTGCAGTGCAGCAAATCAACAAGTGTTTAAGCTGTGGACACTTGGAAGCCATCACAGGCATATCTAGTATTGGCTTAACTTTGATTAGCTGGTGCACCATGTGACCCAGCATGCATACATGCCGGATCACATGGTGCTCCGTCATTCTGTTGTGACTAGTGTATGGACAGGACACTGATGCACTAAGGGACAGTGTTAGAGTTTTATTGTTTTTAATACGTTTGTGGGTGACCTGTAGACATTTTTCATTGGTGCAATACGACATCTTTGCACCATGGATAAAGAAATACAATACTTAATCGTGCTCTTCTGTCTGTGGGTGACCTGTAGTAATTTTTGGTCGGTGATACTACTCCTTTGCACCAGTAACACAGAAATACAATAGTTAATCTGTCTATTAATTTTGTCTATGACACATAGCTATTTTTTGGGGTGAAAAACAGTTAATGATACCCCTGTGACACAGAAATAAAATAATTGTTAATAGTTTCTGACACAAAGCAATTTTTTTTTTTATAAGTAAGAACACTGCATTTGCATCTGACTAACTGTAGTAGGAGAGTAATTTTTTCTGTTCCTTGTGTCTGTGACCTATAGCCATTTTTGGGATGCAGAACATTACTTTTCAACTGTTACATGGAAATGCAATAGTTAATCAGTCTGCTAATTGTGTCGGTGACACAGCTATTTTTCTGGGGTGAAAAACAATTTTAATACCCTTTTGACACGGAAATACAATAGTTAGGGGTTGTTCACATATCAGTTATTTGATCAGTTATTTCCATCAGTTATTGTGAGCCAAAACCAGGAGTGGACACTAAACAGAGATCAGATATAATGAAAAGATCTGAACCTGTTTGGTGTTTTTGACCCGCACCTGGCTTTGGCTCACAATAACTGATGGAAATAACTGATCAAATAACTGATATGTGAACAACCCCTAAATCTGTCTGTTAATTGTGTAGGTGACACATAGCTAATTTTCTTGGGTGCAAAACTTAGATACCCCTGTGACACAGAAATACAATAGTTAATCCTTCTGTTAATTTGGTCGTGGAAACAAAGCAAATTTTTTTATAGTAATAACACCCCATTTTCATCTGTTTAACTGTAGTAGAGGAGACTAAATTAGTCAGCTCATTGTGTCTGTCAGGGCTGGGATAAACAGACAACAGAGGAACGTGTGCCCTGAGCTTACCCAACCCTCTGTCCCTGCCTATTGCCTCACCCACGCTAAACCGTGGGGCGACAAACACGAAGACTGCGAAATACACTGTATAAGGTGCAGGGGAAGGGAGACAAGAGACAGACAAATAAACACAGAAGAATGGTCAGAAGGCCGAGTCAAAACCAGGAAAGTACGTCAGGACAAAATCGACAAGCAGAGAATGGTCACAAAACACGCCAAAGGTCAAATAACAAACTGGGAGCAAATCTTCAGGGAATTAGTCACTAACCAGGTTGTAGCAAGGAAACTCCAAAAACTGGCAGCAAGGTTCAGTTTTGAGGACCTTAAATACCTAGCAGACCCCACCCAACCAGCTGACTGGGAGGAGAATGCAAGGAAGAAAGGTTAACCCATGAGATACCAGAAGGTAAAAACAAACTATATCGCTCGCGTTCTCCGGCAACCAGTCACAGACCGCGAGCGTGTGTGCACACCAGCCACGTCCCTGGCACTTATGATCGTAGCGCGCATCCCCTGCCTGGACCGCGCATCCACATCCAGAGACTGTCGGCTAGAGGAGGAGCCTGACGAAGTAGCGGAAGAACCCCGGCCACGGGTAACCATATCGCCACCAGAGTCAGAGACAGGACCAGCAGAACGGGTGCAATGACTGCCGTTCCTGACAGTGTCTGTGACCTAGAGCCATTATTTGGGGTGCAAAACACTTCTTTTGCACCTGTGATACGGAAATGCAATTGTTCGTGTGTCAGCCAATTTGGTGGGCGACCATAAAATAAAACCATAAAAAATTAGAAGAGCATCAAATAAGGGGCGTGGCCATGGTGACGGATGCTGGTGTTAGTGGTGTTGGAGCTCCTGCTGCAGGGAGAGGACGTTACCAATCTGTGCCACCTACGCACCCAAATGAAACACCTTCCTCTGGTGTACACAGACGACAGGACGTTCTATGTCATTTAGTAGGCCTGAATACTGCTCTAAGAATGATGAGGCCAGTACAAGTAGAGGCAGTAGTAGACTGGATGGATGAGAGTGCCTCCAGTTCTTTCATATTGTCTTCTACCCAGTCCACCTCTGAAAGAGCAGCGGCGGCCCATTGGCATTCATCTTCCACCTCAACCCCTTGCACATCAGCCAAGCAGTCTGAGCCCCAAGTTATGCAGCAGTCACTTATGCTTTTGATGACTATGCTGATGGGGTTTCCGCGGATCATCCACCTAGCCCTGCGCCTGAATTGGAAGATATTGAGTGCACTGATGCCCAATTACTTACAGTACAGTCCAAAAGTTTGGACACACCTTCTCATTCAAAGAGTTTTCTGTATTTTCATGACTATGAAAATTGTAGATTCACACTAAAGGCATCAAAACTATGAATTAACACATGTGGAATTATATACTTAACAAAAAAGTGTGAAACAACTGAAAATATGTCTTATATTCTAGGTTTTTCAAAGTAGCCACCTTTTGCTTTGATTACTGCTTTGCACACTCTTGGTATTCTCTTGATGAGTTTCAAGAGGTAGTCACATGAAATGGTATTCCAACAGTCTTGAAGGAGTTCCCAGAGATGCTTAGTACTTAGTACTCACCCAAAACCATCTCGATTGGGTTCAGGTCTGGTGACTGTGGAGGCCAGGTCATCTGGTGTAGCACCCCATCACTCTCCTTCTTGGTCAAATAGCCCTTACACAGCCTGGAGGTGTGTTTGGGGTCATTGTCCTGTTGATAAATGATGGTCCAACTAAACACAAACCGGATGGAATAGCATGCCGCTGCAAGATGCTGTGGTAGCCATGCTGGTTCAGTATTCCTTCAATTTTGAATAAATCCCCAACAGTGTCACCAGCAAAGCGCCCCCACACCATCACACCTCCTCCTCCATGCTTCACGGTGGGAACCAGGCATGTAGAGTCCATCCGTTCACCTTTTCTGCGTCGCACAAAGACACGGTGGTTGGAACCAAAGATCTCAAATTTGGACTCATCAGACCAAAGCACAGATTTCCACTGGTCTAATGTCCATTCCTTGTGTTCTTTAGCCCAAACGTGTCTCTTCTGCTTGTTGCCTGTCCTTAGCAGTGGTTTCCTAACAGCTATTTTACCATGAAGGCCTGCTGCACACAGTCTCCTCTTAACAGTTGTTGTAGAGATGTGTCTGCTGGTAGAACTCTGTGTGGAATTGACGTGGTCTCTAATCTGAGCTGCTGTTAACCTGCGATTTCTGAGGCTGGTGACTCGGATGAACGTATCCTCCGCAGTAGAGGTGACTCTTGGTCTTCCTTTCCTGGGGCGGTCCTCATGTGAGCCAGTTTCTTTGTAGCGCTTGATGGTTTTTGCGACTGCACTTGGGGACACTTTCAAAGTTTTCCCAATTTTTCGGACTGACTGATCTTCATTTCATAAAGTAATGGTGGCCACTCGTTTTTCTTTACTTAGCTGCTTTTTCTTGCTATAATACAAATTCTAACAGTCTATTCAGTAGGACTATCAGCTGTGTATCCACCTGACTTCTGCCCAACACAACTCATGGTCCCAACCACATTTATAAGGCAAGAAATCCCACTTATTAAACCTGACAGGGCACACCTGTGAAGTGTAAACCATTTCAGGTGACTACCTCTTGAAGCTTATCAAGAGAATTACAAGAGTGTGCAAAGCAGTAATCAAAGCAAAAGGAGGCTACTTTGAAGGACCTAGAATATAAGACATATTTTCAGTTGTTTCACACTTTTTTGTTAAAGGGAACCTGTCATCTCCGAAACACCCCCTGAACTAGAGTAAGCGTTGTATAGTGTAAGTGATGCTGAATCCGAATATGTAAGTTTTATCTTCATACTCACTTCCATTCGGACGCTGTGCTCCCACAAACTTGCAGTAAAATGCACTCACTGGACTCCAGTGCTCACTCACATAATGGAGAGGACTCAAAGAAGAGTCCAGTGAGTGCATTTTACTGCAGGTTTGTGGGAGCACAGCGTCAGAATAGAAGTGAGTATGAAGATAAAACTTACATATTCGGATTCAGCATCACTTACACTATACAACGATTACTCTAGTTCAGGGGGTGTTTCGGAGATGACGGGTTCCCTTTAAGTATATAATTCCACATGTGTTAATTCATAGTTTTGATGCCTTCAGTGTGAATCTACAATTTTCATAGTCATGAAAATACAGAAAACTCTTTGAATGGGAAGGTGTGTCCACACTTTTGGTCTGTACTGTATGTTTGAGGATGAACATGTGGGAGGACCACTACAGAACGTCTCTGATGATAAAACACAGGTGTTAACTCCTGCAGCTTTCTTCTGTGTGCAGACCAGCCAGGAGGGCAGAGGTGAGGAGTGTTTGGAGGATGATATAGAGGATGATGAGGTCCCAGACCTCACCTGGCATCCAGGTCATGCAAGTGACGTGTGTAGTTCAGAGGAAGAGGAGGGGATCATGAAGCACCAGCTGCACAGCAAATTACAAAAGATCTGAGGCTCCTACTGCTCCTTCAACTGCTGCAGCCTAGGCCTCTTCCTTCCCCTATGGATTGACAGGACCACCTGACACCCCACAAATAGAGGATCTGACAGCAAAAACACAACCAACAGTGTAATTGAACATCTCCAGACTCTCCCATGGAAGCATTCAGCTGTCCATCCCCCAAACACTGGTGAGAAATAGGAAGTACCCACCCACGAGCCCTGACCCTGAATGCCAGCATTTCAAAATTCCTGGCCTTTGAAATGCTACTAGTGGCAAAGTCCACATAACTACCAACATGTGGACCAGTACATACGGGCAGGGACGTTATATCTCCCTAACTGCCCACTGGGTAAATGTAGTGACAGCTGGTACTGAGGCGGACTGCGGTTTGGAGCATTTTCTACTGACACTGAGGATTGCTGGACGTTTCTCAGTGACTCCTGTTGCCTCCTACTTCTATTCCGCTTCCTCCTCCTGTTCCTTCTCTACTGCCCTCTCATCATGTCAGTGCAACACCTGCACCACCAACTTCAGCACAGTCAGGGGGAAACAACAGCAGGCTGTTCTGAAACTCATGTGTTTTGGGGAAAAACGCCACACCACGCAGGAGCTGTGGACGGACATGGAATAACAGACTGATGAGTGGTTGGTGCTGCTGAGCCTCAAGCCTGGCCTGGTGGTGTGTATAAAAAATGTCCCCCTCATCCTCCACTCGGACCTTCACCTCCTGGCTCAAGATTACTATGTCTTATATTGGCATAGTAGAGAAGTATAACTACCGCAGCCCAAAAATGGCAAAAGGTCATTCACAAAACTGACAAACACATTGAAAAAAGCTAAACATAAAGTGGTGGCTTTCTCCCTCACTTCCCCTACCTCTAAGTCCAGTACACTTTTCCCAGAGGGGGACCTTTCTTCTTTCCCAGCCAAGAACAGCAAGGGAAAAATGTCATCCTCATCATGCATTTCACATGACCCCACATTTTCACTATGCATTTAATTTGAACCATTAGTTTTAATAGACAGTTGACTTCTGGAGCCTTCACTTTCTTCAAATTGCTTGGATTCCTGACAGGGACCCCAGCTGTCTTTCTGAGCGTTCTCACGTTCACAACATTTATCTGGGTGATTCGACCCATAGGGTTTCCAGGGCGTTTGTCCTTCATCATCATCATCCTCATCACCACCCATAGGGCCTCTGCCTTCATCCCCACCTCTCCTGGAACCTCTGTTATCTTCACCACTTCTCCATGAGCTACAGTCTTTGCCCAATCATCTATGTGGTGTCCGCTCCTCAAACCCCCTTCTTGGGCTACGTTCATTGTCAAAACCTCTCCTCAGTACATTCTCAAAGCCTCACTTGTAACCCCAGTCCTCGTCATTGCCACACCTGGAACCCCTGTGCTAATCAAAGCCACATCTGGGACCCCTGTCCTCATCAAAGCCATACCTGGGACCCCTGTCCTCATCAAAGCCACACCTGGGACCCCTGTCCTTGTCAAAGCGACGCCTGGGCCTCCATCTGAGCCTGCTGTTGCTGCACCATGATCTGATATTGCTATGCTATGGCCTCTTGTTGGACACTTAAAACTTTTTATTGTCTCTTTTTATCCTCTGCCTGTAATCTCCGCTGTTGCTCCATGGCCTGTTGTTGCTGCACATTGGCCTGCCTTCATTGAACTCAATAAAATTTTCATAGCAGCTGCAGTTTTTACCCAGGACATACAAGCACCAAACTGTGACTCCATGGCCCTTAGCAACCTGACATAGAATTGACTGACACATGGAAAAAAAAAACTAACCGAAAGAGTGTTGGCTTCCTCCCTCACCTCCTCCGCCTCTTCCACCTATACTTCCCCCTCCTCCTCCACTCGGTCCTCCACCTCCTGGTTCAAGATTATTATCTGTTGTATTGGTAGAGCAGAGAAAAAAAGCTTTCTGATCGGAGTACTAGCTTCTTCCTCCACCTCATCTGTCTCTTCCACAGCCTACTCTACTTCCTACTCCACTTGGACCTCCGCCTCCTGGCTCAAGATTGTTATATTTTATTTGTATGGTTTTTTTATGTTATATTAAGTCATTTCCCTATTCACATTTGTTTGCAGGGCAATTGTGCTGCTCTTACCTCCATTTTGAATACTTTTGCAGCCCTTTTTCATCCTCAAAGTTCGTGTCCCCAATGACTTCTGTGAGGTTTGGCGTCAAGTTCAGGTTCAGTTGGGAACTTTGAAACTAAGTTTGTCTGAACCCCTCGAACATGAACATCCACCGGTCCGTTCATCGCTACTCCTTGGCACCGTTCCCAATTCCCTGCTTTGTATTTGCCCTGGATGACACTATTGCTACCATTGCCCCTACCACAACCATCACATCACCACAAGAGCCATTGCTTTCTATTACACTACTTCACTGTTTGTTATCACTATTCTGTGACATCACTGTGTACATTACTTCTGTATTGTCACATCACCGTTTGCAATTTCCCTCTGTTATTACTTCATTTACCTCATTATACTATTATAATTACATCACTGTGTGCATTATGCCACTAGTTATTTATCATCCCTGTACTGTGACATTACTATATGCATTAGGGAAACCAAACTTTTCTGAACTCTCTGCCGAAAGTGGACAGAGTGGGGCCCCATTTCATGTTTTACTATGAGGTGTTATATTTATTTGCTATGCCCCTGACCCTATCACAGTATATCAGTGGGTTTTGTCTGCAGACTCTTTTAGCAGACAGAGCCACAGAACATCATCCTTCACAAGTACAAAGCACAATGGCATTCTGCTCATTCTGCACATGCACCTCCCTGCATACTGCCCCATGATTGGTTGATCAAGCCTATCTGTCATCCTCTGAGCCAATCAGGGCAAGCCCCCTCCCCACTACCTCCCAGTGTCATGTGACCATCCTTTTTCCTCCCTCGTGATTTTGCCTGGCAACATGCACAGCAGAATTACGCTGCATGCTATTTTCCACAATTCTGAAGTGTGAAGCCAATCAGAAAAGCTTTGGATTTGTTTGGTAATTTTTATAAAATTCATAATAAATCTGATCTTGATGATGTTTAACATAAATCCACTTGGTTTAGCCTGCTGCAAACTGATATTTAATTAAATATTGACAAATTACCCAGTGGTTCCTCAGTACCATGCAGTTGGTTTGTTACTTTTTGTGCTGTGGACTGTGGTAGTGGGATGTGGTAGTAGACATGCAGTTGGGGCGATGTAATTTAGAATGATATATTAACATTTTGCTCAGTGATTGGCCTCAGCAGTGATGAGATGAAGCATGATTGCTGGAGTGGTGTAAACATGCATCGATTGGGAAGCGGACATCCATTGGCACAGGAGATTTGAAAGGAGATTACAATGTCTTTTATTTTTACCTCTTTAGCATTGTACACATCTGATCAACAGTGCGACACATGACACCAGCAGTCATAAGAATATAAATTGTACTGTACTCGTAGACTTGGAGCCCTAAAGTCAATGAACAATTTCATATCCAAAATTCCCCTCACATGTAGAAGAAGGTAGAATTGTATCACTTACATTCACTTCTAGTAAAAGTGCAAGCTCGATCTTCACAACACTTAGTGACCTTCCTTAAATATCCATCGTGCCTGCTTATTCTGAGGGTCAGGTTACACTCAGATGGAGAAACGCATGACTTGAACCCAGAATTAATCTTTACCTCACCTACAAATAAACAGAAACAATTATTTTCTTAGGCCGGCTGCACAGATTGTGGAATACGTGTGGTTTCTCCTTCCGGATTATCATGCGGAAAAAACTAAACATATTACAGTACCAGCAAAGTGTATGAGATTACACAAATCTCGTACACTTTGTGGATATTTTTCATGCAAAATTTGACCTGCCACTTGGATTTCAAGATAAAACGTTAATTGTGTTTACTGTTTTAGCTGTGGATTTCACTCTTTTCAATGGAAAGTTGAAATCTGTGGAAAAACCGCATCACACAGGTAAACGCACATAAGATCTGCATCATGCAGGTAATCTATGAGTCGGCCTGCAGCACCAGGAGAAATGTACAGTGTCCATGGAAATCAATACAGGAGTTTGTCTATGCGATGCAGGACAGGACAGCACCTCCAGAGTCAGAGAAGCTCTATGTAACTACTCTTTACTCTGGCCTAGAGATAAGGATCCTGAACAGAAGAATCAACCGTTCTAGTAAAGGGAGCCTGGCACCAGGAAATTCACTGATGAACCAGGCACCATGTCTTATAGGACTATCTCTGCTAAATGTTAAAGAAATTTAGTTAGTTGGTGAACACAATTGTGCTAGGGTTGTATGTTTCATTATTAAGTGGTCTCCATCTCCTTATATCCATATCTCTTATATCTTATAATCTCTAATCTCCATTAGATGTCACATATGCTTAAAAAATAAAAATGACTCATAATCACTTGATATGTCTGTAGGAAAACAGGAACTTAGCAGAAGTTGAAATATGCATATGGAATTTCCCAGATAGATGAAGTAATGTGTACGTGTCCTCATTAGCATTGGGCGGCTACATCATCATTCTTTTGATTTGATTTGATGTTACATGTATACTTGTATGATTGTGATTGGATATATTAAAATTGATGACAAAGTGTGTGATTACACCAACATGTATTTCTAATAAAATTAGCTCCCTGGGTGTAACCAGGAGAGATACGCATGATCAGCAATGAAACGACTGGACGTGCACTTCTTGTGCTGCGGCCGCACCCTCTTACCATGAAGGGGGAAATTTAACATAATTTGAACACCACAGACAACTGAGTATTAAGTCTAATTTGGGACTTATCCTAAATTGCATTGACAGTTAATGGTGCCAAAACCCGGGAAAAATCCATCAGATATCCAAGGGGATGATCATGGAAGAGCTTTGGTCATTATTGCAACTGGGAACTGCACCTTCAAATACACAGGTAAGATATTTTTCTTACTTTGTGCCTTCCTGCTTGTTATGTCCACTGTTCGAGTATTGTCCTTTTCGGAATCTTTGGGATTTTAAAAGAACACCTCCTTGTCTGTGGTGGGGTGAATAAAGTGTCTGAAACCTAGGTGTATGATAGAGTGATAGAGATTGCCTGTGTTTTATAATATGCAGTGATAGAAATTAAGGAACTGGAAAAAAGAGGAAGTTACAGAAAATCAAGAAAGAGATTTTAATGCTTGCATTTAGTTAGTATTTAAAGAGCCCACCTCTCTGTGAGGTCCATAGGTCCCAAGAGTTTAAAAGTTTAATAGTTACTCGACCTGGGCCAGCGTTTTGTGAGCAGGTAGAGGGATCAGTTGGCGAGCTGCGTTTTGCGGGCAACTGGTGGGACTGGTTGGCGAGCTGCGTTTGCAGGCAACCAGTGGGACACAAAGGTGTGTCCCGTGGGAAAAGGGACGGATCCACTCTTCTCCAATGGGGACCAGGCAGTCAAAGGCTCTGAAAAAGGGGCGCCCCTCGAGGAGGGAGGTGACTGCAGTGGATATCATAGAGAGGCAGAAGAGGAGGAGGGGCAGTGAGAGATATAAGAAGAATATTCAAAAGAGCAGGCATGTTAAAAGATGATTAATCTGGAAATCTAAATGGTTTAAATCAGGAAAGTTCCACAGTGAGAGAAGCAGCACATTTGTTGAAGGTTAGGCAGGTGAAGAAGGTGAGAGCAGGTAAGAAGGTGAGAGGCTGGAGAAAGAATCAAAGGTGGCATAAAGAGAATGATGGAGAAAGAATTGGGAAGGGAACACATATATGTATGTATATATCTTTTTACTTTTAAAAAAGCAAAGGAAAGAGTTAAACATGAGTGGAGCGGTAAAAAGGGGAAGTACTGGCTGCTGCTTTGAGAGGGACTTAAACGGCATTTTCTTTGTCTTCCGTCTCTTGTGGGGTCCCCGATAGTCATAAATGTATCATTTCTGTAGAAGAGGAGGATGAACCGCCAAGAATCAGATTCTAATCAGAATCTGATTATTTGATAACATAGAATTGCAATAGTTCCAATTTCAGATATTGGTTTGGCAGATGTGGTAGTGTATACTGGTAGTGGTAGTATTTGAAAGAAGATGTGTCAGTGTATACTGCTGCCATTAGTGATTAGTTTCAAAACTTTTGATTTGCTTGAGTAAGCTTGGCTTCTTTCCCAGACTTTGTGGTTCGTGAAAAAAAGAGGAAGTATGTTGTCTGTTTCTTTGGTAGAGAAAATTTTCTATAAGAATTTAGAATTTAAAGTTAAGGTATCGATAATAATAATATCCAGGAAAGGAAAAAATTAGAATTGAGTCAAAAGAAAATCCAC
Organism: Rhinella marina; assembly: GCA_900303285.1. Lineage (NCBI taxonomy): Eukaryota > Metazoa > Chordata > Amphibia > Anura > Bufonidae > Rhinella > Rhinella marina. The sequence continues at coordinate 23,590 of ONZH01015719.1, forward strand.
GTGGTAAAAGATGAGCTCATTCTTACATTTGATATTATGGGCACATTATTTTTTATTTTGTTTGTTTGCAAACTAAACATTTTGTGAGTTTTATTTTACAGCCCAAATTAATGAACGTCAAGGAAGCCTGTTGTTTTTTGCAAATGTTTAATTTGGTGGGGATTGTGCCTAATCTGTTTTTTAGGAGTGAAGAAAAAGACCAAGAAATCCTAACGTATTCGGCAGATCTGGACAAAATATTATTTTCATTGATTCTGTGCTGAAAACTTTTCATGGAGTCATGCATATATTTTTTTGAGTTTTTATTGGAGCTCCAATGCATACTGTATTTGTTTGTGTGTGAAGTGTGTGATGGGCCCATGTCTTGTCTTTGTTCTTAATCGTTATATGTTACATCTAGCTAGAAATGATCAAAAAGGAAAAGTTACATTTTGCCAGACGACAGAGGGTGTGGTGACGGTGACTTAGAATTATATTATACAGAGACAGCCTCTTGTGTTCCTTCCTAAACACGTATAGTGTGATATGTCACTAGAGTTGGAGAAAGAGAAAAAAAAAATGAAATTGGTTCATTTAATTTTAACAAGTCGCATAAGCGTGCAAGTGGAAAAAATAAGACAATAAGATTGGTTTGTTTTAAAAATGTTATTAATATGTGGTATTCAGACAAGTGTGTTTATAAGAGGTCTGCAAGCAAAATCATCAAATAAGTATAATAATATGTGGTTAAATCAAATGAAATGTCTGAAGTAACTGTGTCACCAAATATTTCATCTTTCAGTGAAAACTAGATGATAGATAAGGTGTTCCGATCGTTTTTTTATTTTCTGATTATTTTGTTTTATTTTCTGAACATGATGGGAGCATTTGATTTGTCTGAAAAAAAAAAGTAACAGCATTTGAAAAGTATTAAGAGAATTGTTTTATAACAGTCACGTGGGCCATGAACACAGAGATCTGGAGGAGATAAAGCACTTTGAGTATCTTGAGTCTACAGAAGATTTTCTGCATTTTGATAAGAGGTTGGGTTACCAGACTACATAAAGGTTTAGATGTCATATAAACTATGGAGCAAGTACATTCAGATCTGATTCATAACTTTGTCGAATATTGAGTTTTCTCTCACAGATGGTATAGATGGATCACACAGAAGACAGGATATGCTGTCAGTGCCTAAACTGATGTTGTCACCTAAATACCACTCCCTTCTGTAATGTGAGTACAGGAGGTAGAGCTGAAGGCGCTCACTGAGGCTGGTAAGATGGTTGTGGTCAGATAACTAACATTTATATAGAGTTCATATATGCCTTTGGTATCTTCCATGATTATGGTCTGATCTGGGGGAGCAGAGGTTTTGTTGGATCCATGGGAAACCCATGAAGAGTACTGAGTGTGTGAGAGTTGTTTTATGCCCTGATGCTGTCCAGAAGGAAAAAAAAAGAAAAAAACAACAAGTTGGGAGATTAAACTGCTATAACTGTAGACCTCTAACCATTACCTGAAGCCAACCTAAGGTTTTCGTGACACGGCCAACCCAGGCCCAGAAGACCTCTAAAGTAAGAGCAATGAGTGATAACAAGCTCTGGAGGGTAGGTAAAATGGTGCTTTCTCAAGTGCACTCTGCCCGTTGATAATAAATTCAGCACATGGGTTGATGTATGTGTCAGGAGGAGATATGGTGGGAATTCCAGGGGTCCAGCAGCGCTACCACCAGGTTTGTCCAAGGTTACATGATGTGGGCCTGTAATAATGTTGGAAGAACTTTGAGAGTTCCAGAAAGGCATATACCTAGGCCATCTTGCCTATTTCAGAGATTGCAGATGGACTGCATTAAGTTTCCAAAGGTGGGGCAGAATGAATATGTCCTTGTCTATGTTGATCTACTGTATTTTTCAGGAAACACCTGGCCTGTAGTAAAAGCAAGAGTAATAGAAGATACTGGCTGAGGTAGTAAGTAGATGAATACTGGATATAGAACAAGCCTTTTGACACTTTTTATCTTTCCTAAAGTGTTAGGAGCCCTTACAGGTCAGCTCTGACTGTTGAACATAAACATGTGTGTGATTCCTTTTCAGATCTGAACTCAAAGACTAGTACCTAGTTCATATAAAGGAAAAGTTTGGATCCCAGATTTGATGGTCCCTAATGAGTGCTGTGTTCACCATTCCAACATTGGTGAAGCCAAACGTATTTACATTGATAATATACTTAATGCTTATGAAGTTTGCAAAATAATGAGAGATTATAGAATTAGCAAATAATCCACACAGTGAGAGGAAAGGTGGTGTGGACTCACTTGGATATTGTTTAATCAGGATTGGATTATTGAGTAAAGTCTGAGCATTACATCTTTGCCTCATTATGTTCATTATGTTGTAATTTGTGTCCTAACTTCACTAACAAAGGTTTAAACAGATTTTTAAAAAACTGGCTGGTCTATAACATACTGAAAGAATAGCAACCCACTTGGCAAGTATCGAGCAATCGAAAAATGATGATGTGTATGTGGTATGTGAAACGGATGCATATAGATGGCTGCCACCTCGCCGCTCAGTGGTCTGCACTAGAGATGAGCGAGCATACTCGTCCGAGCTTGGTGCTCGTTCGAGTATTAGGGTACTCGTCAGTACTCGCAGCTCGGACGAGTATCTCGCCATACTCGAGGAAATGGCAACTTCCGCATCGTGCTTTTTTGGCGCCTATAAACACAGCCAATCACAAGCCAGGAGACTCTACAGTACACCCAGCATCACGTGGGGCCCTTACATGTCGATAGCAGGGGTTGGCTGGCCTGATCAGGTGACCCTGTTATATACTAGTGACTGGCCGCGGCGCTCGGCTCAGATGCCTTCTGGATGTCGTTAGGGATAGAGCTGCTGCCTTTCAGGGACAGTGTTAGGGCCTGAATTTAGTTCTCAGTTAGGCAGGAATCACCCACAAAGAACCCAACAGCCCTTCTAAGGGCTAGAAGATTTTTTTTTTTTGTCTCCTGGCTTGGCTGGCTGGCTGGCACTAGTAGTGCAGCTATCGCCATATCTAACCCTGTTTTTTTTTTTAATTGTTCTATCTCAGTGATACAAATCCATTGCACACAGCAGTGTGGAACCATTCTGTGTGTCACAGTTCAGCACTGACTCACTCCAATCCATATATACTGTCCAGGTGACACTTTCTGTACGTCACAGAATACAACCAAGTCATTTGCTACCAATATCATCTAAGTTGATCCAGAAAACTCTCTGTGCAACATTTGTCTGGGTCGCAGACTAAATAGCCACCGTTAACAGGGTGTCAGTCAGTTCTACCATAGTTCCTGCACGTCACGTTCCCAAAAAAACTAAATTTTATAAAAAATATAAAAAACAAATATTAAAAAAAAAATTATTTTTTCAGTTGTTTTAGCTCAGTGATACAAATCCATTTTACTCAGCTGTGTGTAACCTTTCTGTGTGTCACAGTTCAGCACACTAGCTCCCATCCGTATATACTGTCCAGGTGACACTTTCTGTACGTCACACAATACAACCAAGTCATTTGCTACCAATATCATCTACAGCTTGATCCAGAAAACTCTCTGTGCGACATTTGTTTGGGTTGCAGACTAAATAGCCACCGTTAACAGGGTGTCAGTCAGTTCTACCATAGTTCCTGCACGTCACGTTCCCAAAAAAACAAAATAAAAAAAAAATATTTTTTCAGTTGTTTTAGATCAGTGATACAAATCCATTTTACTCAGCTGTGTGTAACCTTTCTGTGTGTCACAGTTCAGCACACTCGCTCCAATCCGTATAATCTGTCCAGGTGACACTTTCTGTACGTCACTTAATTCTACCGGACTTAGCAATTTTGTGGGTTTCAGTATACCAGGCCCGTGTAATTTTTTATTTTTTTTATCATACACCTATATACAAAAAATGTTGAACCCCAGGGCTAAGGGGCGAGGGCGTGGGCATTCAATTACTGCAGGGGGCAGAGGCCGTGGTCCTGGGCAGGGTGAGACAGTACCTGCTGATGAGGGAGCAGGGGAATTCCGCAGAGCTAGACTCCCTAGCTTCATGTCTCAACTTACAGGGACACGTGGTAGAGGACTGTTGAAACCACAACAGTGCGAACAGCTGATCTCGGGGATTGCGGACAATGTTTCAAGTAATTTGTCCACCAGTCAGTTTTCCACGCAGTCCACCCACGTTACCCAAGGGAGCACTCCTATGGCTCCTCCACCTCAACCTCCTTCCCCCCAGTCTGCCCCCTCCCAGGAAAATTTGGAATGCGATCCGGCATACTCTCAGGAACTGTTTTCTGGACCCTTCCCAGAGTCACAAACCATTTCTCAGGTTGCTGCTGACCTCGTTCCTGATGCCCAAGTTTTCCAACTGTCGCAATCTGTGGGTGATGATGATGATGATGACAATGTTGACTTAGTGGAAGAAGTTTGTAAAGAGGTGTCGGACGATGAGGAGACACGGTTGTCAGACAGTGGTGAAGTTGTTGTTAGGGGAGGAATTCCGAGGAGGGAGCAGACTGAGGAATCGGAGGATGACGAGGTGACTGACCCAAGCTGGGTTGATATGCCGAGTGAAGACAGTGCTTCTGAGGCAGAGGCGAGTGCTGCACCAGAACAGGTTGTAAGAGGCAGTGGTGTGGCCAGAGGGAGAAGCAGGGCCAGAGCTGGTGCATCAGCAGCAACTGTTTCACGTAGTGAAGCTCCCGTGGCGAGTCCTAGATGTTCGCAAGTCTGGAGGTTCTTTAAAGAAAGTGAGGATGACCGACGGACTGTGGTGTGCAACCTGTGCCACACTAGGATCAGCAGGGGTGCCACCACTACTAGCCTAACAGCCACCAGCATGCGCAGGCATATAAGTGCTAAACACCCCACTCAATGGAACCAAAGCCGTTCACCACCTCCTGCGGGTCACACCACTGCTCCTTCCCCTGTGTCACTCGCTGCCTCTGCTAGTCAACCCCCCGCGTCACTCGCTGCCTCTGCTAGTCAACCCCCTGCCCAGGACCCAGGCACGAGCACCTCCCGCCAAAAAACCACACCTTCGCCTCCACGATCCTCCACAGCGTCCACCATTGTGTCCCAGCGGAGCGTTCAGCTGTCTTTACAGCAGACGCTGGAGCGCAAGAGGAAATACAGTTCCACCCACCCACATGCCCAAGCCCTCAACATCCACATCTCCAAATTGCTTAGCCTGGAGATGCTGCCCTATAGGCTGGTAGAGACCGAGGCCTTTTCGAAATCTCATGGCGGTGGCTGCCCCTTGGTATTCCGTCCCCAGCCGCCACTATTTTTCTCGATGTGCCGTCCCAGCCCTACACCAGCACGTGTCACAGAACATCATCCGTGCCCTGACCAACGCTGTTTCTGAGAAGGTCCACCTAACCACGGACACGTGGACAAATGCTGCCGGGCAGGGACACTATATCTCACTGACGGCACATTGGGTTAACTTGGTGGAGGCTGGGACCGAGAATGACCCTGGGGCCGCTCATGTACTGCCCACACCGAGGATTGCGGGGCCTACCTCGGTCACGGTCTCTCAGACGTACTATGCCTCCTCCTCCGACCCCTCCTCCTCCACCGAATTACCATCCGTGGGCACGGCGCCTTCAGTCGGTAGCTCTAGGCGCAGCAGCAGTGCCGTGGGTAAGCGCCAGCAGGCGGTGCTCAAACTGCTGAGCTTAGGTGACAAAAGGCACACCGCCCAAGAGCTGTTACAGGGCATCACGGCGCAGACCGATGTGTGGCTGGCACCGCTGAACCTCAAGCCAGGCATGGTTGTGTGTGACAACGGGTGTAACCTGGTGGCGGCTCTGCAACTCGGCAGACTGACACATGTGCCATGCCTGGCCCACGTGTTCAATCTAATAGTTCAGCGGTTCCTCAAGACATACCCCAATCTGTCTGATTTGCTCACCAAGGTGCGCCGCATCTGTGCGCATTTCTGCAAGTCGAGCACAGATGCTGCCACTCTCAGGGCAGCGCAGCGCCGCCTACAACTGCCCGCTCACCGACTGTTGTGCGATGTGCCCACGAGATGGAATTCCACATTAAACATGTTATCCAGAGTTTACCAGCAGCACAGAGCGATTGTAGACTGCCAGATGTCATCTTCCACCAGAACTGGTAGTCAGGTCTCTCAGATTCCTCAAGTCTACAATGAGGAGTGGACGTGGATGTCTGATATCTTCCAGGTGTTGAGCAACTTTGAGGAGTCAACACAGATGGTCAGCGGCGATGCCGCCATTATCAGCCTCACCATCCGGCTGCTTTGCCTGTTGAAAAAATCACTGCTCAGCATCAAGTCGGATGCTTTGCGCTTGTCACAAGAGACGGTGGAGGAAGATACGTTGCTTGATAGCCAGAGCACCCTCCGGTCTGTTTCTCAGCGTGTATCGGATGAGGGGGATGAGGATGAGGAGGAAGAGGAGGAGAATGTCGGCGAGACAGTAGAGGGTACCAGTGCTCAGTCCTTAACTCTTGAGCGTGTATGGGCTGAAGAGGAGGACTTGGAAGAAGAGGAGGAGGAGGAGGAGGAGGAGGAAATGGAGAGTCAGGCCAATGAGGAGAGGGAATTCTTGCGTGTTGGGACATCCCGTGACCCTCGCGTTAGGAGAATTTTTTCAAACACCGATTACTGAATGTTCACTCTCCTGGACCCACGGTACAAGCAGAACCTTTCCACTCTCATCCCTGCAGAGGAAAGGAGTATGAGAGTGAATAGATATCAACAGGCCCTGGTGCACAAGCTGAAACAATTCTTCCCATCTGACGCCGCTAGCGGCAGAGGGCATGGTTCTGAGGGCTAAGTAGCGGGGGAGAGGAGGCGAGCAGGCAGCTTGTCCAGCACTGGCAGGGGAACGCTCTCCAAGGCCTTTGACAGTTTTATGTCACCCCAGCAAGACACTGTCACCTGTCCCCAGTCTAGGCAGAGTAGGGGGGAGCTGTACAGAAAGATGGTGAGGGAGTACCTAGCTGACCATACCAACATCCGTAGCGATCACTCTGCTCCATACAACTACTGGGTTTCAAAGCTGGACACGTGGCCTGAACTGGCGCTGTACGCCTTGGAGGTGCTGACCTGCCCTGCCGCTAGCATGCTGTCAGAGCGGGTATTCAGTGCAGCTGGTGGTGTCATCACCGATAAGCGTACACGCCTGTCAACTGACAGCGCTGACAGGCCGACGCTTATTAAAATGAACACAGCCTGGATTTCACCGGAATTCAAATCTCCTCCGGGGGAAATCAGCTAAAGATTTAAATAACTTATGTATCCGATTCCTCTTCTCTACTCCTCCTCCTACTCCTCCTTCTCCTCAATATCATCTTTGCCTAACGCTGACCCAAAAAACGCCATTTTTTAAGGGGTCCAACTGGCACTCTTTTAGCACAATTTTTCAGGAGGGCCCCCTACAGGCCCTCTATTCAAACAATTTTTCCAAAGGTCAACCTACAGGCCCTCTCTTCAAACAATTTTTCAGGAAGGCCCCCTACAGGCCCTCTCTCCAAACAATTTTTCCGGAGGTCCACCTATAGGCCCTCTGTCCAAACAATTTTTCCGGAGGTCCACCTATAGGCCCTCTGTCCAAACAATTTTAACAGAGGTCCACCTACAGGCCCTCTCTCCAAACAATTTTTCCGGAGGTCCACCTACAGGCCCTCTGTCCAAACAATTTTTCCGGAGTTCCACCTACAGGCCCTCTCTGCTAACAATTTTTCCGGAGGTCCACCTACAGGCCCTCTCTCCAAACAATTTTTCCGGAGGTCCACCTAGAGGCCCTCTCTCCAAACAATTTTTCCGGAGGTCCACCTACAGACCCTCAATCCAAACAATTTTTCCGGAGTTCCACCTACAGGCCCTCTCTGCTAACAATTTTTCCGGAGGTCCACCTACAGGCCCTCTCTCCAAACAATTTTTCCGGAGTTCCTCCTACAGGCCCTCTCTCCAAACAATTTACGTCTTTTTCCTATCTTTCTCTCTCTCCAAACTATTTTTCCGGATAGCTGCCATATACGGTATTAAACTGAGTAGTATACATAGAACACATACCACACTTGATCAAGCTCATAATTGACAATTGTACCGGTTGATGCTAAATTTTTAAGTTGGGGTCCTGCGTCGTCATTCTAACTACATCCGGCTGTTGTCACCACCATACACGCTAGCCCCAGGGGGCACTCCCCTGGCTCTTCCAGCGAAACCTCCTTCCCCCCAGCCTGCCCCCCCACCTACAGGCCCTCTCTCCAGTTCCTTTTTCCAGTTTTATTTGCGCAAACTGCATACATTTTTGGGATAGGTGTAAAAAATAATATTACTTGCGAATCTATATTGCCCAACATTGGATACGGTAGCAAGTAGAAGACCAAACACATGCTGCTCACAGGGTTCCGCAAATTCCTGGTCCACCCGCAAATTCCTTGTCCACAATGTCAAGGAGGTCGAGGTTCTGTGGATGAGCAACAAGTCCTTCTGTACTGAAATCGCAGACATAGTCTCCATCTAAGAACCTACAGACCGTTGTGGAGAGAGCGGCACAGCTCGCCATCAAAGTGACGATTACCAACGCCAGACTGCGCTGAGAAGATAACGAATAAATATCTCTGTGGTTATTTTTGCTAAATAAAAGTTAACTAAACCCCCCAAAAAATTCTTCTGTTCCTGTGCCTGATCCACCCAAATTGAATCTGTCCCATCATGAGAAAGTCCCCCCCAAGGAGTCCCCACTGTAACTTGCTTCCCATACAACTACCTCACCCCACGACACCTGTGTCTCGCCATTGTCCACCACCTCCTCAGACAACACTGGTAAATCCACACTGTCAGCACACGGAAACAGCAAA
>ONZH01015720.1:0-27749 GCA_900303285.1 Rhinella marina
GACTTGAGGAAGCTGACTAACCTGACTACCAGTTCTCATGGAAGTTGTCATCTGGCAGTCTACAATGGCTCTGCGGTGCTGGTAAACCCTGGCTAACATGTGTAATGTGGAATTCCATCGCGTGGGCACGTTGCACAACAGTCGGTGAGCTGGCAGTTGAAAGCGCCGTTGCACTGCCCTGAGAGTGGCAGCATCTGTGGTTGACTTGCGGAAATGCACACAGATGCGTCGCACTTTGGTGAGCAAATCAGAAAAATTGAGGGAGGTCTTGAGGAACCGCTGAACCACAAGATTGAACACGTGGGCCAGGCAGGTTTTATATGCAGTGTTTATATGGGTTGTTGTTACTTTGGGAAATATTATTGGTGTATAATGGCACATGTGTGAGTTTGTCGAGTTGCAGAGCCGCCACCAGGTTACGCCCGTTGTCACACACAGCCATGCCTGGTTTGAGTTTCAGCGGCGCCAGCCAAAGATCGGTCTGCGCTGTGATGCCCTGTAACAGCTCTTGGGCGGTGTGCCTCTTGTCACCTAAGCTCAGCAGTTTCAGCACCGCCTATTGGTGCTTACCCACGGCAGTGCTGCTGCGCCTAGAGCTACCGACTGAAGGCGCCGTTCTCACAGATTGTATTTGAGAGGAGGAGGAGGGGTTAGAGGAAGAGGCATAATAATTCGGAGAAACCGTGACCGAGATAGGCCCCGCAATCCTCGGTGTGGGCAGTACATGAGCAACCCCAAGGTCATATTCGGTCCCAGTCTCCACCAAGTTAACCCAATGTGCCGTCAGGGAGATATAGTGTCCCTTCCCGCCAGCACTTGTCCACGTGTCTGTGGTTAGGTGGACCTTCTCAGTAACCGCGTTGGTCAGGGCACGGTTGATGTTCTCTGACACGTGCTGGTGTAGGGCTGGGACGGCACATCGGGAAAAATAGTGGCGGCTGGGGACCAAGTACCGAGGGACAGCCACCGCCATCAGGTGGCAGAAAGCCTCAATCTATACCAGTCTATAGCGCAGCATCTCCAGGCTCAGCAGTTTGAAAATGTGGACGTTTAGGGCTTGTGCATGTGGGTGGGTGGAATTGTATTTGCGTTTGCGCTTGCGCTCCAATGTCTGATGCAAAGACAGCTGAACGCTGCGCTGGGAGACATTGGTGTAGGGTGTGGAGGATCATGGAGGTGAAGGGGTGGTTGTAGGGCGGGAGGCGCTTGTGCCGGGGTCCTGGGCAGGGGGATGACTCGCAAAGCCAGCATGTGACACAGGGGAAGGAGCAGTCCATTGAGTCGTGTGTTTAGCACTCATATGATTGCGCATGCTGGTAGTGGTTAGGCTGGTAGTGTTGGCTCCCCTGCTGATCCTGGTGTGGCACAAGTTGCACACCACAGTCCGTCGGTCATCCTCACTTTCTTTAAAGAACCTCCAGACTTGCGAACATCTAGGCCTTGGCACTGGAGCTTCACTACGTGAAACAGTTGCTGATCTACTTGCTCTGGCCCTGCTTCTCCCTCTGGCCACCCCACTGCCTCTTCCAACCTGTTCTGGTGCTGCACTTGCCTCCCCCTCAGAAGCACTGTCTTGACTAAGCTTACCAACCCAGCTCGTGTCAGTCACCTCATCATCCACCTGCTCTTCCTCCGATTCCTCACTCTGCTCCCCCCTGGGACTTACTGCCCTGACAACAACGTCAATGTCTGACAACCGTGTCTCATCATCATCATCATCATCATCCGACACCTCTTGACGCACTACTTGCACTTCCACACTCTCATCACCCACAGACTGCGAAAGTTCTAAATTTTGGGCATCGGGACAGAGCAACTGCTCAGGTTGCTGTTGAGCAGTGGTTTGTGTCTCTGGGTAGGGTCCTGAAAAGAGTTCCTGTGAGTATGCCGTATCTGAATCCATATTTTCCATGGGGGGGCAGGCTGAGGGGATGGAGGTTGATCTGGAGGAGCCAGAGGTCTACTCCCTTGGCTAGCGTGGGTGGACTGCGTAGAAGACTGGGTGGTGGATAAATTACTGGACACATTATCCACTATCCACGTCATCACCTGTTCGCACTGTTGTGGTTTAAATAGTGGTGTACCATGTGACCCTGTAAGTTGCGAGATAAAGCTAGGGAGCGAAACTCTGTAGCGTTTCACTGCTCCCTCATCAGTAGGTACTGTGTCACCCTGCCCAGGACCACGGCCTCTGCCCCCCTACATCACTTGGACGCCCACGTCCTCAACCCTTAGCCCTTGGGTTCAACATTTTGTGTAATCACTAAACTGTAGAATTAATATCTGAGGGCAAAAACGTATTCTCTAGACTGTGGCTAGTGTACCACACACCACAGAATTTTTCACTGCACTGTAGGATATACAGTATACCTGAGAGAAAAAAGGTGTATTTTCTATACTCCGGCTACTGTGCAGCACACAACAGAATTTTTCACTGCACTGTAGTATATATGACTGAGAGAAAAAAACATATATTTTCTAGACTCCGGCTAGTGTGCTGCACACGACAGAATTTTTCACTGCACTGTAGTATATATGACTGAGAGAAAAAACGTATATATTTTGTAGACTCCGGCTAGTGTGCAGCACACAACAGAATTTTTCACTGCACTGTAGTATATATGACTGAGAGAAAAAACGTATATTTTCTAGACTCCGGCTAGTGTAACGCACACCACACAATTTTTCACTGGACTGTAGTATAAATAAGAGATAGAAAAAACATTTTTTTCTAGACTGCGGCTACTGTACCGCACACCACAGAATTGTTCACTGAACTGTAGTCACCGCCATGCTGTGTCAGGCTAAATTTTTGGGTGGTTCAGCTGCTATGTTAGTCTAACCAAGCCACTCTGGGGTTCACCGCCAAGCTGTAAACTGCAATCTCAGTCTTAACAAGTCATCCTGGGGTTCACCCCCATGCTGTAAACTGCAATCTCAGTCAAACTTTGTAATTTAGGGGTTCACCACCAAGGTGTGCTAGACTACAATTTTAGGGGGTTCACCTGCAATCTCAGTCACAGACTGTCATTCAGGGGTGCACCACCATGCTTTTTTAAACCATTTTTTTCTGAGCGTCACCTCCAGGCTTTCACTCACGATTTTTTGAAGGCTTGCCACTGCACTGTCAGCCAAAATTGTCTTCAGGGTCACCGGCGGCCTCTCCAACAACAACTTCTAGGACGGTTACTACCAGGCCCTGGCACACAAACATTGTCTTGAGGGGCACTAAAAGGCTCTGCACCCACCCACGTGTGGAGACTAATAGGTGGGTGCAGTGTGCGTCTTAGCCCATCTGGAATTAGGAAAGCTGGGCACTGTGCTTATAGGTCTTTGTGTCTGCCGTGGACAGGGTGGGTGGGTGGTGGGTGCGTGTTTGCCCGTCTGGGATGGGGAGAGCTGGGCACTGTGCTGGGAGAACTTTGTGTACGCTGTGGACTACTTGGTGGGTGCAGAGAGGGAGACGCTTATGCCTGCGTCGTGGGGCGGGGGATAGGACAGCAGTGCCAGCATGAGCAGTGGTGTCATCCGCAGGCGGCGATGGACCTTCGTTGCACCTAGTTGGGTGCTTTCCTAACATGTGCCAGTGCATGTGCCTTGCCCATCTTGGTCTGGGTCAGCACAATTGTCTTGAGGGTCACCACCAGGCTGTTGCCCAGAATTTGGCGTAATGGTACGATTAGGCAGCCTCAGAGGCATCCATGCATGCTGCCCCTGCTGTTTCCTGTCCATTTCCGTGGTGTTTCCATCATTTTCTGAGGTTTCCAGGTTTTCATGCAACCTTCCCTATGCAGAGCTTTGGTCCCCTGCAAAAAATGCTCGAGTCTCCCATAGACTTCAATGGGGTTCGTTATTCGAAACGAGTACCCGAGCATCCGGAAAAATTTGTTTCGAATAACGAGCACCCGAGCATTTTAGTGCTGGCTTATCTCTATTCATAAGTGCTTATTGCTATACTATCAGTCTTGTGAATTTAACAGTAGTCAGTGTATTGGATATTGTATGCTTATGTTCACATGCATTGTATGTTGTATCTATAGTTTTAGTTTATTTCCTTACACATTTAGTTTACATAGAAGAAAAAGGGATTTCGTTTTTTGATGAACTTGAGTTGTCGCTGGAGTGATGGGATTAAGGACATAGACTGGATGGCAGCCAATATTCATTAAGAAATGGTAAGAAGGGTATTGTCTGACAATCCATGAACTGATAATCGCCTCCTTTTAAAGTATTTGTTTTTGTAATACCAAATTTCCCTTTGACTTCAGTGTCAAAAATTTGAAAGGAATTTTCACTTATTGGTACAAGATTTTATTGATGTCTATAAGTAAAACATTTGTATTTAGGAACAGATCAGCATGCAAGTAACAACAGGTATCTTCAACATCTTACAAAATAGAATTAAAGGGGTATTCACATGGTAAAGTTATAGCGTTTTGTTAGGATATGACTTCACTTGATCACTGGTATTGAATCAGGCTCTGGGACTCGCGCTGATCCTCTGTACCCTTCTAGGTTTTGCTTGGATATGAACACACGGAATTGCAACTGGCACCATTTATTTGAATTGGTTTTGCTGTAGTTCCTTGCACAGTAGATGGGGGACACAAAGCAACGAAGGGGTACAGTGCTAAATTATCATTGTGCTACCTTTACTTTAAGCAAAAGTTTTGACCGAACATAAATCTGATTCTGGTCTTTAAACCCCTCAAATTGCCGCTGAATTGATAGAGGGAAGTGGCTCCCTTTGTCTTCCAATTTCTCTTTCTAACACTTCAGATTCCACAATTGCAACTAACCGTGGCATCTGATGGGTTATATGATTGGGATCCCAGTCACTGCCAGCATGTGTCTGGTGTATTATACAGCCAACACCCACTGTGTATGGAGCTGGCTCATCTCCTTAGCCAGCTCCATATGTCCTCTTAACTGAAATTACATACATGTATGTGATTTTGTATTAAGAGATTAAAAATGAACTGAAACATTATCTTGCCCATGTATCCATGGTCAATCAGCACTTCAGATTCTACCATATTCCTCTCTGTAGGGTCTATTTCTCAATGTCAGTTTTCCTTGAGCTCAGTCCCACAGTAGGTGAAGATTATCTGCTATAATATCTCCCATACAGGGCTCCCCATTTCCTTGTAGTGCACCCTCAGAATCAGCATCAGCGGATATTATGCAGCTGTACTAAAGGGTGTATTTATAAATACAATACTGGTATGAGATAGAACAGATACTGCTGGTGTATCTCTTTCTTTCTCACGCAGCTCATCCTGCTTTCTACCCTTTTCCTCCCCATAGACTTCTATGGGTTACAGTTGTTACCTGATCTCTGAGTGAACCCATCGTAACTGAAAATATATTTTAGTAGTGAACTGAGCTTGATTACTCCTAGAGGCCCAGCTCACTCTGCAACTGCCATGCCCTCTGCATTTTCATTGACAGGGTTAGGCAGTGTAAACAGGATCATGCCTACCTTTCCCTGTCAAAGTACAGAGGGTGCGACAGTAGCAGAGAGAGCTGAGCCTCTAGGTGTAATGTCTACACCTACATTGCTCCTAGAGGCTTATTTGCATATGTTAAAACATAATTTTTCTCAGCAATGGACATTGGACCAACACAGCTCCCTTCAGCTGCCAAGTGCACATGCAACATGCCAGCCAGTTTCATAGCTACAAATCTGATGAACTTTAAGGACTATTTCATTCTATAAAACCATGAAAATGTTTCAAAAGTTTATATATAAAAAGTCACTGGAAAAACTAGAATTTAATATCATCTGCCGTTATTTTCTACAAGTGTAAACCAGGCCTTAATTATTTGTGAGACCACACTGCTCAGGCTTATAACTAGTGCAAACGGTTTCCATACTTGGTTTAAAATAGCTATACATGTAAAGAAGACGTCCCTCAACTCCATTTTTCCCACAGACCTACACGCCTACAGCTTAAACTTTCCATACTCAACATTTACATCATCCCATCCAAGTCCAGCAGAGTTCATTCAACAGCATCATAACCTGAAAAAAAAAAAGTGAGAAGACATATTGGAATCAAAGCGTTTCTGTTGAGGATAGCGACTTCATTAGAGAGGGTAAAAACAAAGAGCATGTATGCATGTGCATACTAAATGAAATTCCCACAGTTAAGATCCAATACTTTCACAATAAAATCACTGTCCACCCCACACCAAAAAATTAAATCACCCTCTTCTAATATACCAATAATTACGCTACGAAGTTTCTTGTTGCATGTTAAAAGATGTTAGCGTTCACTTATTCCACAAAAGTTGCTTTGCTAAATGAAAAAAAAATGTAAAAAATAGAACGGTTTAATTGGGGCTTGGGGATTTAAAGGCTATTGTCCTTTGAGAAGACTCTGCATCAGTGCTTCTGATGTGCAGACGGAATAAAACAAGCATGAGAAGCAAGAGAATTTAATTGGTTTAATAAATCCAACCAGTTGCTGTGTTTTGCCCTTTCTTCTCAGCAATAGGGTAATTGGTTACAAAGGATGTAAGCGCAGTTTTGTAAACCAATGTCAATTATTATTGATTTGTGTTACTTGTCGAGGAAGGTTGTAATACATTTCCTGGTTATGTGGAACTTAAGAGGTGAGCTTTTAAAGTGTCTGGCAAACAGTCCTCTCCTGCAAACACTGCAAACATTGTCTGTAAGATGGACGTGCCATACAACGGAAAGATGATGCAGAATGTATCATAAAAAGCTAATAAGGATATTTTGTGCACTAGACACCTGACAGCATCTGTCCTTGAATTACCCATGGTTAATCACTTCTAGAGAGTCACGGGTGCATTTATTATTTATCTGCTCCTTACTGAAGACTGCTAGAAGGTGACTGCTATGGAAGGTTCAGGAAAACAATCATTTGCATTTTCCCTCCGTGAATGTGTCTGACAATATCATCTTAGGTTAGACAATCTATTAGGTTACAGCCGTCTGTCACGTATCTCGTAATAGCATCACAAAGTACAGACATGACTCTGCTTTGATAAAGGCTAAAAGCTCATTATTAAATGCACAACCTGCTTGTATTTGTCTGCTACTTGGCAGGAACATCTCTGCTGACCACACAGAGGAAACCAGAAACCTTCTCTCTTGGCGCCAGGGACTCAAAATTAAAGTTGGAATTAGTTTGAAGAGTCTCAGAATAAATGCATTGACATGCTTCCAATATTTGTTATCAATGAAATCTTAAATGATGACTTGACTCTTGACTGATTAAAGAACGTTTAAAGAGAACCGGTGTCCACAAAATGCAGTGAAATCTGCAGACAGCATGTTATAGAGCAGGAGGAGCTGATCAGGTTGCTATATAGTTTTATGGGTACAGATTCAATAAAAGTTGTAATCTATACATTTAACTCTCTGCTTTTTCTGACTTCGGTTGTAAACGGGGGTCATCTCATCAATCAATGGTAGCATTCCCTGTGTAAGTGTGAAAACAGATAGTTGTCAGTAGTGATGAGCGAATTGAATTCCATGAAGTGGACTTACAATCCAAATTTCAGGATAAATTTGATTAGCAGTGAAGCCGAATTTCCTTGTGCTTCGCAGTAACCTGAAACAGTGTAAAAACAACAAAAAAAATAATACTTACCCGGTCCATTATCCGCAATGGGTCGGTGGCCGCCATTTTGGTTGAAGATCTCGGCCGAAATCCAGTGACATATGACGTCACCACGCTGCAATATTTCGTGCCAGATCTTCAAGCAAGATGGCGGTGGACGGCCTGTCATGAGCAAGTGGATCAGGTATTTTTTTGTTGTTGTTTTTTTTATTTGACACTGTATTATTTCAGATACCGCAATCAGCTATGAATCTCGTGTGTGGCGCAGTCAACATTACCAGTTATTGCACTGGCTACATTCAAAGGAATGTGCTTTGTAACTAAGTAATTCATCACAAATTAATTTCTTTGTGAAATTCGGCAAAGCAGCCAAATCAAATTTTTCATAACTTCACTCATCTGTAGTGATAACCAATAATCACCAGTGCAATAGCCATGTACATTTGAGTTTTCCCATTTTTCCTGCTATTGATGACTTATCCTCGGAATTAAAGTCTGAAAAACCCAGCTCCCTTAGACTAACTTGAGACTGTTACAAGTGTTCTTACTGTAAGACTTGTGCTCCCTGCAGGTGTGTCTCGCCAATGGCATTGCTTATTCTCCTGCCGTCTAACTGGCGCAGCCCGTAGCCTTGAGACATACGGTCAGGGGGTACACTCATCTGGAAGTGACACATCTGTCACAGTCTGTGCTTTTCTGGCATATCTGGCTAACAGGCCAGGAGACTGCTGCCACCTTCCCAATGACCACGCTGTCAGTTGGCAATCTGTGACCACTTGGTAGCTCCTAGAACATTTTTTACAGGTTCTGCATATGTTCTTGTCTGCTCCATACAGTACCTCAACTCACAATCTCGATTGGGCTCCTCTCTCCATGCATACTTCCTGCTCCCTCAAATTGTATTTTTCTGGAAGCAGCTCTCCTCCTTCTGTGCCCCTCCTATAGACTTTAAATATATTGAGTAATGTTGTATATGTAACTTCTGTACTTTGGGTCTACTGTAAACTCTCTATATTATGACAATCATTTTTTTTTTTTTTTGCGTAAACCACATTTAATATACATGTACAGCTGCTAGATTAAGATTTATTTAGTTTAGAATATTGAGTTCCTTTTAATTATGAAATGACCAAGAAACATTTTTCTGGCTTATATTAATTTATTTTTCTACTACACTTGATGAGCAATCTTAAACTCGCTCAACCTTTGTACTGTAAAGTTTCTTCTCTTCTCGAAGATAACAATCGGCTGTCTCAAATCTGGTACATTGTCAGCTAAGTAATGAGTCATTCAACACAGTGTTCCTTGTAGGCTGAAGACAACAGTCAACTGTACACAGCGGGTCTTATCTTATTACCACTTAGTCATCAAGAGACATTGAAGTCATTTTCAGATTGCCAATTGAAAAGCAAAGGGAAGAGCAGCAGTCAGGTTAAGCACAGGTTACCAATTCACCTGTCCTGATTGATCCCTTTAACTTAGTCATAGACTGTTTTCTTAAACACTTGGCTATCACAAAAATAGGCAAGTAGAGAATGGTAAGATAACACTGGGAAAGTTTTTCATTATGTGTCATCGATAGGGTCTGTGAAAAGCAGTGACCTTTGTAGGGTAATACATGTGTGTTTCACTACTTAGTGAGGGAATATCTCAAATTAAAGCACTAAAAATACTAACAGATCATCACAAACTGATAAAGTTGTTCTGTCTCTTTGAAGCCATATGTGATCTTATCAATCAGTAAATCATTCAAGTGTTTAAACAATGCAATCATTTGTTCACTTGTGGGAATTTTAACAAGTTGTATTTTGTAAGGCTACTTTCACACTGGCGGCAGGCCTGATCCGGCAGGTGAAGGGTGCTGCCGGATCAGGCCTGCCGCAGTGACATGTGTGGAGCCGGAACCGCGCTCCGGCCCCACACATGTCACACAGTACATACATGTACATACATATACATACACATAAACATACACACACATATAGACATACAAACACACATACATACTTACATGCTCCCCGGCAGGTCTTCGGAGCGTCAGGACGGCTCACACAGGTCACGATTCCCCACAGCGCCCTCTGCTGGGCGCCTGGTGGAATCGTCATCTGACGATTCCACCAGGCGCCCAGCAGAGGGCGCTGTGGGGAATCGTGACCTGTGTGAGCCGTCCTGACGCTCCGAAGACCTGCCGGGGAGCATGTAAGTATGTATGTGTGTTTGTATGTCTTTATGTGTGTGTATGTTTATGTCTGTATGTGTCTATGTGTACCCGGATCCGTAATGGACTCCATTGAAAGTCAATGGAGGGCGGATCCGGTTACCATTATGGTCACACCAGACGGATCCACCCCCATTGACTTGCATTGGGGTCATTCCGGATCCGTCTTGGTGCGGATGCCTGGACCGGAGAGCAAACCGCAGCATGCTGCAGTTTGTTCTCCGGTCTGAAGACGGAACAGAATGCTTTCAGGAGCATTCCGTTGTCTTCAGTTCAGTTTTGTCCCCATTGACAATGAATGGGGACAAAACTGAAGCGTTTTATTCCGGTATTGAGCCCCTATGACGGAACTCAATACCGGAATTTTAAAACGCTAGTGTGAAAGTAGCCTAAGCCTCTCATCTGAGGTATGGATCATTACAGAGACATGTAAAATACTAGACTATCTGTCTGTAAAAAGCACAACACACATGGATGTAAAAATAACATAAGAAAGTATTTGTTGAAAAAAACTACCTTCAAATAAAAAAAGAATAATACAAAATGATTCTCTGTGCTAAACCCTACTAAACATGAAGGAGGGCTTTTCAGGAATTGCTACAGGTAGCAATTTTCATTAAAGCTTTTCAACTAATTCCATATGGGGCTCAGAATCTAATTTCCTATTGCCTTTATGCATAATCAGTCTAGATGCAATTTTAGGAAATTAATTAACCTTAGCATTATCTAAAATTAAGCCAGAGAACCCAATAGAAACCTATACAGATATAATGAGAATAGGCAAGCCATGCAACTTATGTTATGTCCATGCAGGAACATTGCATCTAATTTTTTGACATTTAATCTTTGGTGGTGGCATCTTGAAGACGGTTGTCCTGCACAGTATTTTTTTTGGGGGGAATGGCTTTAGTCTTTGTACGACTTACAGATACAGTATAAGCACACTAACTACCTTAGCAGACATACTTATTTTATACATATATTTATAGCTGACATACTGCATACTGTATGTAGCTATGATAGCTAGATGGTAGCTATTGATGGCCACCACGGAGGGAGAGCTTTTGGGGCAGTATATTGTGCTACACTGTTGGGCTGGGATGGTATTTTGCACAATGATATTGTTGACCCTACTTACTTGGGTTGCTCCACCTTCTGTTAAATTGTACCTGTCTACAAAATAGGGCCACTTTCATTTTTTTTTTCCAGGGCCCACTTTGGGTTCCCAGTCCGCCCCCTGACTGGGTGCATCATTTGTAATAGTCTAATATGGTGTGAGTATTAAAGTCTGGTTCCTTGGGTGCTGGCTTATTGTCATTTGAGCATATAACCTTATCTTAAACTGTATACATGATTTAAATTTTTAGAAATCACTGAAGTCTGTCAAGCTAATTTAGTTTAATCATGTGTTAGCAAATAATTACTTTAAAAATGTTCTATGGCAAGACGAATTTCAAAGATTGTAAAGTACTAATTAGAATAAAGAGTCAAATTTATCTTTTAAAAAGCTAACGTTAAGTCTAAACTCTTAAATGTAAATGAATTAAAGTAATGAAAATATGCAATGGTCTATTATTTATGCACCAAATTAATAAAGCAATTGTGTCAACTCTGAAAATTAAAAAGGGTCTTCCAGTTCCCTAACGTTTTTTAATGCCAACACTGATGCATTGACTTAAGTGTCAAATACCGTACATCACCCAAATGTTCACAGCTTTCAACTAGTCACTACTACCTTTTTATGCCTCCAGTCAGCTCCTGCTGTGATCCAGTTTCAGCTCCAATTGTCATTGTACCGTCACTTGTATAACCTGACCTGACAACAACTCTTCAGACTACATTGCCCATAATTCCCTGCAGCACAGTTCTGTGCCTGTCCACGTCCATGAAAGTCTCTAGTCATTGGTTCTTAGTGGAGCCTTGAGACACAAACCTCTCCTGCATCCCCATGTTTTTAAAGATAGTAATTGGATTACTCCTGACTTCAGAGAAAATAAACTGAGCATGCTCGACCAGCACAATACAGGAGACTACAGGTCATAACCATGGGAAAAAGTAGTGAGCAAAAGGCTGGGTGACCTACAAAGTTTTTTTTTTTTTAAGAACAGTGTAAAACTGCTAATAAAATGATATTAAGAGGTTTATTATACAGTAACACATTTAAGTAACACATTTAAGGGGTAGTCCTGATTTAAGAGGAAACTGAACAGTAAATGTTATCCATATGCAGTAAAGAATAGATTGTTACTTACCTAACATATTCAGTGCTGTCATTTCTGCAGAGCTCTGTTTATCTAGATACAGTAGTGATGGGATTTCAACAACATTTCACCACTGCAGCCAATCACTGGTCTCTTCCGTGCGCTACAGCAGTCACATGTTGTCGACATAATGTCACTGCAGCTGGGTAAAAAGAGCCCTGCCAGGAGAACTGCAGCAACAGCTCAATGCAGGTAAGTAACAATCTTTTCTTTATTGTAGGTGGATTGCATGCGACGTCTGGTTTCCTCTTGAAACTGGACAACCGCTTTAAAACATAGGCTCAATTTTGTTTTATACCTCCTTAAATTTTTTGCTACCATTCATTTTTTATTGCTGTTCAGTATTTGGCCTTTTGTATTCTCCCTTAGTGGACAAAAAAAATTATATTGCTGACTTTGCATGTATTTTATGTGGACCTTCTATAATATTAAGGGTAGCATGGAAAATGAGAGTATCTTGCAAGGAAGAATAGGCATATTACAATGAATGATGAACATCATGAATGATGTTCTTTATTTGTAGTAGATACGGACAGATTGAGTGCCAGACATCTGGCTGGCCAAGATGTTAGTGATATTTTTATGCTAATTACAAGTTCGAAGTGAATATAAAATACTGTATTGCCTTTCCTGCCTAGTGGATGGTGCATCCACTAGTAAGGGCTCATGCACACGGCCGGTGCCGGCCCTTGCCCATATTGTGGCCCGCTTACACCGTGTCCCCAATACATGGGCACCGGCCGTGTGCAGCCCACATCACGGATAGTGGACCCATTCACTTCAATGGGTCCGCAATCATTGAGATGCAGAGTGGAGGCACGGATCGGAACACTACGGAAGCACACTACAGTGTGCTTCCATGGTGTTTCTGGCTGTGCCTCCTCACTGCAAAAAAGTAGCACATGCATTACTTTTTTGCGGTGCGGACAATCGGATGCAGATCATGGACCCCATTCAAATGACCCACTGTCAGTGCCCGTGCGTTGTGGAACGCAAACTGCAGTCCACAGCATGGCCACTGAATGCACATGTTCGTGTGCATGAGCCCTAAGGCTGACACTTCACTTCTGACAGTCATACTGGATAAAAAACAGCAACCACTTTCATTTAATTAAAAAAATAAAGCGCTGGAAAACCAAATTATTTATTTATTTTTTTTCTGCAATCATCTTGTGAGTACCCTCTGGTGGGTGCTTACATGTAACCTGGGAAGGGTGGGGTCGGCAATGATAAACTTCAATGGAGACAGCAGGTTAAAATGGCCAAAATAGAGTATATTTTGTCTCTGATACAAGTTCACAGTCACTTGTAAGGGTCCAAACAAAACTTCAAAATAAGCACCCGCTCATCTGGGCTTTATCTCTTTCTGCACCAATTTTTTTTTTCATTCTTGCGTTTTGCATTCCCTGCCTTCCGAGAGCCATAACTGTTTTTATTTTTCCGTTCACATAGACATATGAGGGCTTGATTTTTTGCGGGATGAGTTGTACTTTCCAGTGCCAACATTTAATATTACATATGACGTAGTGGCCAAGCAGGAAAAAATACAAACAGAGTGGAATTGGAAAAAATAAATCAATAATAGCAATTTTTTATTTACGACGTTCAATGTGTGATAAAATTGACCAAATGTGTGATAAAATTTACTTCCTGCTCCCTCAAATTGTATTTTTCTGGAAGCAGCTCTACTCCTTCTGTGCCCCTCCTATAGACTTTAAATACAGGTCAGTATGAATACCTTATACGCATAGTTTTTCTTGAGTTTTGATAGTGATAAAAATAAAACCTTGGAAAAAAATCAGTTAAAGTTTTTCATCACCATATTATGACCCTTATGACTTGTTTGTAGTTATGTTTACGGAGATGTGTGAGCCTTCATTTTTTGCAGGGTGATCTTTACTTTTCATTGATACCATTTTGGGGTGTGTACAACTTTTTTATCACTTTTTTTTATCACTTATTTAATTTTTGGGGGAAATGAAGTGAACAAAATGGCAAATTGGCCCTTTAGACATTTTTTTTCCGTTTCACCGTTGCCACATGGGGAAGATATTTTTATAGTATTGGCATTTTCGCATGTGGCTATACCTATGATGTGTATTTTTTATTTTTATTTTGGGGAAATGTGATTTGAATTTGAATTTTTATATATTTTTAATTTTTAAAAACTTTAGATTACTATTCTCATAGACTCCAATGAATTAGCACCCCGTGGCTGTGGCTCCTGCTCCACTTAGGATTTCATCAAGGCGCTATTACTAGTACTTTTGGATGGGGCACTATAGTTGGTTAAAAGGGTATTACATGGGTTGTGCAAGAATGGAGCGGAGAGTTTGTCTGGACCTGGAAGATTACTTACCTGCTTCCAGGCTCTGGTTTCCCGCTCCTTCTTCTCCAGGCCTACAATGCTCCATTGGGCTTTCTCCTAGTAAATATCCAGTTTGATATCCCCCGATCCAAACACTGGCCATGGCGGTGATGGCTCCCTTTACCTCATGACAAATGGTTACATGACCAAAGGGGATCTGGTCTCTGCCACAGTCAGTCAATGGATGGCAGTCCTGGGGTACTTAAGGTACCTTAACCTATGAGAAGGTGAGTGAGCATTTGGGATCTTTAGCTTGTTAGTTCTTGCTAGTTCTGCCATACCTGTTGTCCACCTGTGTGCTGATCTGTACCTGTTTACTATACTGTGACCTTACACACCCTCACCTGACCTTCGACTGTTTACCATTTTGCATGCCCTCAACCAGCTCTCACCATGCCTTGCACTGGTGCCCCGGACCCCTGTAGATCAGCTATTAACCCCACACAAAGACTACATCAGGAGGTAGCAGCCTGATGGCTCCTCTGCAGTGAAGTCTAGATCCCTGTATAGGGCTTAAAGGGATACTAGTGGTGTACCAGGAAAAGTTCCTTAGGATCAGCCAAAAGCAAAATCTGTTTCACACCATTTGCCGTAATATCAAAGTAGGACTACACATTTTCACAGCGAATATCATGATGATTAGTTGGTAAGCAAATTTAGAAAGCAGTCTCTCTATTTTGATTAAAAAGTATATACTACTGCCATGTTTAATGCAATTACTTACATTTACTGAAATGTTTTTTTTCCATTTACTCACACTTTTTGGGATAACAAACATCTCTAAGAGTGAACAGTGTAATCTATAGAAAATGCATAATTTCAGCATTTTGGTCAAATAAATGCTCAATTCACATTTCTCTCTCAAATATGAATGATCTCACCTGACTCATGGTCTAGTTTTTACCAATAGTATCAATAGCAGGGGCGTAGCTATAGGTGGTGCAGAGGTAGCAGTTGCTACCAGGCCCAGGAGCCTGAGGGGCCCAAAGACCCTTGTGCTGCATAAGAAGATACCAGTATTATAGAAAGTGCATGATGGTCAAGTTACACCTCTGGCTGGAGGGAAGTGGTTAGGTGAAGAACTTGGCATGGGGGGAGGGTGCTGTTTCAATTTTTGCCTCAGGCAGCACGAAGACAATATGCTTCCCTGCCCCTGGCCACAAAGCACTGAGGGAAGGGGGGCCCAAGCTGAACTCTTGCACCAGGGCCCATGAGCCCTTAACTACGCCGCTGATCAATAGTACATACAGACCTATACGCAGAAATAAGTTTCTGGTTACTTAATATTTTATGTACAAAAGAAATAAGAGACAGACTAAAAATCAATATTGTAGACTTGGCAACAGCCAACTGTTACAGTCCTATTTAATCGAAGGAAAGGATTTTGAGAATTTGTACATAATGGAGATCTATTAAATCATGATATGATGCAGCAGGTTCATTTTGTTGTAAAGATTAATATTTTCACCTCTACCAACCTCAATAACAATCTCAACTGCTCAAATGCTACTTTAAATACATTTCTGGCTGAGTTTCCTTACCTGCATATATATCATATGGGCTATGCACAGTGTTATGTGAAAATAATACAATAATATATGTTCCTTTGCCCTTAACTTTACAGTGGTATCAGAGATTGTTTTTTGTAACCTTGGCACATATTCTGAACATATGCTAAATACTTCCATGGTATGCACATATTTTCTTCATTGATTCCTATCAGAAAAAGAAATACTATCCACTTTTCTCCAATGTCAGGACCAAACCCAAGTACAAGAGTTAAACAGTTTTAAAACCTTGGCCCAAGCATACAACTGTTAGTCATATTAATTGAATATATTGAATAATACTTAACATTAATGCTTATGCACATATTACTGTATATTTTGCATGATGTCAAACAGGGGTATAGCTAAACACTAATGAGTCCTGGTGAAAAAGATCAGCTTGTGCGCTTATTCCCCTAATAAACTTCTTTTCAAGGCCCGTGGAACCCCATCTATGGCACTGCTCCCCCCTATTTATGTATAGCTAATGTGCAGGAAAGTTTGGCACATTGGCATTTTACCCCTTACATCAGGCAATACAGAAGCAGATCAAATACATTTTAATTTACAGTACCCCAATAATTACATATAAAGTAGCCAGATATCCAATGCCAAATAGCATCCAGCCAACTACTGTGGTATTAAACAGCATGCAGCTTTAGTGCAGTAAAGGTTAATGTCTGACTTAGGGGACTAAGTGGGTTAATGTCCATATCCCTGGTGTAATGTCTGTATGCCTCCATGCCTTATGTTTTATGACAATAGAGGCATTAGTGCCATCATATCTTTTTCTTTTTCAATATTCCCAATGGGAATCTAGAGAAATATAGAGGTAAAATATCAGAATCCCTGGTGGACAGGGATCAGAGGACAGAGGCTGGATGTTGCGAGGATAGACTGTGGGCCTCACAGGCTTACTGGCCCATTTGCAAATGCAATACCTGAAATCTCTATAGATGAACAGCACTGGTACCTTCTGGTCCTGGGGTCAGTGTTTGAATCCAACCAAGGAATCTGTATGCTTTCTTCGTGTTTGTGGGGGTATCCTCCACATTATATGCAACTTATATTGTGAGTGCCATTGGGGATAGTGAGTGATGATAATCTCTGTAAAGCGCTGTGGAATATGTTGCCGCTATATGAGTGAGTAAAATAAATAAATACAATATGCCACTTATGTCAAATGAATTATTTACATATACAAGTTGTATCTTTGCACTAAGTATATATTATTTACACCAGTTGTCTGATTGCTATTTTATGATGACAAAATTTGGGTAGTTTGTTCTTGCCATAAGAAATCTTCTAATGTCAACTTTGAAGTCAGTGGGGTCCATTAGTATCCATCTGGATCTTTTGGAACATAGGTCACGATTCTGTTAGAAATGGAAGCCATACTGCTACAGTGAATAATGTCTTTCTACTTTGTTACATAGTTTTCTGTTTAAAAACCACTGTGTTACTGATTGCAAACAAAGCAGGATACATGACAACCATTTTCAATTTATATTTTTAGTGAAGTCACTCTAAATCTTAGTTATACTGTCCTCTTATTAATTTATCCAGCTTGATGGCGTGCTGGCAACTAGCTGACAGTGATGTAATACCTTATTGTGTCAGGCCATTGTCCAGTTATCAGTCTGACAATACTTGTGTTCATTCTTCATTAGTATGACATTTCTCAAATATGACTATATAAGAGCAAACAACGAAAACATTGCTATTAAGTAATGCATTTGGAAGCTAAGATTGTTAAAAAGTTTATGACCCCCATCCATACTGGATCATGACCTCACTTTTCTATTCAGCAGTTATTAAAAGGATTGCTTTGCCAAAAGGAGCGTGTGATGATCTAGTTGCCAGTATCCTGTGAAGTCATACAATATCACAATGTAATCAGATACTGGATGGGTAAGAGAAGATAAAAAACCACATAGTCACCCTAATTAATCTCAGTCAGATGAAAGCGTGCTTATTCAATATGCAGTGTGAACAGTTTCATGCACAGAGTATAAAAATGAGGGAACAGAATCACAAGCACTAAGATAAAATGGAAGAAGTGGAATAAAGTGGTGATCAAGAATAGGCTGATTGTTTTGTTCAGTTCAGTTGAAGAGGGTTCTGTCCAATGCTATCATCAATACTGTAGCAATTATCACAGTTATTAAAATAAGAAATAGGGAACCTGTTGGAAATATTATGTCATTATGTTTGGAACCACTAAACCACCAGCATGTTGTTTTCTAAGCATGTCCATGTCAAAACCAAGCATTACAGCATTAGGTAGTAAACAAAGTCATAAATTACCCAACATAAGTCTAGGGAAGGGTCTAGTAGCATCAGGGGCATGAGCACTATATTGGACTATAGATTCATCTTAGGTAATTTATTTTGGTAATTTTTTAATTGCCTTAAAATGCTAAATTAAAGTGTCCCCAAACCTAGTAACAGGGTCCCTTTAGTGTATATTTTCCTCCAGACTGTTTTGACATGCATTGGAGCACAGTTACATGACATTATCAGACTACTTACAAGTTAATTTGGAAATGCTTCCTTATATTAGTTTGAGATTCAACTTCTCACCTTTATTGACATTGATATTAGAAAAAAAATGGAAGAGTGGCATTAAATAGTGGCATTATGTGAGCTCTGTCATTAGTTTTAAACAGTGATCCCAACTTCAAAGAAGATAGAAATAGTTGCATTCTTATGTGTAATGTATTTGAAAGTAAATATTGTTCAGCAGTGTATGACTTCATCCGTGCCAGGTCATGACCTCACTTTTCTAGTCTACATCTACTAAAAGGATTGCTTTGCCAAAAAAAAAAGGAGTATGATGATCCAGTATCTTGTGAAGTCACACAATATCACAATGTAATCAGATATCGGATGGGTAAGAGAAGAAGCCACAAAGTCACCCTAATTAATCTCAGTCAGATGAAAGTGTTCTTAGTGATTATGCATTGTACGAGGTTTAGGAAGACTGAGCTGTGAAAATACTGACTCACATAGGCTGCGACCAAATGCTCTAGATCTCACCAACAATTAATGGCTCAATGTACAAGGAGTGAACAATGGTAATAGTGAGAGATGTAAGTTGAAATTCCTAGGTATCAATGCAATGCCATTCATAATTCTGGTGTTTGCTTATGTGGCAAACATTTGGCCCACTCAAACACCTGGACCTATGTATTCCCTATCCACAGGAACACAAGTACAGGGATCGGCAAGTGCCGTAGAGTGCACCATAAGAACGGATTGGTGGTACATGGCCACCCATCCATTCACTTTTATCCAACTGATGAGTACAGTGCTCGTAGAAATCCCATAGAAGTGAATGGCGTGAATGACAAATGCACACCATCTCACTCATGGTGTGATCATATAATTATCCTCGATCTCGTGCATAGGGGATAAATATTAACAGTGGCATAACTCCTTTACTGTACAGTAATAATTCATCCCAGGCTATTGCAGAGAAACCTAAGCAAACTTAATGTCATGACTCTGCTTTCCTTGAACATGTGTTAACAGTGTCTTGATTATTAGTAGTTTGTTTCAAAAGGTCTTTTCAGATGGTTTGACCTCAGTGTCAAGTAAATCTTATTACCTTCCTCAGAAAGCCTATTATAGCAGACATTTTGCACTAATTTCAAATATTGAAGAATAATTATTATGTTAAAATCAATATTAGTCCATATTATGTGCTATAAAAACATTTGACCCATACTACATATTTACACTGACTATTAGTAAAGAACATTGAGCATTTTCAAGCAGGGTGACTAAAACAAACAGCTGAAGCCAGGAGATAATGTTCTTTACAGGTAAGACTGTTAAACTCGCAGAGATAATTTGTACAAAACCAGAGAACCAAGTTTTGTCCTTATATCAGTTATGTGCTGACAAAATAATACCACAATTAATAGCTGATGAATGCATGGTTAGTCAAAGAGATGATGCTACTAATGGTTATCTGAACCTGGTCAAAATGCAATGATACAATTGTGATGTATCTTTTGGTTATCACATTCTCACCCATGTTTGGGGATGGTGACTAGAGATGAGCGAGTAGTGTTCGATCGAGCCGGTATTCGATCGAATACTACGCTATTCGGCATACTCGATTTCAATCGAGTATAACGGCGATGGCGCACTTAGAATTCGTTTCCCCTCCCACCTTCCCTGGCGCTCTTTTTCCACCAATCAACATGCAGGGGGGGTATGACAGGCACGCTGAGCACGCTGGCAGCGCGAAAACAGCGTCTACATGGATTGGCTGGAAAAACCATGTGACCTCGAATATTAAAAACTCAGCTCTTCCTGCTCGTACGCATATGCTGCGTGAACTTAGTCAGGGACAGAGGCTGGAGAAGGGACAGACAGGTTTTAGCAGTTGGACAGGCAGGAGCGTGATTAAAAGCCCTTATCAGGGCTACTATAGTGCACTACAGTGATAGCTTTACTACAAGATACACTTTACAGAGAACGGCTGCCGTATTCAGGGATAGCTGCTGGAGTAGGGACAGAGAGAGGCATTAGTGGTGTATTAGGTGCTCTGCTACATACCAAACTATATTTGGCACTACTGTTCAGCGTTCTTTTTGGCTGAAAAACCCTGTTATATAACTAGTGTGTATATGCACCATCTGATCTGGCAGTATACGGCTGTGAATTTTATTTTATTTTTTTAAATACAGTTTATTTGGCTCTAGTGTTCTGGGTTCTGTGTGCCTGCAATACCCTTTTTGTATACCAGGTGTAAATACCCACCGTCTGTTCAGTTAGTACACGGCTGTGTACCTTGAAATATACAATATCTAGGCCATTTAATTGGCCACTGTACTGTGCGTTCTCTTGCTAAATTATTTCACATACCTGGTGTAAATACCCACCGTCTGTTCAGTTACTACACGGCTGTGTACCTTGAAATATACAATATCTAGGCCTTTTAATAGGCCACTGTACTGTGCGTTCTCTTGCTAAATTATTTCACATACCTGGTGTAAATACCCACCGTCTGTTCAGTTACTACACGGCTGTGTACCTTGAAATATACAATATCTAGGCCATTTAATTGGCCACTGTACTGTGCGTTCTCTTGCTAAATTATTTCACATACCTGGTGTAAATACCCACCGTCTGTTCAGTTACTACACGGCTGTGTACCTTGAAATATACAATATCTAGGCCTTTTAATAGGCCACTGTACTGTGCGTTCTCTTGCTAAATTATTTCACATACCTGGTGTAAATACCCACCGTCTGTTCAGTTACTACACGGCTGTGTACCTTGAAATATACAATATCTAGGCCTTTTAATAGGCCACTGTACTGTGCGTTCTCTTGCTAAATTATTTCACATACCTGGTGTAAATACCCACCGTCTGTTCAGTTACTACACGGCTGTGTACCTTGAAATATACAATATCTAGGCCTTTTAATAGGCCACTGTACTGTGCGTTCTCTTGCTAAATTATTTCACATACCTGGTGTAAATACCCACCGTCTGTTCAGTTAGTACACGGCTGTGTACCTTGAAATATACAATATCTAGGCCTTTTAATAGGCCACTGTACTGTGCGTTCTCTTGCTAAATTATTTCACATACCTGGTGTAAATACCCACCGTCTGTTCAGTTACTACACGGCTGTGTACCTTGAAATATACAATATCTAGGCCTTTTAATAGGCCACTGTACTGTGCGTTCTCTTGCTAAATTTTTCACATACCTGGTGTAAATACCCACCGTCTGTTCAGTTACTACACGGCTGTGTACCTTGAAATATACAATATCTAGGCCTTTTAATTGGCCACTGTACTGTGCGTTCTCTTGCTAAATTATTTCACATACCTGGTGTAAATACCCACCGTCTGTTCAGTTACTACACGGCTGTGTACCTTGAAATATACAATATCTAGGCCTTTTAATTGGCCACTGTACTGTGCGTTCTCTTGCTAAATTATTTCACATACCTAATTATATACCCAAATATTGTATTTGCAACCAAAAAAAAATAAAATGCGGAGGGGGGCTAGCGGAATCGGACGTGGACGAGGACGGGGGCGCGGAAATGCTGTTGGTGGCCTTGTTGAAGCCAGTGGGGATACAATGCGTGCTGGTGAGGGTCAGCCAGGATCACACTTATCCAGAATCCCTGCCTTTATGGGACAGTTAAGCAGGGGGCGAGTTACACCGCTGTTGAGGCCTGAGCAGGTTGAACAGGTGGTGCAATGGATAGCCGATAGCGCTTCCACACAGTTGTCCACCAGCCAGTCATCCACACAGTCTCACTCTGACCCTCCTTCCTCCACACCTGGCCAACAGAGTCATCCCACCCTTGACCCCTCCCAGGAGCTCTTTTCGGGTCCTTTTTCAGATGTGCCGGAAGAATCCCAGGAGCTAGCAGAGGAATTTGTTTGTAGTGATGCCCAAACACTTGAGTTTTCGCCATCTCCTGCTGATGTGGACCCTGAACCAGCATCTGTTATCATGAGCGATGATGATGATGAGACGCAGTTGCCATCAAGGGAGGCTGTTGGAATGTCCAGTGGGCAGGAGGAGGAGCAGAGTGAGGAAGAGGAGGTGGTGGATGACGAAATGACCGACCCCACTTGGCCAGGGGTGATGTCCAGCGGGGAAAGCAGTGGAGAGGTGGTGGTCTGCGCAGCACCGAAAAAGGCAGCAAGAGGCAGAGGGATGTCCACAGGCAGAGGGATGTCCACAGGCAGAGGGATGTCCAGAGGCAGAGGGATGTCCAGAGGCAGAGGGATGTCCACAGGCAGAGGGATGTCCAGAGGCAGAGGACAGTCCAGACAGAGTAGTGAGGCCACAGCCAGCACGGCCGAAGCTGTTCCCGGCAGCGGGCAGTCGCGTGAAGCTCCCCCATCGAGGCCTCGTACTTCTGTGGTGTGGAGATTTTTTAATGTTTGTGCGGATGACAAACTGAGCGCGGTTTGCACACTCTGCCACTCAAAACTGAGTAGGGGCTCTGAGAAGAGCAATCTGACCACCTCAGGCATGCGGCGTCACTTGGAAGTCAAGCACTGGGCTGAGTGGGAGAGAGCAAACGCAATACAACCTGCGCCCGGTCCTGCTGCCACTGCCTCTTCCCCTTTGTTGTGTGCTGCCACTGCGGTCCAGACCTCCAGCCAGGACACCTCCACATCTGCCTCTGCCTCGGCTACTTTGGGGCCTTCTCCTTCAGCCTCCCCTTCCCCCGCCTCTTCGCCTGCACCTTCACACTCCTCGTCCCATCAACTGTCCATCTCGCAGGCGTTCGACCGCAGGCGGAAGTACGCCTCGAGTCACCCCCAAGCCCAAGCCTTAAACTGCCACATCTCCAAACTGCTGGCCCTGGAGATGTTGCCGTTTAGGCTTGTGGAGACGCAGGCCTTCCGCGACCTGATGGCGGCTGCCGCACCTCGCTATTCCGTCCCTAGCCGCCACTACTTTTCCCGGAGTGCCGTCCCCGCCCTGCACCAGCACGTGTCGCGTAACATCAGGCGGGCCCTGAGGTACGCAGTCAGCGCAAAGGTCCACTTGACCACCGACTCGTGGACAAGCGCTTGCGGCCAGGGACGCTACATCTCTTTGACGGCACACTGGGTGAATGTAGTGGAAGCGGGGACGGGGTCGCAAACAGAGACGGCCTACCTACCACCCCCGCCCAAGATTGCCAGCATGGGTTCTGATAAACCCCCCTCCTCCTCCTCCTCCTCCTCCTCCTGTGCCTTAACATCTCCCTCAGCCGCTAGCTGGAAGCGTTGCAGCACTGGCGCGGGGAGACGTCAGCAGGCGGTGCTAAAGCTCATCAGCTTGGGCGACAGGAAGCACAGCGCCCCAGAGGTGAGGGACGCCATATTGCAGCAGACGGAGATGTGGCTGTCGCCGCTGCAGCTAGGACCAGGCATGGTCGTGTGCGATAACGGCCGTAACCTGGTGGCGGCTCTGGAGCTTGCCGAACTCAATCACGTACCATGCCTGGCCCACGTTTTTAATCTGGTAGTCCAAAAATTTCTAAAGACTTACCCCAACCTGGCAGAGCTACTGGTGAAAGTGCGGCGCTTGTGCGCTCACTTTCGTAAGTCAACTGTAGCTGCTGCTAGCTTAAAAAAACTCCAGCAACGCCTCCATTTGCCTGAACATCGGCTGTTGTGCGACCTGCCGACTCGCTGGAATTCCACCTATTCCATGTTGGCCAGGGTGTGTGAGCAGCAGAGAGCATTGATGGAGTACCAGATTATGAATCCACGCGTGCCTCCAACTCAGCTCCCTCAGTTTGCCAACCACGAGTGGCCATGGATGGCAGACATATGCGATGTACTGCGTATCTTTGAGGAGTCCACCAAGAAGGTCAGCAGCGAGGACGCTATAGTGAGCGTAACCATCCCGCTCCTAGGCGTCCTTAAAGAATCGCTCATCGCAATAAGGGAGAACGCATTGCACGCAGAGGAGACGGGGGTAGGAGGAGACGCAACGGAGCTACACAGTCAGACCACACTTTTGTCTGCTTCACGGTGGCAGTTGCAGGAGGAGGAGGATGAGGAGGAGGACGACGTGGAGGTGGCTGTGGAAGAGGAGGAGGATGCTGGCGGCGAGGGTAGCAGTCAGGCTGTGTGCGTCCCATTGGTTCAGCGCGGATGGGGCGGAGAGGAGGCGGAAGAGGAAGAGGAGGAAATGGCAAGTGATCCTTCTGGTGGGGGCAGTGAGGTCATGCCTATTCAGAGTCTGGCACACATGGCTGACTTCATGCTGGGCTGCTTTTCCCGGGACACACGTGTTGTCCGGATAGTGGAGAACAAACTGTACTGGGTCTTCGCACTCCTGGACCCCCGGTATAAAGATAACGTCTCCTCTTTTATTCCGGTAGAGGAGAGGACGAATCGATTGCTGGAATACCAGAGGGAACTCGTGCAGAACATGATGGAGATTTTCCCACCCACCATCGCTGGCGGCAGAGAGGAGAGGGTCTCCCAGAGTCCCACAACATCCATCAGGCCCACAGCCACCAGGGGAACACTCTCCAAGGTGTGGGACACGTTCATGGCACCCCCTCGTGCAACTTCCATCACTGCGGGGCCCGCTATCAGCAGGAGGGACAAGTATCGGCGGATGTTGCGGGAGTACCTGGCAGACCGTACCCCTGTCCTCCCCGATCCCTCGGCGTCCTACACTTACTGGGTCTCCAAGTTGGACACGTGGCTGGAACTGTCCCTGTACGCCTTGGAGGTGCTTGCCTGCCCTGCCGCCAGCGTGCTATCAGAAAGGGTGTTCAGCGCAGCCGGGGGCATTATAACCGATAAGCGCAGCCGCCTGTCAACCGACAGTGCGGACAGGCTGACGCTAATCAAAATGAACAGCAAGTGGATTGACCCGGACTTTGCTTCTCCAACCGTGGAAAGCAGCCAAAAGTGAAGTGCCATCTGTATGAAGTGCCATTTCCTCCTCCACCTCCTCCTCTCCTCCTTAACCGCCGTAGAATTGCTCCGTAAATAAGAAAAATTTATATATTTATGGCTCACCTCTTGGGCCTCCACAAAATTTTTAAAGGTCTCACACCTCTTTGGGCCTCACCAATAATTTTTAAGAGGTCTCACCTCTTGGGCCTGCACAAAATGTTTAAGAGGTCTCACCTCTTGGGCCTCCACATAATTTTTAAGAGGTCTCACCTCTTGGGCTCTCCACATAATTTTTAAGAGGTCTCACCTCTTGGGCCTCCACAAAATGTTTTTAAGAGGTCTCATCTTGGCCTCCACATAATTTTTAAGAGGTCTCACCTCTTGGGCCTCCACATAATTTTAAGAGGTCTCACCTCTTGGGCCTCCACAAATTTTTAAGGGTCTTCTTGGGCTCCACATAATTTTTAAGAGGTCTCACCTCTTGGGCCTCACAAAATGTTTAAGAGGTCTCACCTCTTGGGCCTGCACAAAATGTTTAAGAGGTCTCACCTCTTGGGCCTCCCAAAATTTTAAGAGGTCTCACCTCTTGGGCCTCCACATAATTTTTAAGAGGTCTCACCTCTTGGGCCTCCACATAATTTTAAGAGGTCTCACCTCTTGGGCCTCCACATAAATTTTTAAGAGCGTCTCACCTCTTGGGCCTCCACAAACTTTTAAGAAGGTCTCACCTCTTGGCCTCCACAAAATCTTTAAGAGGTCTCACCTCCTGGGCTCCACAAAATCTTTACGAGTCTCACCTCTTGGGCCTCCAACAAATCTTTAAGAGGTCTCACCTCTTGGGGCCTCCACCAAAATCTTTAAGAGGTCTCACGCTGCTTGGGCCTGCCACAAAATCCTTTAAGAGGTTCTCACCTCTTTGGGCTCCACAAAATGCTTTAAGAGGTCTCCACCTCTTGGGCCTCCACCAAAATCTTTAAGAGGTCTCACCTCTTGGGCCTCCACAAAATCTTTAAGAGGTCTCACCTCTTGGGCCTCCACAAAATTTTTAAAGAGGTCTCACCTCTTGGGCCTCCACAAAATCTTAAGAGGTCTCACCTCTTTGGGCTCCACAAATCTTTAAGAGGTCTCACCTCTTGGGCCTCCACAAAATCTTTAAGAGGTCTCACCTCTTGGGCCTCCCACAAAATCTTTTAAGAGGTCTCACTCTTGGGCCTCCACAAAATCTTTAAGAGGTCTCACCTCTTGGCCTCCACAAAATTTTAAGAGGTCTCACCCTCATTTGGGCCCTTGCCCACATAATTTTAAGAGGTCTCACCTCTTGGGCCTCCACAAAATGTTTTCAAAGAGTTCTCACCTCTTGGGCCTACCACAAAATCTTTAAGAGGTCTCACCTCTTGGGCTCCCACAAAATCTTTAAGAGGCTCACCTCTTGGCCTCGCCACAAAATCTTTTAAGAGGTCTCACCATCTTGGGCCTCCACAAATCTTTTAAGAGGTCTCACTCTTGGGCCTCCACAAAATTTTAGAGGGCTCACCTCTTGGGCCTCCACATAATTTTAAGAGGTCTCACTCTTGGGCCTCCACCTATTTTTAAGAGGTCACCTCTTGCCTTCACAACTTTTTACCTCACCTTTGCCTCCACACAAATTTTAAGAGTCTCACCTCTTGGCCTCCACAAATTTTCCATGAGCCTCTGGCCAGCCACGGCCTCTTCCTGCCTTTTGCGGTCCTACGCATCCCCTCAACATCCCCACTGCTTTACCTGCTAGACATGACACTGGGCCAGGTCGGTCACTGACATCTCAAGCGCCAACAATTTGGGCATTTTAAGGCTTCTGCATGTGTTTGAGTTGTTTTACATTTTAAAGAAGACATGTCTGACCACATCTTCACACACACCACACAATGACAATTAGGGTGGGGGTCTATTTGCTTTCCCCCTTGCCTATGCCATCTGTGGTTGTCATAGGCAACGTGATTTAAGGGGTGCAGAATTTCATCTTCTTTTTTGTCTAGTTTGGCTTGGGGTCCATGGCAATGTAGAGGAAAGAAGGTTTCCTTGTATGGTCTCACTTTACAGAGAGGTTACATTGTCTTTGGAGTGTATTGTTGAGAGGCTGTGATAGTGGCGTAATAGTGCGACTTGGGCGCGTTATATGCACCCAGACATGCTTCCCCTGCTGTCCCAGTTGCATTCCAGCAGTGTTGGCATCCTTTTCTGAGGTTTCAGGGTGGACTTGGTGACCTCCAAGTGGTCGAATTGAGATTTCCAAGTGGCGAGCATTTTTTACCCATAGACTTTAATGGGATTCGATATTCGGTTCGAATAGTCGAATTTCGCGGTCTATTCGAATCGAATT
>ONZH01015721.1:0-14166 GCA_900303285.1 Rhinella marina
AACAGTATATTGATCAAAGCTTGGCTATTGGGCACATTAGACCTTCTGAGTCCCCAACGGGGGCTGGGTTCTTTTTTGTGGAGAAAAAAGATGGTGGGTTAAGGCCGTGTATAGATTACCGCGAATTAAATAAAATCATGGTCAAGAACTCTGGACCTCTTCCTCTTATTCCAGACCTTCTGAATCAGGTTTCTGGGGCCAATTGGTTCTCCAAACTAGACCTAAGGGGAGCGTATAATCTGAATAGGATTCGGGAAGGAGATGAGTGGAACACTGCTTTTAACACACCACTGGGGCACTTTGAATATCTTGTTATGCCTTTCGGTCTGAGTAATGCCCCTTCAGTCTTCCAAGGTTTTATGAATACCATTTTTCATGATGTTATTGGGGTCTTTATGGTGGTCTATCTGGATGACATCCTGATTTTTTTCTCCAGATCTGACCACCCATCATGAACATCTTCGCCTTGTGTTGTCCCGGTTGCGAAAAAACTCTTTGTTCACTAAGTTTGAAAAATGTATTTTTTGTGTGCAAAAGGTTTCATTTCTGGGTTATGTGGTCACTCCTTCCGATGTACAGATGGATCCGTGTAAGGTTCAGGCGATAGCAGAGTGGGTCCTCCCCACTGACTTAAAATCCCTTCAACGGTTTCTAGGTTTTGCCAATTACTACAGAAACTTTATAAAAAACTTTTCTGTAAGAAATTATGATATTGGGAATTGCGAGCTCCTTGCCATCAAATGGGCTTTTGAAGTGTGGCGCCATTTCTTGGAGGGAGCTCCGAGGGTTCGGAGTCTTAGTCTGGTAACATTTTACCTCCAGGTATTGTACTGGCAGCTGTCTCCTCTCACCTCTCTTCTCAAATTCTTGCTGAACAAAATTCTGCTCCTAAAGACCTTCCGGAAGGCAAATTGTTTGTTCCCATGTCTTGCCGTTTGAGAGTGTTAGAGGAGACACATTGTTCAGTGCTAGCAGGTTACCCAGGTGTTCGGGGAACATTAGATTTACTGAAAAGAAATTATTGGTGGCCACGTATGCATACTGACATTTATGCTTTTGTTCAGGCCTGTCAAGTCTGCGCGTGGGGAAAGATCCCCAGGAGACGTCCTGAGGGACCTCTTCTCCCAGTGCCAGACAAACCCTGGTCCAACATTTCCATGGACTTTGTTACCGATTTGCCACCATCCCAGGGGTGCACTGTCATTTGGGTGGTGGTGGATCGGTTCTCTAAAATGGGTCATTTCATTCCGTTGAGAAAACTGCCATCAGCGGAAGAATTGGCTGATCTGTTTATCCAGCATGTGGTTCGGCTCCATGGTATTCCAGATGAGGTGGTATCCGACAGGGGGGTACAATTTGTGGCTAAGTTTTGGCGAGCTTTCTGTTCTAAATTAGAGGTTAAATTGTCCTTTTCTTCTGCCTTTCACCCTGAAACCAATGGGCAGACGGAGAGGATGAATCAGGAGCTGATCCAGTACCTTCGTCTTTTTATCTCTGACTGTCAGCATCAGTGGGCCTCATATCTTCCGCTAGCTGAATTTGCTATGAACAATCACGCTAGTTCATCCACACTCACATCACCCTTTTACTGTAATTATGGTTTTCACCCCAGGTTTTCTTTCTCATCATGTTCTGTTTCTGATACTCCTCGGGCAGAGTCCATAACTAACCAACTGTGCACAGTGTGGTCACGAGTTCAGCAGAACTTGAAAAAAATCACAAAGCCAAATGGTCCACCATTCCAGGAATAAACATACTGTCTCTGAAATTTTTGTTGTGGGAGATAAAGTCTTGTTGTCTACTAAAAACCTCAAATTGAAAGTTCCGTCTCTGAAATTTGCTCCTAGGTTCATCGGTCCTTTTGTCATAACTCATGTGTTTAATCCTGTATCTTTCAAGGTTGCGTTGCCCCCTGAATGGTGGGTCCACAATACTTTTCATAAAAATCTGCTTAAGCGCTATGTTGACCCTGTTGTACCCCTCCCTGACCCTCCCTCTGCGTCTGTTGTGGATGGGGATCTTGAGTATGA
This sequence comes from Rhinella marina, assembly GCA_900303285.1. Classification (NCBI taxonomy): domain Eukaryota; kingdom Metazoa; phylum Chordata; class Amphibia; order Anura; family Bufonidae; genus Rhinella; species Rhinella marina. The sequence goes on from ONZH01015721.1 coordinate 2,031, forward strand.
GGTGGAGAGGGTTCTGGACTCTAGGTTGGTGAGGAATTCCCTTCAGTACCTCATCCATTGGAAGGGATTCGGTCCAGAAGATAGATCTTGGGTCCCTGCTAGGGATGTGCATGCACCCCGGTTAGTGAGATTGTTTCACCAGAGTCATCCTTCTAAACCATCTCTGAGTTCTAAGGGTTCGGAGGCCCCTCCTGGAGGGGGGGTACTGTCAGGACCGACAGTCATGGCACCCGTTCTGCTGGTCCTGTCTCTGACTCTGGTGGCGATGTGGTTGCCCGTGGCCAGGCTTCTTCCGCTATTTCGTCAGGCTCCTCCTCCAGCCGACGGTCTCTGGCTGTGGATGCGCGTCCCCTGCCTGGTATCTTATGAGTTAAGTTTTGTTCCTTGCTTTCTCCTTTGAGGTATTTAAGGCCCTCAAATGTTAACCTTGCTGCCAGTGTTTGGAGTTTCCTTGCTACTACCTGGTTTGTCATTTGTGCTCTGCTATTTAGACTCTTGTTTGTTCTTTGACCCTCGGCATGTTTTGTGACTACTCTTGGCTTACTGATTTTGTTCCTGACGTACTCTCCTGGTTTTGACGCTGCTATCTGACTTTCCATTTGTTCTTGTTTGTCTGTCTTGTTTGCTTTTCCTTCCCCTGCACTTTTGCTAGTGTATCTCGAGTCTTCTGGTTGTCGACTCAGGGGTTAGCCTGAGTAGGCAATAGGCAGGGAAAGGGGTTGGGATTTAGCTTAGGGATCACTTTCCGCTTGTCTGTGTATCCCAGCCCTGACACCTGCATTGTACGGTTTCTCTTATTCCCAGACATTTATGAATAATTTGATAATTGGTTGTTACCAGTTGGGAGTGTCTCCCTACACACATGACAATTTTTAGACAAAGTGTGGCCCTGGGCAAAATTGTAAGTGAGGCCCTAAATGCTGAAATATTGTACCAATGACATCACATTTAGTCAGTTCAGTATGGGGAGTGCAGAGAGCTGAAGGGCTGAAACATATAGGCATGTTTCCCATCACGCACAAAGAATATGTATATACACATATATTGTTATCAAATAATACCACTATATAATAAGAACCAAATCTTACCACCATACTGTGAATTAAAATTACCTTCACAGTGTTGCAGCATCCCACTGCAAGGCAATGGGACACTGCTAAAGCGTTTCCAGATACATGCTACATAATGTCTATGCATTTTCCTGTATAATAGGTTGGCAATTATTAACAAGATGTAACAACCAGTTGCTAGGTGGGGCTGTGCATCTCTTCCCACAGGGAGGGGCTAGAGCAGAGCACGCAGAGTCAGTGTCTAGACGGTGATAAATGTAGATGCAATGACACGGCCCTGGTGTGTGAAACAGCCAGAGAAGAAAAAATGTGGAGAAAAAAAAAAGCAAAAGAGAACTAGATAAAGCAGGCCAGTGTTGAGAGGAGGTACATGGAGACAGCTCTGTGGAAAAAAGCTGTCTGAACAGTGCTTTTTGGAGTCTCCATAGCTGAATGTTAAGGAAATTTAGGTCTTATGTTACCTGAACATACTTTACAAGTATACTGTGTAAGTTGCTAAAGATCCACATCCCGCTGAATACATTATGGAAACATTTACAGTGAGTACACCAACCTGTAAAAAAATGTGCAGAATCTAGTTTGACACTGGGGTCTGCATGGAATGGTACCCCAAATAATGTGCTTCATATACATTATGTTGTGAAAGTATTCAACCCCTTGGTGATTTTCCTGTTCAGTGTCAGTACAACCTGAAATTAAAATTAATTTTTGGGGGTTGTACCATTTGATTGAACAAAACATGGCTACCACTTTGAAGGTGCAAAACATGTTTACTGTGAAACAAACAATAATTAATGCAAAAAAAAATGTGCATAAGTATTTTCCCTCTGAAAGTCAATAATTGGCACATGCAAGTCTCTTGGGGTATGTCTACTAGCTTAGCACATCTAAACACTGGGATTTTTGCTCATTCTTCCAGGCAAAACTGCTCCAACTCCTTCAATTTAGATGGGTTGTGTTGGTGTACAGCAGTCTTCAAATCATGCTACAGCGTTTCAATTGGATTTAAGTCTGGGCTTTGACTAGGCCATTCCAGGGTATTGAAATGTATCCCTTAACCCCCTCCAGTGCAGCTTTAGCAGTATGTCTAGGTTCATTGTCCTACTTGAAGGTGAACCTCGGTCCCAGTCTCAAATCTCTGGCAGCTTGAAACAGGTTTCCTCAAGAATTGTGTTGTGTTGCATGTGGACAAGTCTGGGGAACGTGGTGGCCATAGCCCCTTGCTCACAGTTCGTTCCTCTGTAAACAGTTCATGAACCCGTGCCAGTGAGCTCCGTGAGGTGCGGCATGTTGCCCCATTTTGTTGGAAAAAGCAGGACATTTTTTCTTCTGGTGTTAGTTGGTTGTAAACTGTTCAAAGACGTCCAGGTACATTGTGGCCTTTGCAGCTGATTTGAAGAAATTTGGGCCCACCATTCGTGTACATGCACACCAAACGCCAATTTTCTGGTTGTGAAGTGGGGTTTCGTGAGTCAAATGGTATTTTACATGACCTGATAAATGAAACCAAGCTTCGTCCGTCATGAAGTAACGCAATGTGTACAAATGTCAGCAATCACAGTCAGCAACCAAGTCCAGTAATTGACATGTTTAGCTTTGTCAGACTCTTTCAGTTCTTGCACACACGTTATTTGGTACAGTTTCAGGTTCAGAGATTTCAGCACTCGCTGACACGTCATTCGTGATTCAACAACTTGCTGAGACAGTCTTCCACTTTAATTTGGGGGCAACTGCTGAATTTCATGCACAACTTCAGCCGGTCTGATTGATCAAGGCCTTGGTTTCTTTATGTTTGCAACAGAGCCAGTTTGATGCCGTTTGCGAACCAGACTTTGAGTACAACGTTTAGCTGGGTTTTATTCCTGGGTCGCAAAGGTCTCTTGTGTTTCCTTAATCGATCTGCTTTGCACATAGCCTTCCACAATCACTATTTGCTGTTCCAGGAAGAACACCATCTTTCTGACACAATAGGCCACTTTTATCAAACTGAATAATATATCAGTTTTAGTTGCCCATAACAACCAATCAGAGCTCAGCTTTCAGTTCCTACAGACCTCTGAAAAAATGAAAGCTGAGATCTGATTGGTTGCTCTGGACAACTAAGACAGATTTACTGTTAGGCAGATTGATTTAGGAGGCGGCTCCTTTTTTGTAGGCCACCCTGAATTTACTGCCATCCATCTTTCCTTCAACCCTCACCAGATGAAAACATCACCACAGTGCTGCTACCACCATGCTCCACTGTGGGCATGGTGTTCTTAGGGTGATGGAGTGTTGGGTCTGTGCCCATGATTGTCGATAAGTTCAATTTTAGTCTCCCCTGACCAGTGAATCTTCTTTCATATGTTTGTGGAGTCTGCCACATGCTGTTTGGTGAACTAAAAATAGGTTTTTTATGTTTTTCTTAACCCTTACAGTACCAGCGCCGTACATGTACGGCGCTGGGGCGATGCGGGCACATGGCGCCCGCTCGCGGGTGCGGCGGGCGTCATGGCCGGCAAGTCTCTGCTGTTTCTAACAGCAGAGACTTGCCGCTACCTACTGTGTCGCGGCGTCTTCCGGGGTGACTAGATGCCGTGATCACACGTGATCACAGCATCTAGTTGCGTCTAAACCCGGAAGCGTTCGCTTCCCGGGTGGTGTACAGACACCCCGTGTGGCCAATCGGGTGTCTGTACACCATATGAAAACTGTAATCCTCGCTGGTGAGGATTACAGTTTTCAAAGTGCAATTCTTATTCTGGCCACTAGATGGCAGGCCAGGATAAGAAATGAGCAATTCATGGATTTAACTGCCTCTAGTAAATCCATGATTGCTCATAAAGAAAATTAAAAAGCCACAATATATAAGCTCATATTTGAGCATTCAAATAGTAAAAAAAAAATTAAAAAAAAATGTTAAAAAAAATATATAAAAAATAAAAAAGATATAAAAGTTCAAATCACCCCCCTTTCCGTATAAGTAAAAAATAAATACCTAAATAACACTAAATATAGACATCATGGGTATCACCGTGACCGAAAACGCCCGTACTTTTAAAATATTAAAAAAAAATCCAATACGGCGAATTGTGTGGCGGAAAAAAGCGTCCAAATTGCGATTTGCCGTTTTTGTTGCTTTTTTTTTTCTAAAAAAAATTAAATAAAAAGTGATCAAAAAGTCATACGCACCCCAGAATGGTATTAATAAAATCTTCAGATTGTCCCGCAAAAAATGAGCCCCCATACAGCTCTGTACACATAAATACCAAAAAGTTATAGGGGTCAAGATATGACAAGGAAAAAAAAAAGGGCAACTTTCTAATTTTTTTTTCACTATCAAAACGCAGGAAAAACTATACATATTAGGTATTGCCGGATTCGTACTGACCAGTAGAATGTAAATAACGGGTCAGTTTTAATGCACATCGAACGCTGTAAATAAGAAACCCGTAGAACTGTAGCGGAATAGCGTTTTTTTTGCAATTTCACCTGATTTGGAATTTTTTTCCCGCTTCCCACTACACCATATGCAATATTAAATGGTGGCGTTGGAAAGTTGTCCCGCAAAAAACAAGCCCTCATACAGCTATGTGAACAGAAAAATAAAAGAGTTATGGCTGTTTGAAGGCAGGGAGCGCAAAACGAAAATGCATGACTGAATAAACCTCCGGTACTGAAAGGGTTAAACAATAGCTTTTTTTTTCTGTCCACTCTTCTATAAAGCCCCACTCTGTGGAGTGTACGGCTTATAGTGGTCCTATGGACAGATCCTTCCATCTCCTCTGTGGAGTGTACGGCTTAGGCTACTTTCACACTTGCGTTGTAAGGATCCGTTTGTGAGATCCGTCACAGGCTCTCAAACGGTCCAAAACTGATTAGTTTTGTCCTAATGCATTCTGAATGGAAGAGGATCCGTTCAGAATGCATCAGTTTTGCTTCAGTTCAGTCAGCATTCCGCTTTGGAGGCGGACACTTAAACACTGCTTGCTGCGTTTTGGTGTCTACATGAAGAAACTGATCCAAACTGATCCGTTCTGACTCACAATGTAAGTCAATGGGGACGGATCCGTTTTCTCAGACACAATAGAAAACGGATCCGTCCCCCATTGACTTTCAGTGGAGTGAATGACGGATCCGTCTTGGCTATTTAAAAGATAATACAACCGGATCTGTTCATAACGGATGCAGACGGTTGTATTATCATGATGGAAGCGTTTTTGCGGATCCATGACCGATCCAGCAAAAACGCTGGTGTGAAAGTAGCCTCATAATGGTCCTATAGACAGATCCTTTCATCTCCTCTGTGGAGTGAACGGCTTATAGTGGTCTTATAAACAGATCCTTCCATCTCCTCTGTGGAGTGAACGGCTTATAGTGGTCTTATAAACAGATCCTTCCATCTCCTCAGTGGAGTATACGGCTTATAGTGGTCCTATAGACAGATCCTTCCATCTCCTCTGTGGAGTATACGGCTTATAGTGGTCCTCTAGACAGATCCTTTCATCTCCTCTGTGGATTGTAAGGCTTATAGTGGTCCTATGGACAGATCATTCCATCTCCTCTGTGGAGTGTAAGGCTTATAGTTGTCCTATGGACAGATCCTTCCATCTCCTCTGTGGAGTGTAAGGCTTATAGTGGTCCTATACTCAGATCCTTACATCTCCTCTGTGGAGTGTATGGCTTATAGTGGTCCTATAGACAGATGCTTCCATCTCCGCCATGGATCTTTGGAAATCCTTCAGTGTTATCATTGGTGTCTTTGTTGAATCTCTGATTAATGCCTTCCTGCCGGGTCTGAGTCTTGATGGACAATCTTCTCTTGTCAGGTTTCTAGTTGTTCCAAATGCCAGGTATATAAGGGGTCATTTATTAAGACCGGAGTTTTAGACCCTGTGCTCTGGCGGTGGATCCGCTGAAGTTATGAAGAAGTGTGGGCCTGTACATGACTTTGGCGCATTTACCGCCGGACTAAATCTAAGCCAGCTTAATTGGTAAGCAGAAAGAAGGATGTGGTGCTACTGTGAGCACCATTGCCTTCTCAAACAACTTATCGGCGGGGGCCCCAGGTGTCGACCGCCACCGATCAGATACTGATTACCTTTAAAGGCTGGTTTATTAGTAAAAAAAAAACACTTAGAACAGCCCTTTTAAGCTCTGCTATTGATCTACCATGAACCACCGACAGAGGCTTCAATAGCCCATCTTGATTAAAAATAGCAGAGCTAGAAGACATGAGTGACAGAGGCAGCTTCTGAGTCCTGACCATGGAGATGGAACAGCCTAGTTCACCAATTCAACCTATTTCAGTTTATCTATTGAAGAAGATTTGCAATCAAAGTGTAAAACTGACCAGGAATTAGTAAATGAGAAGTCAGAGCAGTAGTCCGTGTTGAAATTTAGTTTACTTTTACTTACAGAGATGGTTTTTGCTCCTGTTTTGTGACAAGCAATATGGCTGCAAATCCTACTGTCACTTTTGTAAAAATGGTCGCCATAGCTGAATGTAAAAATGGGAAAACCTGTGTAGGGAGAATAGACATAATTACTAAACATCTGGGAAATGCATTGACATTTCAAAACGAAATCACATTTACATATAAATGGTGTTTGCAAAGACCAAATAAGATATGTACCTGCTGTCAGTGATGTTCCACAGTAAGGTAGAACGTACATTAGATAGACATCCAAATTTACTATTATAATGGATACAATAGTAAGATGAGCAGCTGTAATCTGTAGGGCAACCCAGCAGCAAGTATTCCTTTTTCCTAAGGCATAACTAGAGGGAAAGTTAAAGTGTACCTGAGTTTTCAAAAAAAAGGTTTGCATAATGGCTGTGCTTCTTTATACAATCAGGTTCATCATGTGAAGGAATAAGTATTTTTTGGGCTTCCCTAAAGTCTTTTTCAGCCATATTATTCCCTGTTTCAGCTGCACAGCTAGCTGCATTTCTTTAACAAGCAGGAGTGTCTCCCTTCTGTGGAATATGTCAATACTATACTGCTGTGACATCCTTTCCCTTACTTCCCAATATCTTTGTTTTCAGCTCCGGAGCTCACAGAACAGATACGGAGGAGGAAATCACACTTACAGACACACCGAAGCTTCTCTGCTCTTCAGAAGAGTGTAGAAGCAGTGCTTCTGTCAAGCTTAGGATCTCAGCTAGCTCTGACAGGTCCCCTCTTCCTATCAGTCGTTTTAAGTGTCTCTGTTACCAGGGACGGATCTTGATATAATAAAATGTAAATTTTATTTCATACTACTTTTAAAACATATTTAAAAACATTCATTTGGTCTGTATGGCTGTTTAATGTTATAGTCATAGCTCAAAGCTCAGGTGTGGAGGGGGATCCAGAATAACCTCAAAGCTCAGACGAGGAAGTGGATCCAGAATAACCTCAAAGCTCAGGCGAGGAGGTGGATCCAGAATAACCTCAAAGCTCAGGCGAGGAGGTGGATCCAGAATAACCTCAAAGTTCAGGCGAGGAGGTGGATCCAGAATAACCTCAAAGCTCAGGCGAGGAGGTGGATCCAGAATAACCTCAAAGCTCAGGCGAGGAGGGGGATCCATAATAACCTCAAAGCCTAGGTGAGCTAAATAGGAGGCTGGTCAGCAACTTAACCAGCACCTGGACAGGAGCAGGAAAAAGGGATTAACTCTCCTGGTGCTGAAAGGAGTTCACAGAGCACTAATCCCAGTATGCACATGGAGAATGGAGAGATGCCTGCGCTTGCCCGGAACAGCAGGACAATGAGACGCCAGCCTAATGTGATAGTTTTCCTTATTGTTTATTTTTTGGGTGCTGCTGACAATATGGTTTCCTTTTTCTGAATTTAGATTCTATGCCATTTATTACTTTACATATTGTTTAAGCCAATCAAGCACTGTTGTTCATTAATCATGTATATGCTTTCTTTACTTTGGTGAATTAAGATTGCAGCCATTGCCTAATCTTCATAATATTTATTACTCTATATGATTAGTTCATAATGATTGATTCTTCCGTATTGATTATGGGATCCTCCTATCATATGTGATTTAACTGCCTGTTTTTAAACATGTTTTAAAGTAGTATGAAATAAAATTTTACATTTTAGAAGAAAATTGTGGTAATGTGTATAGGCGATTATCTTAGATAAAATTGGTATATATTGCCATAATAACCCAGGTCATTTTGTTGGCGTGTAAACTCAGGGACGGATCTTGCCTGACAACCAGCAGTAGACTGCAAATTGGGTGGAAGTGAGACCCCTAGTGGCCATGACTTTACAGCCTTTTTCAGGTGGATGCAGGCACACTTTTTCAACCCTTAGGATACCAGAAGTTTTTTCATTTTTGTGTTTTCATTTTTCTTCCCTATCTTCCTTGAGCCATAACTTTTTTATTTTTCCGTTCACATAGCTGTATGAGGACTTATTTTTTTGCCGGACAAGTTGTATTTTCTAATGCCACCATTTAATATGGCATACAATGTAGTGGGAAGCGGGAAAGAAATTCCAAATCGGGTGGAATTGGAAAATAAATGCAATTCCTCCACAGTTTTACGGGTTTTGTTCCCACAGTGTTCCGTTTGCGGCACAATAGACCGGTGCCCGCTTTATTTTCATGGTCAGTACGATTCCAACAATACCACATATGTACAGGTATTTTATGTCTAAATAGTGTCAAAATAAATTTAAACTTTGAAAACAATGTATTTTTTTTACTTCACCATATTCTGACCCCCATAACTTTTTTATAGTTATATCTACAGAGCCATGTTAGGGCTTATTTTTTTTGCGGGACAATCTGTAGTTTTTATTGATATCATTTTGGAGCGTGTGTGACTTTTTCATCACATTTTTTGGGGGTAAGAGAAGTGATGAAAAAATGGCAAATTGGCCATTTTGACCCTTTTTGCTGTTATGCCATTCACCATATTGGAAAAATATTTTGATATTTTAATAGTATGAGTGTTTTCGGTTGCCCATGATGTTTATATTTTTTGTTATTTATGTACCGTATTTTTTGCTTTATAAGACGCTATTTTTTTGGGGGGGATGGCCGTGCGTCTTATAAAGCGAATACTAGTGAACGCTTCCATTATGGAAGCGCTCACTAGTATGTAATAGGTGCCGGGAGCAGGGAAACATACTCACCCTCCTGCGCTGCAGCTCCGCTCCAGGTCTGGCCTCCTCTGTCTTCTCCTCCTGGCGCTGCACTGTCCTGACCTCGTACAGCGTCAGGACGTAGTGCGCGCACTCTGACCTGACGCTTCACGCAGTCAGGTGACAGTGCAGCGCAGGAGCGCCGGACCCAGAGCGTAGCCGTGGCACAGGAGAGGTAAGAGTGTTTTCTTATTTTGTTCTGATGGGGCAGAGTGGGCTGATATGGGGGCACAATGGGCTGATCTGAGGTCTGATGGGGCAGAGTGGGCTGGTATGGAGGCACAGTGGGCTGATCTGAGGTCTGATGGGGGCACAGTGGGCTGATATGGGGGCACAGTGGGGGGCTGATCTGAGGTCTGATGGGGGCACAGTGGGCTGATATGAGGGCACAGTGGGCTGATCTGAGGTCTGATGGGGGCACAGTGGGCTGATCTGAGCGTATGATGGGGGCACCACTGGGCTGTTCTGAGGTCTGATGGGGGCACAGTGGGCTGATCTGAGGTCTGATGGAGCAGAGTGGGCTATATGGGGCACAGTGGGCTGATTATGGGGGCTGGATGGGCTGATCTGAGGTCTGATGGGGACTAGTGGGCTAATTTGAGGTCTGATTGGGGATGTGTGGGCTATTATGGGGGCTGAGTGGGCTGATTTGAGGTCTGATGTGGGCTAATCTGAGGTCTGAATGGGGGTCTGATGTGATGTTCCTGAACTTTATGGGGGGTCTGATATGAGTCTGATTTGAGGTTCTTATTTCCTACTCTAAAATCTGGGGTGCGTCTTATCATCGGGTGCGTCTTATGAAGCAAAAAATACGGTATTTATTTTTTCCTTCTATGGAAAAGGGGGGGGTATTTAAACTTTTATATTTTTTTATATATATTTTTTTTTAACAGTTTTTTTATTATTATTTTGAAGCTTGTATTTGAGCATATAAAAAAATATATATATATTTTTAATTCTGTACCATTATGTTTATTATATATCCATAGTGGTACTAGAATTACTCATTTCTTATCTTTGGCCTGCCACCTGCTGGCCAAAATAAGAATTGCAGCTTCAATACCCTGGGTCTCTTCAGAGAGACCCAGCGCATTGAAATCAATTACCGGAATCCTTATTGCCCGCAGAGGATGCTGGTAAGAAGCCCGGAAGCGCAAGCTTCCGCATTTTTCACTCTTTAGATGCCGTGATCACACTTGATCACGGCATCTAAAGGCTTTAATGAGTGCGATCTGGATTATTTCTGGTCACGGTCATTAGCCGTGGGTCTCTGTGGTTCGAAACAGCAGACACCCACCAGCCATGACGCCCGTTACACGCATGAGCAAACGCCAGGTTTGTACTTCGCTCCAGCGCTGTACATGTACGGAGCTGGTAGCGTAGCGGTTAAATAAAGTCATTTACAAATTTGCTATTTACACCATTCTCCATTAAATTAAATTAAATTGAATTACACAGATCCCTGTAGGATCAATGGGATGTCTGTGTCAGGTCCATCAAAGCAATGGATACCCTTGGTATCAAATAGATCAGGGTAGGAGGGAGAATCCCTTATTAAATCTATAATGTATTTGAAAAAGGTTTTAAAAAATGAGGCAACTGGAACAATCTCTGCTCCAGAAGCCATGCAAAGCAATGGCGTATTCTGAAGGCTGTGATGAACTCACCTGTTCTGGCTTCTAATTTGAAGAAGAGAGGAAGTGGGGTATAGGCTTGAGAGCCAATTAATGAGATGTATTCTCTACTTAAATTCTGAGACTGCTCAATACCAGTTATTGTATTTTCAGTCTGGTTCCTGTGTGTGTTATATTTCACTGTGCATATTGTAAGTATCTGTATCTCTGTACCTTTGGCTCTCTTGGTTCTTTCTTGGCTTGTTTCTGTTAATGCTATTAGATACTGTTTTGGCTTTGTAATTTGACCGCTCTATGTGTGAAGCTGGTGAAGGAGAAAAATGAAAAATATAGTATAATGCCGCCTGATTATGCCAGACACTACATTCTCAAATTTTATGTATAAGTACACATTCCGAAGGTGTGGGTAGCACTCACTTGGGTAAGGGGCTAGAGACTGGACAGGACGAAGAAAGTATTGATAATGGATAGCAGGCTAGGACGAACATTGAGAAAGCACGTATTGTCCATGCATGGATATCTCCAATGGGGTTGCAGAGAGAGTTTAACCTATCCAATGAGAATAAGACATGTATGTATGGTTTAGAATGGGTATGTATAAGACAAGTGTGGGCCTCTCCCCCTTTGAGCATTTTCTTTTGTGCTATTGAAGCTGTTAATGCTCCTGGCTAGCCGCAATAAACCGTATTCTTCCTGAAGACTGCATTATATGAATGGCTTTCTACAACACTGGCTAGTACAACTACTTGAGCTGTCTGCTCCACCTGCTGGCACAGGGATCAGCAACCTCTGACACTCCAGCTGTTCTGAAACTACAACTCCCAGAATCCTCTTTTTACTTCTCTGGGAGTTACAAAAATAGCAGCAAATAGAAAGAAAAAAAATAGAGTAAGTGTGCATGCTGGGAGTTGTAGTTTCACAGCAGCTTAAGTGCCCAAGGTTGCTGATCCCTGTGCAAGAAAGGATTCCATACCACCAGCAGACCCCGCTCAAGTTTAAAGGTGTGTTAGCACCTTGCACCTTTGAAACTGTTGCATGTGCGCTTGGCAGCTGAAAGCATCTGTATTGGTAATATATGCAAATGAGCCTCTAGGAGCAAAGGGGGCATTACTGTTACACCTAAAGGCTCTGCTCTCTCTGCAACTGCCATGTCCTCTGCACTGACAGGGCCAGGCAGTGGAAAACTTCAAACCTGCATGGCCCTGTTAAAGTGCAGAGGGTGCTGCAGTTACAGAGAGAGCGGAGCTTTAGGTGTAATGGTAACGCCCCAGTTGCTCCTAGAGGCTCATTTGCATATATTAA
>ONZH01015722.1:0-18422 GCA_900303285.1 Rhinella marina
AAATTTTTGTGTGTCGTTGCAGAGAGAAATTCACCCTCCCACCCCTGCAGCAAACAGAAGTTGATTTTTACCTTTATTTTTTCAATCCCCGTTGGCTGCGGAGTGGGAGGGGGCGTGACCTGACAGAGTCGGGGGCGTGGATTTGCAAGACGCTTCACATGGATGTATTTAATCTATTTCATTTAATGTTTCTGTGTGTCGTTGCAGAGAGAAAGTCAACCTCCCACCCATCCCTGCAGCTGACAGAAGTTGATTTTTACCTTTATTTTTTCAATCCCTGTTGGCTGCGGAGTGGGAGGGGGTGTGGCCTTACAGAGTCGGGGCGTGGCTTAGCAAAGCGCTTCGCATAGGTCCATTTAATCTATTTCATTTAATGCTTCTGTGTGTCGTTGCAGAATGGCTGCGGAGTGAGAGGGGGCGTGGCCTGACAGAGACGGGGCGTGGCTTAGCAAAAGGCTTCGAACGGTTGTAGTCTATAATTAGTCTATTTCATCTAAAATTTTTGTGTGTCATTGCAGAGAGAAATTCACCCTCCCACCCCTGCAGCAAACAGAAGTTTATTTTTACCTTCATTTTTTCAATTCCCATTGGCTGCGGAGTGGGAGGGGGCGTCACCTGACAGAGTCGGGGGCGTGGATTAGCAAAACGCTTCGCATGGGTGGATTTAATCTATTTTATTTAATGTTTGTGTGTGTTGTTGCAGAAAGAAAGTCAACCTCCCACCCATCCCTGCAGCTGACAGAAGTTGATTTTTACCTTTATTTTTTCAATTTCTGTTGGCTGCGGAGTGAAAGGGGGTGTGGCCTGATGGAGTCAGGGGTGTGGCTTAGTGAGACCTGGGGCGGGGGTTTTAAGTACTTCTTTCAGGGTGGCCTGAATTAAAGGTCAATACCATGCTTATTTATGAGCCCACACAATCGGCAGCAGTGGAGGAAAACATCTTTTATTACTACTGAACTGTAGTAATAGAAAAACACATAAGTTATATTTATGGTAACCGGAATACCTTTAACAGTGTCAGTGAATAGAAATGGATGAGATCCTCAGCTGCTGATAATTACCTGGTTGTTATGGAAACCTGCCCTCCCTGTGTGTGTCTGTGCAGAGAATGGCAGTTGGAGTTTAAAACCAAAGTTCCCAGTTGTAATGTTGGCTAATGGAGATCATATTTTGGGAATATCTCAGGAACGGTACGTCCTAGAGAGATGAGACCTGGTCTAAAACCTTCCCGGACACCTGATGTACCTGTGTGCCGAATTTGGTGAAAATCGGTCCAGTAGTTTGGTCGCGCATAGAGAACAGACAGACAGACAGACAGAAACTCATTTTTATATTATTAAGAGAGAATTTATTTTTTTTTTGGGGGGGAGGGGATGTTTGAATTTTTAGATTAAAAAATTTAATTTTTAAAACCCTTTTTTGCACTTTTTTTATAGTTCCTATTGGGAACTATAACAAGTAATTATTAGATTGCTTCTGTCATACACTACAGTGCATTAACATTGGAGTGTATGATGTAGAAACTAATGTGCGGCAGCCGCACAATGCCTCCAGCTTCTCTGATCTCCACCAGAGGGAATAGGGGGAGGTGGAGCACACCCAGAAGCGCAACCTTCCAGGTTTTAACACCATCAGATGCTGTGGTCACATTTGACCACAGCATTTAAAGGGTTAAAAGTCCGCGATCGTGGACCTACAGTAGCCATGGGTGTCTCCTGTATGAAACAGCAGGCACCCACCGCCTATGGTGCTCACTGCATGTAGAAGCAGGCCCCATGTTTAGAGCTGGTCGGAAAGGGGTTACAGTTGGGGCTACATGACAAGTCATTAGTTATTGTACTTGCTTGTGCAGCTGTTTGATAGATGTTATTTGTAAGAAAACAGCCAAATTGCTGAAAAGTTGTAGTCAAGATTCAGTTACCGGTCACTTGCATAGTGTTCTATGATGACCTGCAACTGAAAATCCAAATGTTGGACTTACATGGCAAGTAACATTGTGACCCCATTGAGAGTCATTAGATGCAGTGTCACAATATGACAATCTTATTATCATGTGACATATGCCTCAGTGTTGCTCCAGCCTAACAGCCAAAAAGAATATTTATGTTTTGGGTGAAACTATCCTGGATCTGCCAGAAGACTAAAGTGTAATTTTTCTTACCGTAAATTCTCTTTCCTTTAGTCCAAAGCAGCAGCACCAACGGGGAGATGTCAATTAACCAATTAAAAGCAGACCCTTTAAAACAGTCCAAACTAGATAATCCCATTGTGTACTTCTAACTAAACTTCCAGTCATAAACAAACAAACAAGAAAAAAAACCCACTCAAGGTCTGTTTAAACACACATTTTATTGGGTGGGTAAGGATGTGCTGCTGCTTTGGACTAAAGGAAAGAGAATTTACGGTAAGAAAAATTACACTTTCCTTGTCGTCCTACAGCAGCAGCACCAACGGGGATTTAGCAATTAATCCTGCAGGGAGGGCTCTCCATTATACCACGGACTCTATAACCGCTCTGCCAAAAGCCATCTCTCCCGCTTGTCTCATATCCAGTCTGTAGTGCTTCACAAACGTATTGGTGGAGCTCCATGACGCTGTTTTACAGATCTGGTCTATGGGGACAGATCTCTTCTCTGCCCATGACGTGGCCATCGCACGAGTTGAATGCGCTCTAATCGGCCTGGGTGCATCCATTCCTCTCTGTTCATAACAGATGGTGATAGCCTCTCTTATCCATCTGGATATTGAGGCCTTTGTAAGCTCTTCCCCCTTCTTTTTACCTGAATGTGACACAAACAGATGGTCCGTCTTCCTAAATTCTCTAGTTCTATGGATATATATCTGTAGGGCTCTGCCCACATCCAGGGAGTGAAGTCTGTACTCCTGCTCTGAAGATGGATCCGGAAAGAAAATTGGTAACTCAATTTGTTGATTGAGATTAGTAAAGGACGGAACTTTCGGCTGAAAGGATGGTAGAGTCCTCAGCAACACTCTGTCTTGAAGGAAGACCGTGTAAGGCTCGGTACATGCCAGGGCCTGCAACTCACTCACCCGCTTGGCAGAAGTGATTGCCACTAAGAAACAGACCTTGATGGACAGAAACTTCAACTCCGTCTCCCGAAGAGGTTCAAAAGGAACATTGCATAGTTGGTCCAGCACCATACCAAGGTCCCATTTTGGGATTGGATCAATGAACTGAGGTCTGATTCTTCTGACGGCTTTAACAAACCTCTGAACCAGGGGCTCCTGGGACAATCTTCTGCCCTACACTGCTGACAACGCCGATATATGGACTTTAATTGTACCTGGCGTTAGCCCCTTATCGAAGCCCTGTTGCAGGAAATTTAGGACATCCTGAATTGCCGGGGACTGAGGCACCACCCCGTTCTTTCCACACCACAGATTGAACACCTTCTTAATTCTTAAGTATACTTTATTTGTGGTGTGGGCTCTAGATTGAAGCAGGGTTTTCACTACCGCATCAGACAAGCCTTGTCTAGCTAAAAGGGGGCAGTCAACATCCATGCTGTCAGTTGTAACTGGCGTAATTCACCAGATGTGGGATCTGTGGGAGTCTCCAGAAGGTGTTCCTGCTCATTACCATGAGTGGGGAAACCCATGGCCTCTTGGGCCAGTACGGGCAGATTAGTATTGTGGAGACTTGGTCCCGTTTGATCTTCTGCAAGACCTTTGGGATCATAGGGATGGGCGGGAAGATGTAGGCCAACGTGAAGTCCCAAGGGACTGAGAGGGCATCCAGCGCCCAGGGGTTGTCCCTCCTGAATAGGGAGCAAAACAGCGGAACCTTTGCATTGTCCCGAGTGGCCATTAAGTCTATCTGGGGATGACCCCAACGCTTGGTGAGTTGCACAAATATCTTGGGATGTAAAGACCACTCCCCCGGGAGGGGTAAGTCGCAGCTTAGTCTGTCGGCGACCAAATTGTTCTTCCCCTTGATATGCACAGCCGACAGCTGTTGAATATTGGTCTCCGCCCATCTGAAGATCCGCTCCGCCTCGATGAGGAGGGATAAGGATCTGGTACCTCCCTGGCGATTCAGGTACGCAACGGTGGTTGTGTTGTCCGATTTTATTCGTATGGCTTGATTCAGGACCATGGGGTGGAAATGTATTAGGGCATTGTAAACCGCTCTCATCTCTCTGAGATTCGATGGCAAACGTTTTTCCATCAGGGCCCAGGTTCCTTTCACCCTCTGCCCCTTCATGTGAGCACCCCAACCTGTAGCCGAAGCATCGGTCGTGATCTCGGTCCATACTGGGAGGGCAAATGTTCTGCCGTTGTTCAAAGCCATCCACCACCTCAGAGAGTCTCTTGTCTCCTTTGAGACTATCGTCATATGATCTAGAGAGCTGCTGTCTCGATCCCACTTTAGCAATATCTCCCACTGTAATTGTCTTGTATGCCAAACTGCCCATGGAATCGCCTGGCTGGCCGCTGTCATGAGACCGAGTGTCCTCATCATCTGACGAAGGGAAACCGGTCTGGCCTGTCTCAACCGCTGTATATTCTGTCGCAGAACTTTGATTCTCTCCATTGGAAGAGAAACGGTCATTGACTTGGTGTCCAGAATGAACCCTAGGAACTGTTTCTGCTGGGCCGGCCTGAGACTGGATTTCTCCATATTGACAATCCAGCCTAGGGACCGAATCCTGTCCAGAATTAACTGGAGATGCAGGTCGAGAATCTCTACGGTTGACCCCTTTACCAGCCAGTCGTCCAAGTACGGGATTATCGTTATTCCTTCTTCCCTGAGGCCCGCGACTACCGCCGCTATTATCTTCGTAAATGTGAACGGGGCCGACGAAATCCCGAATGGGAGGGCCGTAAACTGTAGGTGGTGTAGTCGTCCCCCTAAATAAACCGCAATGCGCATGAACCTGCGGTGTTTCTTGTGAATGGGGATATGTAGATATGCATCCTTCAAGTCTATTGTAGCCAGGAAGTCCCCTGGCTCCAACAGACTTACCGCCGACCGAACCGTCTCCATGCGGAACCTCTTTTTGCGGATGAAGTTGTTTAAGTATCTTAGATCTATAATAGTTCTCCACCTCATCTGAGGCTTTGGAACTAGAAAAACCTTGGAATATACACCCTGAAAGGTTTCTTTCATCGGGACAGGTTCTAATACATTCATCTGAATGAACTCTCTTATGGCCTGCTCTACAAGGCCCTGTCTCTGACCTGATAACCTTTGAGTTCTGACATACCTGTCTGGGGGTCTGGCATCTAATTCTATACGATAGCCATTTTTTATGGCATCTAGAACCCATAGGTCCTTCACCACTTTTTCCCATTCTATATAAAAGTGGGTCAACCTCCCCCATACAGGCATACCTCTGGCGTCAGAACTCCAGCTTGCGTCTTGAGGACGGGGCTCCTCTTCCACGGCCTCTTCTACGCTGAGTAGGCAAACCTCTGGATACAGCTCCTCTGGAACCAGACGTTTCTCCTCTGTCTGATCTTCTGCGATCTGTGGCTCTATTAGGTGGACGAAAGGAAGAAAACCACCTCTTTTTGGCCGCATAAGGAAGCGATTTCCCCTTCTTATCTGATAAACTCTTCATGAGAGTGTCCAGCTCAGGTCCGAAGAGTCTATTTGGGCGGTATTCCATGGCACACAGCGTATTCTTGGAATGGACATCTGCCCCCCAAGGTTTTATCCACAGAGATCTTCTGCCTACAGTAGATAATGCCATGGACCGAGCTGCAAACCTCGCCTGTTGTATGGAAACATCACAGAGAAAATCAGACGCTAGAGCAACCTTCTTAAAAGACAATAATATATCATCTCTAGGCACTCCTTTGTCTATATCCTCCTCCATCTGGAGGAGCCATGCTCTGAGGTTCTTAGCAACCACATAGGAAGATAGTGCCGCCTTGGCCTGACCTGAGGCAGAAAGATAGCTCCTGCGTAAGGCGTTATCTAGTCTTCTGTCCATTGGGTCTGTGAAATTAGATCCGTCTTCGCTTGGCACCAGTGTACGCCTGAAAAGCTTTGAGATGGCCACATCTACTTTGGGGGGCTCTCCCCACTGCTTCTCCTCCTCTTGGTCAGTTACACACATGGTCTTGAACCTTTTATTAAATATAGGACCCTTATCAGGTGCCCTCCATTCATTGACCATAAGCCTCTTTACTAAGTGGTCAACCTTGAAGGCTCTCGTTTTCCTAGGGATACCATCGTCCCCGACTACCTCTGTTTGGACTACGAACTCAGGCTCTAGGGATTTGAATAATCTCGACATTTTCTGTAATGGAAAGAAATTCATTTCCTGGTCACTCTCCTCTGATTCCGACGAGTTAAACTCATCTATAACCCTGTACTCTTCCATCATGTTCGAGCCTCTAGGAGAAGAATCCATTCTCTCAGAAACCGCCGCCGCCCTCACTTCTGTCTGAGGCGTGGCAGCCTCATTATTCCTGGTGGTGGACTGCTTGAACTGCCTAAACGCATCATGCACAAAGTCCTTCATCCAAAGTAACACATCTCTATTTGACATAGCTTGATCTTCCACGGGGAAATCGTTAGCTCTACAGTCTGAGCAGAAAGAGAATTCGCTGCCATCTGGCAGGGGGGGTGTTACATGATCTGCAGGACCTGTGCTTTCGCTTTCCAGCGGACTTCCTTGCAGAAGAGTTCCTATCTTCAGAACCCTGTGACATTGTTCTATAATAGAGCAGAGGAATATAAATTATTCTGCTCCAGTGACCAACAGGTGACATGACCCAACACCACACCTGATTGAGGTGAGAAGAGTTCACCAGGCAGTGAACAGCAGGCTGCAGAAGTATCCCAGCACCCCTTAGCGTGCAGGGCTAACATATAAAATAGACAGGCCCAGGGGGGACCCAAACACTGCTACATACAGAGCCACCACCTGTGCATAACACTGGGAAAGAGAGAGATCCACTCCCCTAGTTAAAACATACTTAGTACCGGCAGACACTTACCCGGCAGAGCGCAAGGGAAACCTGGCAGAGCAGCATGACCGATGGGCGCCGCCATGTTTTTATCCCTCCTCCTCCCCCCTAGCCGGGCGGCGCATGCGCAGAAAGCGAGCCTGAACTGCACCAGCCGGGAGGAGGCGAAACCTCCAGAGGGACACGCCTGCCGCTAAGGTAAGACCTAAACGCTTACACTGCTGTAACCTTCCCTAAGTCGGGCGTACAGAGTCCCCTTCTATGATCTAACGCTGGAGCGCAGCAGCGCATAACGCAGCCAGCAAACTTCTGTGTACGGACACACCAGTAGCATAATCTGCCCAGCTCATAAGGCAGAGCTGGACCCCCACGGTTAGATAAATAAATAAATAAATATACTTCCCAACATCTCCTCCTTCCTCATAGGAGAAAAGGTCCTCCAGGAAGGACAGAAAAGAACACAATGGGATGATCTAGTTTGGACTGTTTTAAAGGGTCTGCTTTTAATTGGTTAATTGACATCTCCTGTCCTATACTTTCAGGAGGATTGAAAATCCCCGTTGGTGCTGCTGCTGTAGGACGACAAGGAAATTATATTTCTCTTAAAGGCAGTCTTTCACCTGATCTGAATGTCATAGACTGCTCAGATCAGGCTATAGCCTACCTTACACACATTAAAACAGTACCTTTCTTATATATGTCCCTCGCTGAAATCCTCTAAAAAACACTCTTATAAGTTATGTAAATTAGCCCCCGCAATTGCCCGGAAGCCTGGTTATTCAAGAAGGTGCCCAAGCCCCCGGGCGATTTGAATTGAAAACCTCTCCTATCTCCGTGCTCTTGTCCGCCCACCGTTAGCATACTATTCTCCTCCTCCTGTTCACAAATCCAGTCCCCGGCGCCTGCGCCACTCTTTCATTCCCCGACACCTGCGCACTGCTCTGCCCACTGTGAGCAGAGGTGCATGGGATTCTAGTGCGTAGGTGCCAGTCTGCTCTCCCCAATCCGGCCGAGCCGTGGGAATTTACAGATAAAATAAAATGTTAAATTTGTGTCAAAACATCGTCACCATTATGAGACCCTATGAGCGGGGGCGTAACTACCATAGCAGCAGACCATGTGACTGCTATGGGGCCCAGGGCTAGAGGGGGCCCAGTCTTAGATGGGATTATCTCCTCTGCAGTTGCGCCACTACGTTACCTTGCCTAATTAGAGTCAGTGGGGAGACAGCCAGCGGGCTTGCTGCTTAGTGCACTTTAGCAAGCGAATGGCTTTAACCCTACTTTCACCCAAATCTATCAGCTCATGGCATGGCAACAAATTTACTTTACACATATGATAGGAGGGAGGAAGATTGGGAGCAATGCTCTTCCCTGTTTCTGATGGGGATAGGAGGATATCCATAAAAGAGGACATCGAGAATAAATAGGCTTAAACAGGCTAAGTGATAATGTTTACTAAATGTGATTAAATCCATAAAAAAGACAAATCATATACACAAGGGTAAGCAGAAAATTGCCTGGCCTTGCAACAACCCACGTAGCACATGTTGGACCCACCATGATAATACAAACAGAGTTATAGTGAACTACAATCTCTTACCTGGATGATGTCCTCAGTGGAGCTCCCCTATTTAAAGGAGGTGAGAGACACCATTTAAAATTGTTTACATCTGTTCTGGGGGAATCCACTCTGCACTTCTCTTCCGTAAAGTGTCCCCATCACTGAGCAGAGAACATGCAATGTGTGACACGTCTGCTCTGCACACGTCTTCTAGCCACGCCCCCTAAAACTGGGGAGGCGGTCCACAATGATGGGCGCTGTGATACATTCCTATGTCTGCCCCAAATCCCCACAGGATCTGTACAGCCAATTGATGACAACCCCTACTATCCCCACTACTACTCCCCCTCCACTGTCCCCCATCTTCTCCTCTCACTCCGCCGCTTACTGCATCTACAATTGTCATGTGATATCAGACACGTCCTGCATCTACATCACATTTCATATCCGCCAAATAATAGGAATGATGATAATGTGAGAATGGATGATGGGAGTTATCCCTTTAAAGCGTCCTCCAGGCTTCTACCCAGTAATAGGCCTCAGGCCTCATACTCACTGAGCCAGAGTGGTCTCCATGGTAACTAAGGCCCAGGATTTGGGGGGAGGAGGAGCCTGGAGGAAACTGGACATTTCTGTATAAAATGATGGATTTCCCCCATTAGATGACAATTGTTGCTGAAAACCTCATTCACACAGAGCAGATTCTCTCATTCACTACTACTCCCCCCATCATACTAAGCTGAGGAGCGGAGAAGGATTCCTTGTGTGTAATGGAGGAGAATCTCCAGAGGTGACATGTCTGAGCTCTCCACCACACTGTCTCCTCACAGCTCATCTTACCTGCAGGCTGGAGGAATGGCTGATACCAGAGAGAACAAGAGCCCTGACTACCGACCAGGACCTGCCCAGAAGCTGAAACTATAACTCCTAGCATTCAACATTCACTTCTATGGGAGTTCTAAAAACAGCTAAGCAAGTGTGCATGTTAGGAGTCGTAGTATCACTACAGCTGGTGTGCCAAAGGTTTCTGATCCCCTTAAGACATTAGTTCTCAGAAGGATTTGGGGGCGGGGCTAGATTCTGTCAGAAGCCCCTTCAGTTTAGAATGTACAGTAAAAGCGAAAGGACCTGTAATAATGTCACTATCATGTGACTCAACTGTCAAGCCCCGCCCCCTGCAGTGATCACATGATGGTGATGTCACCCCAGGTCCTTCAGCTCTGGCAGTGCAGCAGCTACTGGTCAGGTCCTGGTCGGTAGTCAGGGCTCTTGTTCTCTCTGGTATCAGCCATTCCTCCAGCCTGAAGGTAAGATGAGCTTAGATACACAAGGAGATCCGGATCTCCTGCCTCCATACACTGCACTGCCAGGATCTTAGATACACACGGAGCTCAGGGTTTTTCCCATCAGTGCAGCTTTATGAGGGTCTGAGTTTTGCGGATGAGTTGTACTTTTTCTCGGCCTCATTATCGGGGACATGGGACTCACTGATTAACCTTTATTATTTTTTTGAAGGAGGGATGAAGAAAACCAGCAATACGAGCCTTCTCCTGAATGAGCCACCAAGGATGGACAGGAAGGAGATCAGCAGAAGAATATTAGACCTCACCTTGGAGATCATCTCCCTGCTGAGCGGAGAGGTAAACTTTTCTAGATTTCTCTCCTCTTTATTGTATTCTGTAACAAGTCAGACATCGGGAAGGAGAATCCATCATAGGAAGTGATAGGAAGAGTCCAGGGTCCTGTAGAACGGCCTCCAGACCTTCCAAGTGATGGAGAACCTGAAGATCAGCCCCCAATATGGTGAGTGATGTGTCATGTGACCAGTGACCAATAGTCATGTTGTAGGAGCCATGAGAAGGTAAGTAGGCACGTTGTACCCAGGAGGAAAGGGCCGGAGGAGAGCACATGGCCCCTGAAGGGTTTATTCCCTAAGTGTCTCTCTCCATCCACAGGAGTACACAATAGTGAAGAAGACATCGGGGGACTGTGTGACTCCCATCATCCATCTCCAGGAGTCAGGAGGGCGGAGCAGGACCCCTCACCCCATCACAGAGCCTCACCCCCTGATACATGAGCAGAAGATCCTAGAACTCACCCACAAGATGATGGAGCTGCTGACTGGAGAGGTGACACTGCTGGGAATGCTGGAAAATTCTCCAGTAACAGCACTGGAGGGGTCTGGGTGATGACGGTGTCATTGTGTTGTCAGGTTCCTATAAGGTGTCAGGATGTCACTGTCTATTTCTCCATGGAGGAGTGGGAGTATATAGAAGGACACAAGGATCTGTACAAGGAGGCCATGATGGAGGAGCCCCAGCCTCTTATATCACATGGTAAGAGCCGTCATGTGCAGTGAATACACGTGTGTGCAGTGATATGTAATGGAGGAGAACCAGCCTCTTATATCACAAGGTAAGAGCGGTCATGTGCAGTGTATACACGTGTGTGCAGTGACATGTAATGGAGGAGCCCCAGCCTCTTATATCACAAGGTAAGAGCCGTCATGTGCAGTGTATACACGTGTGTGCAGTGACATGTAATGGAGGAGCCCCAGCCTCTTATATCACAAGGTAAGAGCCGTCATGTGCAGTGTATACACGTGTGTGCAGTGACATGTAATGGAGGAGCACCAGCCTCTTATATCGCAAGGTAAGAGCCATCATGTGCAGTGTATACACGTGTGTTCAGTGACATGTAATGGAGGAGCACCAGCCTCTTATATCACAGGGTAAGAGCCGTCATGTGCAGTGTATACACGTGTGTGCAGTGATATGTAATGGAGGAGCACCAGCCTCTTATATCACAAGATAAGAGCCGTCATGTGCAGTGTATACACGTGTGTGCAGTGACATGTAATGGAGGAGCACCAGCCTCTTATATCACAGGGTAAGAGCCGTCATGTGCAGTGTATACACGTGTGTGCAGTGATATGTAATGGAGGAGCACCAACCTCTTATATCACAAGGTAAGAGCCGTCATGTGCAGTGTATACACGTGTGTGCAGTGACATGTAATGGAGGAGCCCCAGCCTCTTATATCGCAAGGTAAGAGCCGTCATGTGCAGTGTATACACGTGTGTTCAGTGACATGTAATGGAGGAGCCCCAGCCTCTTATATCACAAGGTAAGAGCCGTCAAATGCAGTGTATACACGTGTGTTCAGTGACATGTAATGGAGGAGGACCAGCCTCTTATATCACAAGGTAAGAGCCGTCATGTGCAGTGTATACACGTGTGTGCAGTGATATGTAATGGAGGAGCACCAGCCTCTTATATCACAAGGTAAGAGCCGTCATGTGCAGTGTATACACGTGTGTGCAGTGACATGTAATGGAGGCCATGTATTCTCCACAGATGGATCCAGGAGGAGAAATCCACCAGAGAGATGTTCCCGTCCTCTGTATTCCCAGGACTGTCCAGAGGAGAAGGTCCCAGAGAACCCTCAGGTAGATGGAGCTGAGCCCTATACACATCTATATAGGGGGGTCATAGATTGTGGGGGTCTCTTATGTGGATCTGTTAGATTTCCCACCTGTCTGCTGTATTGTACTGAATTGTTACAGATGACAAATCAGGGAGAAGATCTGACTGATATTAAAGTGGAGGATGAAGAAGAGAGGATGATGGGCGATCCCCCGTGTAAGAGTGAGGTGGAGGAGGACATTCCAGGAGATGTCACCACAGGTATGGAATCAGGAATGGAGAAAGTGACATCAGATTCTGTCCTTGGTGCCTTCAGGGCAGGAGGAGAATCTGATCACCGGCTGCTGCGCTGCTCTTTGATTGGAGATGTCTCCATCACATCATGAAGTCTTCTCCTTATCCAGCTGACGGTGATCTCTGATCAGATTCTTCTCTGATCCCGGCTTTTCCTGCAGGACATGACGGTCAGTCACATCCACACACCCACTGGGGATTATGTGGATACAGCTCTGGTGTCTGTGGTATCATGATGGATACATGTACCTCATTGTGTAAGAATTACATGCGGCTAGAGATGAGCGAGTAGTGTTCGATCGAGCTGGTATTCGATCGAATACTACGCTATTCGGCGTACTCGATTTCGTTCGAGTATAACGGTGATGGCGCACTTAGAATTCGTTTCCCCTCCCACCTTCCCTGGCGCTCTTTTTCCACCAATCACCATGCAGGGGGGGTATGACAGGCCCGCGGAGCACGCTGGCAGCGCGAAAACGGCGTCTACATGGATTGGCTGGAAAAACCATGTGACCTCGAATATTAAAAACTCAGGTCTTCCTGCTCGTACGCATATGCTGCGTGAACTTAGTCAGGGACAGAGGCTGGAGAAGGGACAGACAGGTTTTAGCTGTTGGACAGGCAGGAGCGTGATTAAAAGCCCTTATCAGGGCTACTATAGTGCAGTACAGTGATAGCTTTACTACTATATACACTCTGCAGAGAACGGCTGCTGTATTCAGGGATAGCTGCTGGAGTAGGGACAGAGAGAGGCATTAGTGGTGTATTAGGTGCTCTGCTACATACCAAACTATATTTGGCACTACTGTTCTGCGTTCTTTTTGGCTGCAAAACCCTGTTATATAACTAGTGTGTATATGCACCATCTGATCTGGCAGTATACGGCTGTTTTTTTTTGTTTTTTTTTTTAAAATACAGTTTATTTGGCTCTAGTGTTCTGGGTTCTGTGTGCCTGCAATACCCTTTTTGTATACCAGGTGTAAATACCCACCGTCTGACCTGTTAGTACACGGCTGTGTACCTAGAAATATGAAATATATAGGCCTTTTCATTGTCACCTGTACTGTGCGTTCTCTTGCAAAATAATTTTATATACGTGGTGTTAATACACACCGTCTGATCTGTTAGTACACGGCTGTGAAGGCAAAATATTGAAACAAAAAAAAAATAAAATGCGGAGGGGGGGCTAGCGGAATAGGACGTGGACGAGGACGGGGGCGCGGAAATGCTGTTGGGGGCCTTGTTGAAGCCAGTGGGGATACAATGCGTGCTGGTGAGGGTCAGCCAGGATCCCGTTCATCCAGAATCCCTGCCCTTATGGGACAGTTAAGCAGGGGGCGGGTTACACCGCTGTTGAGGCCTGAGCAGGTTGAACAGGTGGTGCAATGGATAGCCGATAGCGCTTCCACACAGTTGTCCACCAGCCAGTCATCCACACAGTCTCACTCTGACCCTCCTTCCTCCACACCTGGCCAACAGAGTCATCCCACCATTGACCCCTCCCAGGAGCTCTTTTCGGGTCCTTTTTCAGATGTGCCGGAAGAATCCCAGGAGCTAGCAGAGGAATTTGTTTGTAGTGATGCCCAAACACTTGAGTATTCGCCATCTCCTGCTGATGTGGACCCTGAACCAGCATCTGTTATCATGAGCGATGATGATGATGAGACGCAGTTGCCATCAAGGGAGGCTGTTGGAATGTCCAGTGGGCAGGAGGAGGAGCAGAGTGAGGAAGAGGAGGTGATGGATGACGAAATGACCGACCCCACTTGGCCAGGGGTGATGTCCAGCGGGGAAAGCAGTGGAGAGGTGGTGGTCTGCGCAGCACCGAAAAAGGCAGCAAGAGGCAGAGGGATGTCCAGAGGCAGAGGGATGTCCAGAGGCAGAGGGATGTCCAGAGGCAGAGGGATGTCCACAGGCACGGCCAGCACGACCGAAGCTGTTCCCGGCAGCAGGCAGTCGCGCGAAGCTCCCCCATCGAGGCCTCGTACTTCTGTGGTGTGGAGATTTTTTAATGTTTGTGCGGATGACAAACTGAGCGCGGTTTGCACACTCTGCCACTCAAAACTGAGTAGGGGCTCTGAGAAGAGCAATCTGACCACCTCAGGCATGCGGCGTCACTTGGAAGTCAAGCACTGGGCTGAGTGGGAGAGAGCAAACGCAATACAAATTGCACCCGGTCTTGCTGCCACTGCCTCTTCCCCTTTGTTGTGTGCTGCCACTGCGGTCCAGACCTCCAGCCAGGACACCTCCACATCTGCCTCTGCCTCGGCTACTTTGGGGCCTTCTCCTTCAGCCTCCCCTTCCCCCGCCTCTTCGCCTGCACCTTCACACTCCTCGTCCCAACAACTGTCCATCTCGCAGGCGTTCGACCGCAGGCGGAAGTACGCCTTGAGTCCCCCCCCCAAGCCCAAGCCTTAAACTGCCACATCTCCAAACTGCTGGCCCTGGAGATGTTGCCGTTTAGGCTTGTGGAGACGCAGGCCTTCCGCGACCTGATGGCGGCTGCCGCACCTCGCTATTCCGTCCCCAGCCGCCACTACTTTTCCCGGAGTGCCGTCCCCGCCCTGCACCAGCACGTGTCGCGTAACATCAGGCGGGCCCTGAGGTACGCAGTCAGCGCAAAGGTCCACTTGACCACCGACTCGTGGACAAGCGCTTGCGGCCAGGGACGATACATCTCTTTGACGGCACACTGGGTGAATGTTGTGGAAGCGGGGACGGGGTCGCAAACAGAGACGGCCTACCTACCACCCCCGCCCAAGATTGCCAGCATGGGTTCTGATAAACCCCCCTCCTCCTCTGCCTTAACATCGCCCTCAGCCGCTAGCTGGAAGCGTTGCAGCACTGGCGCGGGGAGACGTCAGCAGGCGGTGCTTAAGCTCAGGGCCGGCCTTAGGGGTGTGCGACCCGTGCGGTTGCACAGGGCGCTTCACTCCCGGCCAGTTAAGGGGGCGCCCTGCCAGAGCGCCCCCTTAATGGCCCGGCCGTGCCCTGCAAGTGCCGCACAGTTGGGGGCGGCGGTGGGGCAGAGGGAGATGAGCGCTTCCATTGTGGAAGTGCTCATCTCCATAGTCTGCCTTTGGAGATGGAGGGCAGGGGAGGGAGAGGCGTCTCCCCTGCCCGTTCCTCTGATAGGCTGCAGGCCCTAGGCCTGCAGCCTATCAGAGGCCAGCTCAGGCGACGCGATGACGTCATCGCGCCGCCTGAGCCGTACAGCGCGGGACACAGGCCGGAAGAGGCCTGCATCGCATCGCTGCTGGAGGTAAGTAAGTGTTTATTTTTTTTATGGGGGCATTTTTACTGGCACAAGGGGGCATTTTTACTGGCACTGGGGGCATTTTACTGGCACTCGGGGCATTTCTACTGGCACAAGGGGGCACTGGGGGCATTTTTATTGGCTCATGGGAGCATTTTACTGGCACTGGGGGCATTTTTACTGGCAAATGGGGCACTGGGGCATTTTTACTGGCACATGGCATTTTACTGGCATATGGGGGCATTTTACTGGCACATGGGGGCACTGGGGGCATTTTACTGGCACTGGGGGCATTTTTACTGGCAAATGGGGCACTGGGGCATTTTTACTGGCATATGGGGGCATTTTACTGGCACATGGGGGCACTGGGGGCATTTTACTGGCACTGGGGGCATTTTTACTGGCAAATGGGGCACTGGGGCATTTTTACTGGCATATGGGGGCATTTTACTGGCACATGGGGGCACTGGGGGCATTTTACTGGCACTGGGGGCATTTTTACTGGCACATGGGGGTATTGCGGGCATTTTTACTGGCACATGGGGGCACTGGGGGCATTTTTACTGGCACTGGGGGCATTTTACTGGCACTGGGGGCATTTTTACTGGCAATGGGGGCATTTTACTGGCATATGGGGGCATTTTACTGGCACATGGGGGCACTGGGGGCATTTTACTGGCACTGGGGGCATTTTACTGGCACAAGGGGGCACTGGGGGCATTTTTATTGGCACATGGGAGCATTTTACTGGCACTGGGGGTATTGTGGGCATTTTTACTGGCACATGGGGGCACTGGGGGCATTTTTACTGGCACTGGGGGCATTTTTACTGGCACAAGGGGGCACTGGGGCATTTTTACTGGCACATGGGGGCATTTTACTGGCATATGGGGGCATTTTACTGGCACATGGGGGCACTGGGGGCATTTTTACTGGCACAAGAGGCACTGGGGGCATTTTTACTGGCACATGGGGGTATTGTGGGCATTTTTATTGGCACATGGGGGCACTGGGGGCATTTTACTGGCACTGGGGGCATTTTTACTGGCACAAGGGGGCACTGGGGGCATTTTTATTGGCACATGGGAGCATTTTACTGGCACTGGGGGCATTTTTACTGGCACATGGGGCACTGGGGCATTTTTACTGGCACATGGGGGCACTGGGGCATTTCTTACTGGCACATGGGGGCACTGAGGCATTTCTTACTGGCACATAATTTGGGGGGCATCTATGGGGGTGGGACACTTTTTACTGGCACATGATTTTGGGGGAGAATTAATGGGGGGAACTTCTGGCACATTATTGGGGGGCACTTTTTACTGGCACATTGGAAGCATTATTACTTCTGGGGCACAGTGGGGACATTAGTACTGTTGGGGGCACTATTACTAACAAGTGCACTCTGGCAGAGAATTATTAGTTGGGACTTTGGGCGCACTATTACTGTGGGGGTCACTATTACTGTGGGGGCACTATTACTGTGGGGGTCACTATTACTGTGGGGGTCACTATTACTGTGGGGGTCACTATTACTGTGGGGGGCACTATTACTGTGGGGGCACTATTACTGTGGGGGCTCCCTGGCACAGTATCAGCGCAGTTATTTCTGGGGGGCGTTATGTTTACTATATTACTGGGCGCACTATTACGGAACACTATTTGCTGGGCGCAGTTTTTTTTTAGGACACTGTGTAAACTGAAATTTTTTTTTTGTCAAACTGCAGAGATGAGAAATGGCTGAAAAATGGCGTCTGGTCTGAAAGGAGAAGATGAGAAAAGAGAAGATCTACATGAGAGGAGACGTCACTGGATGTAAGAGGTATGTGCGCTGTATTAGGCTACATTTCAATATAGAAAGCTATAAATACAGTGCAGAGATATATAGTGTGATATAGGACAGTATAGAGAGCTATAAATACATATATATATATACTGTCCTACTCTACCTACCTATATCACTATATATATCTCTACACTCTATTTATAGCTCTATACTGTATGACGTTAGTACTGTCACTCGGGGGAGGTGGGGGACGGGGGGGCGCCGAGAGAAAGTTTCGCACAGGGCGCCATCTACCCTAAGGCCGGCCCTGCTTAAGCTCATCAGCTTGGGCGACAGGAAGCACAGCGCCCCAGAGGTGAGGGACGCCATATTGCAGCAGACGGAGATGTGGCTGTCGCCGCTGCAGCTAGGACCAGGCATGGTCGTGTGCGATAACGGCCGTAACCTGGTGGCGGCTCTGGAGCTTGCCGAACTCAATCACGTACCATGCCTGGCCCACGTTTTTAATCTGGTAGTCCAAAAATTTCTAAAGACTTACCCCAACCTGGCAGAGCTACTGGTGAAAGTGCGGCGCTTGTGCGCTCACTTTCGGAAGTCAACTGTAGCTGCTGCTAGCTTAAAAAAACTCCAGCAACGCCTCCATTTGCCTCAACATCGGCTGTTGTGCGACCTGCCGACTCGCTGGAATTCCACCTATTCCATGTTGGCCAGGGTGTGTGAGCAGCAGAGAGCATTGATGGAGTACCGGTACCAGATTATGAATCCACGCGTGCCTCCAACTCAGCTCCCTCAGTTTGCCAACCACGAGTGGCCATGGATGGCAGACATATGCGATGTACTGCGTATCTTTGAGGAGTCCACCAAGAAGGTCAGCAGCGAGGACGCTATAGTGAGCGTAACCATCCCGCTCCTATGCGTCTTTAAAGAATCGCTCATCGCAATAAGGGAGAACGCATTGCACGCAGAGGAGATGGGGGTAGGAGGAGACGCAACGGAGCTACACGGTCAGACCACACTTTTGTCTGCTTCTCGGAGGCAGTTGCAGGAGGAGGAGGAGGATGAGGAGGAGGAGGACAACGTGGAGGTGGCTGTAGTAGAGGAGGTGGATGCTGGCGGCAAGGGTAGCAGTCAGGCTGTGTGCGTCCCATTGGTTCAG
>ONZH01015723.1:0-13541 GCA_900303285.1 Rhinella marina
ATCCTGAAGGATAGAGACTTCAATGATGTCATGACCATGTGATCAGTCATATGGTTAGGATCACACACAGCCTGTCTCCTCCTAACCATGTGACTGATGTGACCCACCCCGCAGGAAAGTGTAGATACTCCCCCCTCAGAACTGGAAAAAAACAGTAGTACGCTAAGGATTCGTACGCACTTTTGTGTACTCTCATGCGTACATGTTCACATAAATTGCGTACCTTTAACAACTCTATGTTCGTTTTATTAGTGTGCAAATGTTAGCAAAACACCACATAATAACGTATGATTTTGTACGCAGCTTCGTCAAATAGATTTGTATTCGTTCGAAACTTGTGAAAACTTCAACGAATATTCGGCGAAGCAAATTTTGGATGATTCGCTCATCTCTAATACACAGCCTTATCTGCAATGATGTTGTAGTGTTACTATCCTGCCTGATCTAGGCCTCCGGTGCTACAACAGAGCTGTCGTTAAATCCCCCATCCACTAATAATAATGAGATGACTCTGCTCATACTGTTCCAGTCTATACAGCAAATCATGGAAGCATTGCATATTGAAACAGCTCCAGTGGCCGATGTAAGAACTACAATATTTTAAGAGTTTTTGTAAATTTGAATTTTCAGAAAAAATAATATAAAATAGCATTTTTCTGATGATCTATCTCTTTAACAAGTTCATAGGAAAGTGATGGAAATTTGTTGGACCCCTTCAAAAGAAATGAGGGGCCCAACAATGTGATAACATTCTGAACAGAATGGTGGGAGATTTCCTAATTCATTCCTTTTACTACGCAGGTTCATGTCCCACGAGGCACCGCCCTCTGGAATTGCGAGGAACCAGACGGCGAGACTTTTGCCTGTTACTATCCAAGAGTGGAATTTGGTGAGATGAATGACTGGGGGAAGAGGGTGGATCGGGAGGGAAAGTCCTGAAAAGATTATAAGTAAGAGCTATGAGCCAGTCTGGAGCCGCTATATTATATGGAATTGCACTGTGAGCGATCGTCTACTATATTCACCTTGGTTCCTGTAACTCATAACCAGGCATGGCTTCTTGGAAGTCTGCCATCTCCCAGGCAGTAGTGGGCACCGTGTACACCAGCGAGTCATAAACTTCACCTTTATTCACTCTCTTTAGCAATTACTAGGATATTATATTTGAGAACTGCTTACAGTACAATTCCATAAAGGAAAATATATTACTACATACCCTAAATCAGCAGCTTTCAGGGCATGCTGAGAGTTGTAGTTGCAACCACAGGTTGCAGACCATGGCAATGTATGTTATCACATCAGTACCATCCACCATTTCACGTTACCTTTACTCCAAAATACAGGTTACCGTGTCAGTGTGGGGGACAAAAGGGAGGAGGACGAATATATTGTCTACACAGTTCATATTTTGGAAGTTCTGCATACAAGTAAGTCATCTGCCCAGAGTACCCCAAACACTGCATACTTTTTTTTGGCCCCATATCCCTGTTTTTCACGTCAGCGCTTTCCTTCCCCTGTTCTCAGCATCACTTCATCCTGGCAGGATGTTTACATGCTACTTCCTGTTTTCATCAGCTTCCTGTTGGGTTTTCTAACCATTCCCAGCATGCTTTGCCCTGTTATGTTTCTTCCACACGGTTCCCTCTGCAGTAGTCACATCCCCTACACCTCCCCTCTTCAAATCAGCTAGGTGAACATTGTTTTTATTTTATTTTTTCAGACATTTTAAAGCTATTAAAGAAATTTTTAAAATTTTCAAGAAAATTTCCAAAAATGTTCATTTATGGTATTATATATATATATATATATATATATATATATATAAAATATAAAAAATATAATAATTTTATATAATTATATAATTTGAAATTTAGAAATTTATCTTAAATTAACCCATTTTGAAAACTGAGCCCCTCAAAATATTCAAAATGACATTTAGGAATAATGTTAACCCATTCACAGGAATTAAAACTTCAATTTATTTTTGAAAAAATTTAATTTCACAAGCAGGTGATAACAGAGAAACACAACTCCACCTTTCACCTTTATTAGCCTAATTTTTTTTTTTTTAGAAATATCCCGTAAATTGTCATGCAGGTCCTCAGGTATGATAATTGTGCGCTTTATCTACTGCCTCAGCACAGCTCAGAAGGAAAGCACTGCCTTTTGCCTACTTGAGCATTCTGTAATGGTTATTGGGCTTTGTTGCTTCCTAATGTTCTGACCCACCTCTTGGTACTCCAGTGATGTCCACCTCTGGCCTGTACATAGATATTTACTACACCCTCCTCATGGTGTCATAAAATGGAAGTTTCTGGGCAGTAAAATGTTGGGCAAACAAATTTACCTGGGTCACAATTAAATACCATCTTTTTCGCAGGATCAACCTTATTAAACCAGACAGCATGCCTGGTAGAGTCAAATGTGCTGAGTAAAACAATACCTCAAAACTTTTTATTAATAAGTAAATTAGGTCTTTGCTATACCGAGGGGCGAACATGAGCTCCTCGAAGCACCAGACCTTCTTTGCTCTGCACTTAGAGCCACTCCCTGATCCCCTGGACTGACAGACTCAGGCATCTCTCCTGGCCCTGTAATATTGTGCCTGTCTCAAGGGTGGATTGGCCATAGACCCTACAGGGAAATTTCCTGGTGGGCCGATGCCCCAGGGGGCCACCCAATTCCTCCTCTCTGCCACCGACCGCGTAAATAATTAGGTCTCAACAGTAATTAACGCTGTGAGAATCAGGTACTCATGTTCCCAGCTAGCGACCGCCCATGTCCTCCTGAATTCAACTGCTGGAACCTGCACCTCACCTCCTAAGCCCCCTGCTCCAGAAGATGGTAGCTATTGATGGCCACCACAGAGGGATAGCTTTTGAGGCAGCATATTGTGCTACACTGTGTTGTTTGGTCTGTCTGAGATGGTTGTTTGCACTATGGTATTTTTGACCCCGCCTACTTGTGTTGACCCACCTTCTGTTAATTTGGACCCGCCTACAAAATGGGGCCACTTTTATTTATTTTTTTTTTTCCAGGGCCACTTTAAGTTACCAGTCCGCCCCTGGCCTGTCTACAGTCATGGCCAAAAGTTTTGAGAATGACACAAATCTTCTATTTTTGCAATCATATTATGAGTAACAAAAGCTTATATTGACAGTTAGAATGAGTTAATGCAGCAAGTCAATATTTGCAGTGTTGACCCTTCTTCTTCAGGACCTCTGCAATTCTCCCTGGCATGCTCTCAATCAACTTCTGGACCAAATCCTGACTGATAGCAGTCCATTCTTGCACAATCAATGCTTGCATTTTGTCAGAATTTGTAGGTTTTTGTTTGTCCACCCGTCTCTTGATGATTGACCACAAGTTCTCAATGGGATTAAGATCTGGGGAGTTTCCAGGCCATGGACCCAAAATCTCTATGTTTTGTTCCCTGAGCCATTTAGTTATCACCTTTGCTTTAT
Organism: Rhinella marina; assembly: GCA_900303285.1. Classification (NCBI taxonomy): domain Eukaryota; kingdom Metazoa; phylum Chordata; class Amphibia; order Anura; family Bufonidae; genus Rhinella; species Rhinella marina. The sequence goes on from ONZH01015723.1 coordinate 3,465, forward strand.
GGCAAGGTGCTCCATCATGCTGGAAAAAGGCATTGTTGATCGCCAAACTGCTCTTGGACGGTTGGGAGAAGTTGCTCTCGGAGGACATTCTGGTACTATTCTTTATTCATGGCTGTGTTTTTAGGCAAGACTGTGAGAGAGCCGATTCCCTTGGCTGAGAAGCAACCCCATACATGAATGGTTTCAGGATGCTTTACAGTTGGCATGAGACAAGACTGGTGGTAGCGCTCACCTCGTCTTCTCCGAATAAGCTGTTTTCCAGATGTTTCAAACAATCAAAAAGGGGATTCATCAGAGAAAATGACTTTACCCCAGTCCTCAGCAGTCCACTCCCTGTACCTTTTGCAGAATATCAGTCTGTCCCTGATGTTTTTTTCTGGAGAGAAGTGGCTTCTTTGCTGCCCTCCTTGAGACCAGGCCTTGCTCCAAGAGTCTCCGCCTCACAGTGCGTGCAGATGCACTCACACCTGCCTGCTGCCATTCCTGAGCAAGCTCTGCACTGCTGGTAGCCCGATCCCGCAGCTGAAACACTTTTAAGAGACGGTCCTGGCGCTTGCTGGTCTTTCTTGGGCGCCCTGGAGCCTTTTTGGCAACAATGGAACCTCTCTCCTTGAAGTTCTTGATGATGCGATAGATTGTTGACTGAGGTGCAATCTTTCTAGCTGCGATACTCTTCCCTGTTAGGCCATTTTTGTGCAGTGCAATGATGACTGCACGTGTTTCTTTAGAGATAACCATGGTTAACAGAAGAGAAACAATGATGCCAAGCACCAGCCTCCTTTTAAAGTGTCCAGTGGTGTCATTCTTACTTAATCATGACAGATTGATCTCCAGCCCTGTCCTCATCAACACCCACACCTGTGTTAATGGAGCAATCACTGAAACAATGTTAGCTGGTCCTTTTAAGGCAGGGCTGCAATGATGTTGAAATGTGTTTTAGGGATAAAGTTCATTTTCTAGGCAAATATTGACTTTGCAAGTAATTGCTGTTAAGCTGATCACTCTTTATAACATTCTGGAGTATATGCAAATTGCCATTCTAAAAACTGAAGTAGTAGACTTTGTAAAAATTAATATTTTGTATCATTCTCAAAAGTTTTGGCCATGACTGTACACTATTGGTGCATGCGCCTTGCCTCTGCCCCAGATTTCCTGTTAGCACAAGAGACTACTATGCATACTCCAATGACATCATCCTCCACCCAGAAGAGAAGAAGCTCAGCTTGGTTTGGGCAAAAGATGAAGTCAACAGCGCATGTGCCTTAGTCATTCATGTTGCTCGAAATCCAGATGAAGATGTACTGGGCAATGCGCCAATAATGTAGACTGTGGAGCTGGTTCGCAATTGCCCATGAGCAGATAAATGACCATAAATCAGGGCAGAAGAGTTAGGGTGCAAATGGCTTTTATGGACCTTATCAAATAGTGTTCTTACTGATCCTTTGATTTCTGCCCTTCAGATTCAGATGAGGACATTGCGGAGGGAGACACCAGATACTTTTACCAACTCTCATCCTGCAAAATTCGACTTAGTTACAAGGAGTACCTGATCATGGGGCAAGATGGACAGACCAAAGATGAGAAAGGACGGTGGGTGGTGGCCTCATAGTCATCCTGGTGGTGATATAATCACTGATTGTGTCCCATGTTCCTCCTAAGGATGTACTTTATGTACTATAGAGAACAGTCTTTTTGGCTACTAAGGGGGCTCCTGGAGGGTGGGATTCCCACACCTTTGTGGCCGTTGACTGGCTCATTAATGCAGAGAAAAAGAACTTTGATTATGCAAATGAGCTGTCAAGTGCCTTGAGAGTGGTTACATGCCCAGTAAGTGCCCCCAGTCTCCTGAGTAAACTTTGCGCATGCCACTTCTGGACAACGTAACCATTCCTGGTCGTCACTGTCTTCAGCACCGAACTCTCACGCATGTCTGCTGTTGCGTATGTCAGTGAGGCCGTTGCCCACAGCGGATAAAGAGATTTTAGCTAGAAATTGAGGACCTCTCAGATTCCGGACTGCAATCACTTGTACTGGAGTCAGACCTTTCAGACAGAATCTGTCTGGTCCTGTTGGGTTTGAGTGACTCTTCTCTCTTTGATGGTGGAATAAATCACCTGAACATGGTCGAAACTTAATGAAGGTGATGACACTCTTGCTCTGTCTCCTCATTTTGGCAATAATGAAGTTGGTTGCATCTGCAGTTATCACCACAGCTTTCTCTTCACGTGGCACAGTATCACACAATCTGAATAGTCCCAATCAGCTATGGTATCCCTTTTCCGGCACAATGAAGTATAGCACACAGGGCCGGGATGAGGAATTTCAGTGCCCTAGAAGGAGCAGGCAAATTGCATCCCCCCTCCCCCCAATTTAAAAGTGACCATACTTCCTAATAAAGATATTACAACACTTTTGAAAAGAAGGAGTCAAGGAAAGATCGAGTGACTTACAGGTGATGTCTCCAAAGATTTCAGTTGTTCATCACTTTCCTTTTCTTCTCCATTTGGCCCAGACCATCACAGGCAGACGTCTCTGGTCAGGGACTTGCAACCCCCTCAGCCACAGAGCACATTGTAGATGGGGGACTGTTACAGATTTTGCAACTCAGACCCCAAATTTATACAGACCCCAGGTCAGCCCCCAAATATATACAGGCCACCATTATCCTACAGCTTCTACTAACACTGTGCCCCTGTGCCCCCCATTCCAACAAACACTATCAGTCTCCCTATAGAAATAGTCCTTGCAGGCTGTCCTCATTAGTAATAGTGCCCCCAATAGTGATAATACTCCCCAACAGTGTCCACATTAGTAGCAATGCCTGCATATTGTGCCCAACAATAATAATGCTCCTACAGTGCCCCCAGTAGTATTAATATATAACCACAGTGCCCCCAGTATTTATAAAGCCCCTCCTGTACTGCCCCCTGTAGTTCTACTGCCCCCCTGCAGTTATAATTCCCCTGTAAGTGATCCCTCTATTATAATGCCCCTGTAGTGCCAGGATATGTATACATATGTATATATCCCCCATAGTGCCAATATATAGAATGCTCCCCCTGTAATGCCAGTAGATAATGGCTCTTCTGTAGTGCCAGGTATATATAATGCTTACGCCTCCCTTTGGTGCCCCCCAGTAGATAATAGCTCCATCGGTAGTGCCAGGTATATATAATTCTTTCCCCACCCCAGCCCCTGGTGCCCCTGTAGTGGTGGGGTTTAGTGTTAAAAAACCCACCTCATTCCAGTTCCCGCTGCCTGAGCTGTGGTCTGTGTTGCCATATTCTCGGTGAAGGTGGTCCCTCTCCTGTGCTGGCGTTTTGCGCAATGACACGATCACGCGAGACCCGGTACAGGAGGTCACGATGATGTCATCACAACCTCTTGCACTGTTCCACTGCCTCATAGGCCTCAGGCCTATGAGGCTGAATGGTGGCCGTGATTGCACCCCCTATTATAGGTAGCAAGGTAGTGCCCTAGATGGGCACCTACTCTCGCCTACCTGTCAACCTGGCCCTCACTGCAAATAGTCTCTCACACAGTATTGCTTATACAGCAGGCTGCTCTGGGTCACAGATCTGACTATTATACAGGTCTTAGCTGATTCAGGATGCATAGGCAAAGCATCTTCCTACCCCTCAACTCTGACCTCAACTCCACTGCAATGCTCGGTTGCTCTGTGGCCCTATATATGCCCTGAGGTGTTGTTCTCTTATGAGTACAATGACCTTCATTACTAGCTAGCTACACACAGGAATATTGCTGGCTTGGTTTCCAGTGGCAACTTCCCTGCTCATTCTTCATTCTTGTGCCTGCTACTGATTGATTTTTGACATGAGGTCTGCAGGTTGTCCAACCCTTTACAACTGATAACCTGTGCTCAGGATAGAAAATCTACTGTCTGAGATGAGCCAACCCTAGGTGTAGTGACCACTGCAACAGGGTCTGTCATAATCGCTAGCAACAGTGCTTTATGGAAAGGATACAGATTTGCTTGTAATAAGGGTCTACTTCATTTCCATCCACTTACAAACACTCCAGCTCATTTGCATAATTAATGTGGGCAAAATGCTCCCTTTAATGGATGGGGAGCCTGTACTGGATGGTGGAAAATGGATGTAGGCAACATGACTTCTTGTCGCAGGTCCTAAAAATTTTACCTTCAAGGGCCCCTTATATACTGTATTTTTGGAGAGTGTATCATCCTTCCATCCATGTGTTTGACTCATCTTCTTTTTATCACTTTTTTCCCTTCAGAATGAGATACTTATTAGAAAGCAACGCATGGGTCGAGGAATTGGCAGGACCCCAGACTTGTAAGGCTACCCGTTACAGGAATGTGTGTAATGAAGTGAAGACTTTTATGGATGATTACCGGGAAAATGGTTGTATATGGTGTGACCCCATGGTTTGTGTGCTGTGGCTACATGCTTGTATGATTCAGTCACATTTGTGTAGTGTAACCACATGGTTGTATGGTGTAACCAACATTATATTCTCTTGTTATATCGTTATTAATGTCGATGTTATTTAGTATTTTACTTGGTAACATGTCAAGTGAACATCTTGTCTGGTCAATTAAAATACGAAGCTCTGGAGGGTTGTCTGTGTGTTCCTGAATTCAGAGTGTCAATGTGTCCTTCTTCTGTAGATACAAGTAAGATCCACACCCGCACAGTGACATAGACTCTATATGATGCCATTCAGGACAGGACCATCTTTATTATCGGAAATAGAGATGAATGAAGTTTTTAAAAACTCCATTCAACTCCTTCACCGAATTTCGCAAAGAAATTCGATTCGTGACTAGTGTTGGGCGAGCATGCTCGCCCGAACACTAATTCCCCTCAAGTCTCCTCCCAACACGTTTGTTGGCCAAAATACGTGAAAGGGAGGACTGGAAATCACGGTAAAGCCATAGCCATGTTGGTTACTGCCATTACATTGGCTGGTCGGAACGCGTCATATAAAGTACCTATACAGCACCCGATGACACTTGGTTCGGCTCAGTCTTAATCAGGGAGAGCTGCAGCTGGAGGGACAGATACTGTAGGGAAAGGAATTTGTTAGGCAGGTTTAATTTGAATCTTTTCAGAGACCCAAAAGTCCTTATAACAACTATTGTTTAACCTTGCTCATATTTATATTATTAGCACAACCTGCGCTAATTTGTGCAAAATTGTTTGGCTGCTGGTGACAGTGACACAACCTCTGCTACATCTGCTGTGTATAACGTTTGCTCATCCTAAATACCTGTGACATTCAGTGTAATTTTTCCGCTTCTGGGGACAGTGACATTACCTGCGCTACATTTGCTGTATAACGTTTGTGCATCCTAAATACCTGTGACATTCAGTGTAATCTTTCCGCCGCTGGTGACAGTGACATTACCTGCATTACATCTGCTGTATAACGTTTGCACATCCTAAATACCTGTGACATTCAGTGTAATTTCTTCGCTGCTGGTGACAGTGACATTACCTGCGCTACATCTGCTGTATAACGTTTGCGCATCCTAAATACCTGTGACATTCAGTGTAATTTTTTTTGCTGCTGGTGACATTACTTATTTTTTCCTCTAAAATCGATTTTATCTTCGGTTTTTGGGCGTATTATTGTCATTCTATGAAAGTGGCGTAATACTCATACAACATCGTTCCTAGCAGCAGCGACTTGGGAGTCCAAGATGCATCCAGACATCCTCCCCATGCTGTTCCCAAACCATTTCAGTGGTGTTTCCATCAATTTCTGACCTTTTCCTGTGAACCAGACATCCCTCCCCTCTTCAGAGCAGGGGGTGCCTGGTTTAGTGCTCTGGTTCTCCCATTGACTTCCATTGTGCTTGGGTGCTCTGTAGAGCAATCGAGCATCCCAAAGTGTTCTACTCGAGCACCAGAGCACTTTGGTGCTCGATCAACACTATTTGTGACTAATTACTTCATCATGAAGCACATTTCTTTGTATAATTAGTTATAAGGTAAGTAGGCACTCTCAACAAAGGGAGGTTATGTATTAATAAATAAGTTTTAATATAGACAGTAATTATTTCTAAATAAGTATATAGATAATTGGTACATATATAAACAGTTCAATAGTTATTATTTAGTCACTCCAGCGCTGGATATAAAATGTATAATCAAATATAAAATGTATAATCAAATATAAAATGTATAATCAAATACACATACGGATACAAATGGGATAAAAAATGGAATAGAATATATATAGCAAAATAAAAGCAATTATAGAGTTCCGATAATAGGAGTCATATAGATGGTGATCCACTTGCGATATTAGGGAGGGTAATTCACTTATAATAAAATGGTATTAGTAAATTTAGAGAGTATTGGTCCACTTAGTATAAAGTCCCGGAGTATTGTATCCCAAAGTTAAAGTGCCGCTGTGATTTGTGGCATCCAGGAAAAAAAGAGAGTTAATTATAATATCGTAATATTTCTGTATTTTGCGGTTCAGATATATTAAAGCCCCATGTTACAATGCAATAGTCAGTACATTGGTGGTTCAGTAATTATAAATAATCAGTTGGCCATAATACTTTACCACTCGATGTATAGGAGATCTATGTTGGGGTATTCACTCTGACACCGCAGGTTGTCAATTCCAGCGTGCTTTCAGTCTCCGGCTGTTCCGTAACGTCAGCGGGCCTGTAGTGTGCTGGGTTGGCGCGCGATCCAGAAAGTGCGCCTAAATCTCGGCAGGCGTGCCACGTGGCGTCCCACGTGGTGCGCTTAGGACTTTAGGTGATCAGATTACTGTGGATCACTAAGCAGCCTTTGTATGGTTGGACACTTAGTGTTTATTTCAGACAGAGAGTTCCGTAGGTGAATAGCTATATGTTAGCGATATCTTTTCTCTGAATGACTTCTTCTCTCCAAGTTAATTCACTGCTTTCCCATACGCGTTTCAGGGTTAACACCCCTTCCTCAGTGGTAAGCAGTGAAAATGTCCGATCTAGTATTTATAACCCTTTTATTGAGGGTGGGAACATTAATTAGTTATTGATTGATTAATAGATACAAAGATTTGCAGTGAAAAACCTGGAAAGGAATGTTGAAGAGAGTATATACATCATAGAAGTGTTCTTGATGGGGACATGGAATGCTTCCAATCAAATAGGATTAAGTAAAATATTAAAATGTTACCATACATATATCTAGATATAAATATAAATAAATGAGTTGGTGAATGGATCATAGAAAATGTATATAAAATATATAGAAGAGTCCACATAAAATGCATATAGCTAGCATATAAAAAAAATCCTTTGAAAACCTATATAGAGAAATCCTATACAGATCCTATAAAAGCATATATAGACATTTTTCCTATTATTCATATTTGTTATGTAATTATGAATAAGTGATATTCATATAGGTGTATCTTTATCTGTTCATTAATTTTTATGTCTTATATTATTTTATATTTACCCATATTTGTGATTTCATTTGAATTTAGTATCTTCATAGTTTTCCATAGTTTTTCATGGCTTCTCATATTGGGTTTTATGGAGTGTATATCTTGTCTGGATAGTCTGAGTTTTCTGGATATTCTAGGTTTCTGTGAATTATTGAAGGAGTATTGGAGGAGTATGGAGTGTGTGCCTTACAGGGAGAGGAGATCGTGGTGCTGGAAAACAGCCGGACTACGATGTCCCATCCCAGCTGGGTGCACACCCAGTTTCAACGGGGATCACAGGAAGCCGAAGAGTTCGAAATCTGCATTCAGACCTTTTGGGACAAGTGTGTTGAACTCAAATTCAACATTCCTTTCCAGGTTTTTCACTGCAAATCTTTGTATCTATTAATCAATCAATAACTAATTAATGTTCCCACCCTCAATAAAAGGGTTATAAATACTAGATCGGACATTTTCACTGCTTACCACTGAGGAAGGGGTGTTAACCCTGAAACGCGTATGGGAAAGCAGTGAATTAACTTGGAGAGAAGAAGTCATTCAGAGAAAGAATATCGCTAACATATAGCTATTCACCTACGGAACTCTCTGTCTGAAATAAACACTAAGTGTCCAACCATACAAAGGCTGCTTAGTGATCCACAGTAATCTGATCACCTAAAGTCCTAAGCGTACCACATGGGACGCCACGTGGCACGCCTGCCGAGATTTAGGCGCACTTTCTGGATCGCGTGCCAACCCAGCACACTACAGGCCCGCTGACGTTACGGAACAGCCGGAGACTGAAAGCACGCTGGAATTGACAACCTGCGGTGTCAGAGTGAATACCCCAACACAGATCTCCTATACATCGAGTGGTAAAGTATTATGGCCAACTGATTATTTATAATTACTGAACCACCAATGTACTGACTATTGCATTGTAACATGGGGCTTTAATATATCTGAACCGCAAAATACAGAAATATTACGATATTATAATTAACTCTCTTTTCTCCTGGATGCCACAAATCACAGCGGCACTTTAACTTTGGGATACAATACTCCGGGACTTTATACTAAGTGGACCAATACTCTCTAAATTTACCAATACCATTTTATTATAAGTGAATTACCCTCCCTAATATCGCAAGTGGATCACCATCTATATGACTCCTATTATCGGAACTCTATAATTGCTTTTATTTTGCTATATATATTCTATTCCATTTTTATCCCATTTGTATCCGTATGTGTATTTGATTTATACATTTTATATCCAGCGCTGGAGTGACTAAATAATAACTATTGAACTGTTTATATATGTACCAATTATCTATATACTTATTTAGAAATAATTACTGTCTATATTAAAACTTATTTATTAATACATAACCTCCCTTTGTTGAGAGTGCCTACTTACCTTATAACTAATTTTACTCGTTTATATACAGCATTTGGGTGTACTGTCAAGTAGTGCACCTCACTATCCATCCTACCAAACAGTGAGCCACTATCTCCCTAATTACTTGAATACATTTCTTTGTATGTAGCAGGCGCAATGACAGGAAACGGCAATTGCGCTGCCCTCATCATTGAACCCCCCCCAGATGCTGCGTTCATCACTGATCGCAGCATCTGATGCTACAATTTAGACCTTTCAGGAGTTAATCAGGGTAAAAAAAAAATACTCACTTTATCCATTTGCTTGCGAAGAGGCAGTCACGGCCATCTTGATTGAAGACACAGCGCAAAACCTCACGCGTTGATGTGATGATGTCATCCGCGCTGGCTGGGTGCGCCACACCTCTTTCTAACAAACTAAGAACCAGCTCTGTACCTCGCATGGATCCAAAGATCTCCTCATTCATTGCAGCAATTGTTCTGCTAAATTTATTTCGAGCTCGCAGCTCGGGGGACATGCACTTTCTCAGGGTTGTGTGCTTTCTGCTGAAGCTGGTGGCTGTCGAAAGATGGAACTGAGCATGTGCGTCCACCTCAATGAACTAGACAGAAGATTTAGAAAAAAAAGCAAACAGCAGGTGGCGCCATGCAGATAGATTTCGGTGAATAACTCAGTGTCTATACTAAATTTTTAATTACAAGCAAATACAAAAGTATTCAGATCCAGGCAATGGTTTGAAAAATGTAGAATATTTTTTGTAGGAAAACCTCTTTAATATAACTTGAATACCCCTTTGCATATCCCAAATTTTACTTTTTAAATGTTGTTAAGTATGCATGTGATGCTATCCTTTGTGGTTATTTTTTAGTGAAGGGGTTAATGACGTAAATAGGATATGTACCTGGTGTCCAATGACTGCTCCTCAGGCTCCTCCAGACGCTGTCTGGTGACCCCATCAATGGTCAGTAACTGGGCTGGCGGTAGCTGAGGGTACAATATGCAATTTATTACAAAGCTATCCTGTCAGCTAGTACATTAGTTCCTGCTGATGGTTTCCACAAATTGGCACTTACCTCTAACATTAGCACCTACTGATAGTTTCCACCGTTTTTTTGCACTTTTTTATTTATTCCAATAAATAGAAAAACCTGGCACCAAAAAATCAGAACAAAGCAGGTTCTGTCCTATGAGTTAGCAGCTCTTTATATAAATCTTGCATGACAACTGGCACAACATCCTTTTTTTTTTGTTTTTTTTTA
>ONZH01015724.1:0-112072 GCA_900303285.1 Rhinella marina
TATTTGTCAGTCAAAACAAGAGGTGAAGTGGCAAAAAAAAGAAATAAAAAGACTGAGGTGGAGTTGTTTTCTTTTCAAGCTCTAGAGGAAAATCTCTTAAATATTTTTACTAAAGACCAATTGAATAAACTATTTTTTCATCAAAAATAAGTTGAATGTAATAATAAAAAAGAACTTTTCACCAACCAAAGATGAGAAAAGTCTTTAAGGGTAAAATTATCTCAAACCTTAAAGTTGTCATTTGAATACACTGTGAATCTTTAGCTGTGCACTTTCAGTTCACTTGACTGATGGCATAGTCAGAGCTGTAATCACGCCCACAGTTTACCTGTGCGTGCTCGCTCCCCTGGCTGCGACTGAAAGGACACACTATATTATGAAGGTAAAAACAGGTTCGAATAGCCCTGAACAGCTGTCATCTATCAACAGATGACTGCCTAGATCCTGCAAATATAATAAGTTAGTCCCTCCATGCCTGGAGCTGCTGCTTTTTGTGTTAAACATCTCAGAGGCTTCTGACATTGCAGGGAACTGTTCAACACAGTACATAGGAGGTGACCGGGACAGGAGGGAGCTAGTGCGCATATGTAGGTATGAGAGCTTGCTCTCGTAACCCCGGCCACCATACAAGCCGGCGCTGTACTTCCTAATATGCAGACGTGGCCACCACTGCTGGATTGCAGCAGTGGCCATAACCCCTAACAACGGGCATGCTCTAAAGGTCTACAAGATGAGGGTTATCTAGGAGAGGAGGCAGTTTTCAAACATGAAGTATATTAGTAAGTTATTATGGGCTTAGGGTGGGTTCACATCAGCGTTATGCCTTCCGTTTGTGTTCTCCGTTATAACATGGTTATAACGGAAAATAACGGAAACCATAAAACGGAAGTCAAAACGGAAGCCTTTAGAGGCATTCTGTTTTGATCCGTCATAATAGAAGCCTATGAGAATCATAATGGATCCGTTTGGTTCCCGTTATGCAAGACGGAAAACAAAGTCCTGTCGACAGGACTTTTTTTTCCGTTCTGCATAACGGAATTCAGACGGATCCGTTATGATTCTCATAGGCTTCTATTATGACGGATCAAAACAGAATGCCTCTAAAGGCTTCCGTTTTGACTTCCGTTTTATGGTTTCCGTTATTTTCCGTTATAACCATGTTATAACAGAGAACACAAACGGAAAGCATAACGCTGATGTGAACCCACCCTTATATTGAACATAACTATCAATGTGCCAAGTGAGACAACTCTTGGGTGGGAGTGTAAAAATGGAACATTTTACTTTGTTTACTTTGTTTTCGGTTACTTCATTTCGTTCTGGCCACCTATCAGCAGGGGTTAACGTGCTGCTGCCAGGATCCGCAGCCTGCCCCCATTACAGAGATGGAGCTCATGACAATGTTCACCCAAAATTTGAAGCATTTGATATAAAACTTCTTTGTTGACAACAGTGGCTTGTCCCTCCTGAAAGAGAACAGGAAGATTTTCCAACTGAGAAACGGTAAGGGTAGATCCAGTATTCAGATATGGTAAGAAGGAAAATGACAAACCTCCGAGATGTTATTAAACAACGTCTCAAGAGGCAATAAGGCTGCATACAAAGAGCAAAGGAGGAAGACTCTGAAACCACAAGAAAACAAGGTCAGTATAGAAAGTACATAGTTTTAAAGGTCTTAGTCAAGTGCTCATGTTTTATAAAAGGGAGGAGGTGAGAGTACTGCTAGAATAGGTACAAGAAACCACAGGCATACCGGCTTCCAAATGGGGTTTCATTTAGTACTTTAGCTCTATGCACTCATCATTTACGAATGTAACTGTTTGTTTTTTTATGTTGTGGTTCAAATCTCAGTGTTGTATATGTTTGTGTATGTTTTTTTTTATACCAGATCACTGATGAGGAGGTTTTATCTCATATTTATGAACCAAAACCTTGAATGTTTTTAGTTTGGTTAATGAAGATTTCTCGTGCTGGTTTCATTTACAAGGTTTGGTCTCTCAAGGTTCTCATCTTTCTTCTTCTTCTTCTTTTGTTCATTGTACCGTGGACTGACAATAACGTAAAAGTAACCATGTTCTGTAACATCTTGAGAAGATCCTTCATGTCCTTCTGTGTTAGTAACGCACAGTGATTGGCGTGAGCTGGGTTGATAGCCAATGCAATGATTAGGACAATAGTACTGTACTTTATCATTGTCCTGATTATTATAGCACAGACTAAGGCTCCATTCACACGTCCGTATTTTTCTTTTCCAGATTTTCAGTCCGTTTTTTGCGGATCCTTGTTGCAAAAACCTTCCTTTTTTACCAATTGTACATCCGCATCTATTCCGTTTTTCCACAAAAAAAAGGAAGGAGGGATATATGTTGGTAGGGTATTTCTTTCTATTTCCTGGAAACGGATCCGCAATTGCGGATGATATGCGGATGACATATTGATGCATTCAGCATACCATCCGCATTTTTTGCGGACCCATTGACTATAATGGGACCACGGACCGCATATGCGGACAAAAGTAGGACAAGCTCTATTTTATTTGCGGATCCGCATAACGGAACGGAACAACGGATGCGGACAGTATATGGAGTGCTGTCCGCATTTTTTCAGGACCCATTGAAATGAATGGATCCGCATCCTATCCGCATGATTTGCGGATCGGATGCAGATCAGATCAGGAAAGAAAAACAGGAAGTGTAAAACCATTTTAAAACTTGTAACTGAAATTGGCTTTGGTTCTGATTAGTACCTGGGAACTGATACCTTATCTGAGAGTGATTTTGGCTTACCATAAAGTAACGGATGGAATTAACTCACCAAATAACTGAAGTGTGAACTCAGCCTTACAGGTCAATGTTAGCATCAGGTACTTAACCATGTAGTGGCCCAAGATTCTACTATAGAGTGAAAGAGCTGTCTCATATTACACCATCTGTGTCTTCCACATAAATTTATAGATAACTTATTTATTAGCCACTGATATCAGTAGTAGCCCCATGACAGACTGAGAAGGGTGTTAGCAGTAAGTTTGTGTTAAAGTCACTCTTTATTTTTCCCTTCTTCTGATCTATCAGAAGAACAACCTGAAAAAAAAAAAACAATACTGTCTCTTGAGCCTCTGCCTTCACACATTCAGCATTTTATAATAGTTTATCGTTTATAAGGCTGAAAAAAGCCCTCTGTCCATCCAGTTCGGCCTGTTATTCTGCAGTCTTGATCCAGAGGAAGGCAAAAAACCCCTGTGAGGTAGAAGTCAATTTTCCTCACTCTATATTCCTCCAATCAGAATAACATCCTGGATCAACGACCCCTCTCTAGTAACTATAACCTATAATATTATTACCCTCCAGAAATACATCCAGGCCCCTCTTGAACTCTTTTACTGAACTTACCATCACCACCTCCTCAGGCAGAGAGTTCCATAGTCTCACTGCTCTTACTGTAAAGAATCCTCTTCTATGTTTATGTACAAACCTTCTTTCCTCCAGACGCAGAGGATGTCCCCTCGTCACAGTCACAGTCCTGGGGATAAATAGATGATGGGAGAGATCTCTGTACTGACCCCTGATATATTTATACATAGTTATTACATCTCCCCTCAGTCGTCTTTTTTCTAAAGTAAATAACCCTAATTTTGATAATCTTTCTGGGTACTGTAATCCACCCATTCCAGTTATTACTTTAGTTGCCCTCCTCTGAACCCTCTCCAGCTCTGCTATGTCTGCCTTGTTCACAGGAGCCCAGAACTGTACACAGTACTCCATGTGTGGTCTGACTAGTGATGTGTAAAGCTGCAGGACTATGTTCTCATCACCAGCATCTATACCTCTTCTAAAGCAACCCATTATCTTATTGGCCTTGGCTAGAGATGAGTGAATTTCTCAAAAATTCGATATGGCGGTTCGTCAAATTTTCCAAAAAGGTTTGATCAGAATTTATTTGCAACGAATCGCATTAAAAAAGGCTACTTCGTAGCTGCTGAGATCCTGTATAGTGGTGTAGAACACTGTACATTGCAGTAACATGCATAGGGAGCCTGCTGTGGTAGTGAAACAGTACTGTGAGTCAGTATGATATGCAGATGACAGGCGTCGCTCTTAGAATCACTGCACACTTCACCTATTTGGGTAGTTACGGGGTTCAAACTGACCAAATAACTCAAGTGTGAACTCAGCCTTACAGGTCAGTGTCAGCGCCAGGCATAAAGAACTGTGCAGAGGCCCAAGATCCTACTATAGCGTGAAAGAGCTCACTCCTTTTACACCGTCATCAAATGATTTCACACATCTCGACAGAACCTGCTCTGTTTTACGCTGATACAAGTAGAGTCCCCTTACAGAGTGAAGTGGGTGTCAGCAGTAAATTTGTGTTGACGTCACTGATCATTTTGCCCTTCCTCTGATCCGTCAGAAGAAAAACCTAAAAAAAACGGATCCTGTCTGTCCCCAAAAAGGCTGTAATACAATGTAATTGCACCGCAGAACGGCTAATAAGACGTCGTTTTTTTACCACTAATACGCCCCCAAAAAAGCTGTAGAACAATGCAACTGCACCGTAGAACAGAAAATAAGACATCTTTTTATTGACATGCTTTTTTATGCTATTAATACACCCCAAAATAGACTGTAGTACAATGTAACTTCACCACAGAACAGCAAATAAGACTTATTTTTTTTCCATTAATACACCACAAAAAAAGCTCAGAGGATTGTAAACTGAACCGCAGAATGTTAAATAAGACATGCTTTTTTATGTATTTTATTATACCATTAATACACCCCAAAAGAAACTGTAGAACAATGTAAATGCACCACAGAACGGTTAATATGACGTATGTATATTTCCTTTTAATACACCCCGCAAATGGCAGTATAGCAATGTAAGTTCACCGCAGAACGGCTAATAAGACGTACGAATATTTCCTATTAATATACCCCGTAAACAACTGTATCAGACAGCACTTGCACCCCAATAACAAGCAAGGATTACTGGAATTACTGAGGTATCATTTAGTGCTAACCTAAAAGCAGTAGTATTAGAACAATTTGGATCCCCGGTCAGTGCAGCAAGGTGTAATAGAATCGCTCCTATTACCCAGGCTATACAGTACCCTACTGGATCCTGTTCTCTTTCTATAGTGTAGATGACGCCTCCCTATCCTTTCCCTACACCTTGACTGATCTTTCCCTGATCTTCTAAATCAATTTTTTCAGCAGAATAAAGTCTTTCCTAGCACTGTCCCTAGTGCCTGTCACATCTCTCCCTGCACTAAGTTCACTGGAAAATGGCTGAATCCAAGATGGCTGAGGCTATTTATAGGGGCTATGACATCACAGGGGCTGGCTGCATACATGGCTTTGTGGGTGATCCCTTGTTCTCGGAGTTACTTGCTCCGTGTCCTAATATCTGTAGCCAGCAGCCAAAAAATGTGATTCGTTACCTCGAAGCGTGAGGAAATTCGGATTCAGTGTGAATCAAATTTTTCCTGAAATTCGGATCGAATTCCACTTCGTCAACTTTGATTCGCTCATCTCTAGCCTTGGCGGCAGAGCTGACTGTTGTCTTTTTGCAATCGCCTCAGTGATCAATTGCTGGCGAAACGTGTGATGAGGAGGAGGAGCATCAGGACTAGTGGATGATGGGAAGGAAACACAGCTCCCTTCTGCTGAGGTGGTGTAGCCCTGACTGCTGGAGAAAGGGTGTGGGCCACTGGGTGATGCATCAAGATTTATCACTATATTAGTGGCACGGTTTGCCTAGGCCACTTTATGGTGAAGCTCCATTGGCAACATTGGCACTCTGCTGCGCTTCACCTTCTCCCTTACAGATCCTAGATACAGACAGAATTGCTTCATAACAGATAGGCTCCTGAGTAGCAGACAATCTACCCTGGGAACATTTGGCTCCAGATCTCACACTGCTGCCACCCTGCTGGCTCATGGCCATGGTTGCTCTCTGCTGTCTCAGCCGCAAGCTGCTACCCTCACCCCCTGATGATGATGAAGCCCCCTCTTCAACCATCTCCCACTACTGCCTGCTCGTCACTTATGTCACCGTCACCAGTCTCATGGCCGTGTCCCTGACCGCTCGCAACACCTATTCCAACTCGACTGTCATCTCCGCTACTTGCATGCCTACAGGAGGAAGCAGCGGACCTCTCCCCTAAATCTGGGCTGGGCAGTAGCTGCTGACTGTCCTCAATAATATCTACCTCGCTGAAAAGCGGAGCAGAGCCGGCAGCATACATTACTTCCCAAGCAGAAAGAGCAGCACAGGAAAGAGGCAGGTTTAGCACAGATGAGGGCACAGAGCTTATTCCTGGCCCATGCCAACTAAGTATTCTGTTAGAGGAACCCCCCGACTCCTGGCTGTGGATGTCTGATGTCAGTTGAGATGATGTTGAAAACTGAGTCAACCATTCCAGGACAGTGGGATTGGTCGTCAAAGCCACCACCGGTGGCAGCTCTGGCCTGTTGCTGCAGCTGCTGCTACCACCATCCCTTCTTCTGCTGCTACTTCTGTCGGCTTCAGCTACTGTACATTTTTTGCAACTGCCCGTTCCTTTGGAGGGCCCTGGCACCTCTTTGTTGGACAGTTTCTTACTTCTTACAGGAACAAAGCATAGACCGCAAAGATATCTCATCTTAGCTTCTTGTTGTAGACTATAGAAACATTTGTTATATGCCCTATATAAAACCGCCAGTAAACCACATAGACATAACAATTATTTTCTTATTAATTTAACTGATTCCGTTAGATGCTAACATCACAAGCCTTATAATGCAGCTTGTCTTTCTGATATTGTAATGCTCTTCTTTAAACCTTGTGGCGACTGTGGAAAAAATACCAGCTTTAATTATAAGGTATAAAGTCTCAAAAGTCTCTTAGTGTACATTAACTCTTTCCACAGTGCTGTGCAAAACAACAGGATATATATCACGGCAAACAGATAAAATGTGATTACACAGTATTACATAGTATGCGTCACTGCAAGTTAACCCTTTAAAGTGAAATTAAAGTGTAGCTGCCATTATATTTTTATTTGTGTAATGTATAGGGGCAGTGATACTGAACATTTTTGTAATATACTTTAATTACTGAAATCATACATTTCTATTAGAAAAAATAGCTCTAAAGTGAACCATTTTGGGCCTTAGCAATGCTCCTCTGTCTTCTGTTTACATAACAGTGGAGACTTGCTAATACTGACTGTGTTATGTAAACAGAAGACAGAGGAGCGTTGCTAAGGCACAAAATGTTCCACTTTAGAGCTATTTTTCTAATAGAAATGTATGATTTCAGTAATTAAAGTATATTACAAAAATGTTCAGTATCACTGCCCCTATACATTACACAAACAAAAATAGAATGGCAGTTACACTTTAAGTAAGTCCAAAGTAAGCGTGCACAGCACTCAGCCCACGCCTGTGCTGCCAACGGGATATGATATCCGCAATATGAAAGTAGTTCCCCAGCAAGCAATGTCTTCTTAAATCTTTATTCTCAGAAAAAATACATGTCAAAAAATGTTATAGGACGCGTTTCGGCACGTTTAAGCCTTCCTCAACCATACGCTTAAACGTGCCGAAACGCGTCCTATAACATGTATTTTGACATGTATTTTTTCTGAGAATAAAGATTTAAGAGAATCCTGAAACTTTCAGACGGAAGTTAAAAGATGGAAGCTTTTAAGAGGCATTCCATTTCGATCCTTCATAATACAAATCTATGGGCAGCATAACAGATCCGTCCTGGTTTTCATTATGCAGGAGTCCAGTCCTGGTTAACAAAAACCAGGACAGATCCGTTATGCAGCCCATAGACTTGTATTATGATGGAATGCAAAACGGAAGCCATTAAAAGGCATTCCGTTTTGCATTCCGTCATAAAGGAAGTCTATGGGAATCATAACGGAATCCGTCTGGTTTCCGTTATGCAAGACTGGACTCCTGCATAATGGAAACCAGGAAGGATCCGTAGACTTCCATTATGACGGATCAAAATGGAATGCCTCTTAAAGGCTTCCATTTTGACTTCTGTCTTATGGATTCTGTTATTTTCTGTTATAACTGAAAACAAAAACAGAATCCATGATGGTGATGTGAACCCACCCTAAGGAGTTGATGACTTTGCGTAGGGGAAACCGGAGCAAATGTCCATAAATGTCCAAACTTCAAAGAATTCCTGCTCCAGGGCTGTGATACGCAAGATGCCGCAACTGCAATGTAACATTCAGAAATAATTTAGGCCTTGCATGCAACATTTACTCTATTGACTTTAATGGAAATCATGTGCCACTTTAGACTCTCCTGCAGCCTTTCTGTGACAGCAAAAATCACCACTATAGAACAGTCGAGCAACAGCAAGTTGCAGACAAGTCACAAATTTTTTGGTTGTGCAATTTTTATGCAACTTGCTTTTTATGCTGCTTCTTGTCATGAGGGACCCCACTCTCATCTGGCATGGGTTCAATCTATGCATCTCTGCAGCCATCTCATCCGCAGGATCCCCAGCAGCACTATGGGCCATTTCTCTATCTTTCTCTTGGCTGCCTTCCAGTCATCACAGCCTTGGTGACCTCTGCGACTTGTCTCTTGCAGGGACTCTACTTCAGGCCTTCCTATTAGCCTTACATCAGCGCAACCCCAACAGGGAAATGCGTACACCATGGAACAGTGTCCTCTGTGTCTGCTAATGGCTGGAGAAGACACTCTCAGCACCTCCCCCACTGAGGGATGCAATATTGTGCTCTTCTCTTCCAAGATGGCTCCCTACAGTACTTCATATCAGTGACCCGCCTCTCCTCTCGCATCAGCAGTGACATCAAATGGGAGGAGCTGATTGTCCTGTGCTTTCCATAGAGCAGAGATTGTTTCGTGACAGCTCCATCTAGTGGCTGGATCTCATCACTACAGTCCATGAACGTAAAACATAAAAACGATATGAATGTGACACTGTCATAATAGTACCAGCTACAGAATAAACATGTTATTTATGCTGGGAGGTGAAGAGTGCACAATTTAAAAAAAAAAATATATGGTGGAGATTTATCAAAACTGATGTAAAGGAAAATTGGTTTAGCTACCCATACCGGTAGTTTCCACAGTTTCTGCAGCAGTTGCAAAGAGAGCAGAGCCTCTAGGTGTAATGGTAACGCCCCGTTGCTCCTAGAGGCTCATTTGCATATATTAAAACTTAATTTTTCTCAGCAATGCGGGCACATATGAACATGGGACCAACACAGATGTCTTCAGCTGCCAAGTGAACATGTAACAGGTCAGCCAGTGTCATACATACAAAACTGCTGACAGATGCCCTTTAAATCTTCCTCTCCTTTATCATAATACATCAGATCTTCTTGATTCCCCATTAATGAGGAAACTAAACCATGGATTCTGGATCTTCTCCCGTTTATCCCTTCTATCACTTTTGATGGCTATTTTTTATCCCACCTAAAATCTCATCCATCCGTCCTAACACTGGCTATTTCTCTGTATTTTAGCTGAATGATCCTTAGAGGCGATCAGGATACACTGTAATAATTTATGATTTCTTGACGACGATCCCTTCTGCTTCACCCTAAATAAGGAATGAACTGGAGAACATTCCATCTTCCCTGTGAAGACGATCATTACGGCATCAGATATCAGACACCACCAGACAAGCCCACCACGTCTATCATAGATCCTATCTCTCCGCACCCTCCCCTCCAAGTCTAGTTATATTCTGCTTAGTTCTGAGGGGTCAGACACATCCTATACAAAGTGTTTATGGAACTTTCTAATGATGAGCACTGCCGACTACTTCTACCCAATCCCGTGGTAATTTTACACCATGTTTCCAGAAGTAGAACCTCTCCCATTTCTTCTTCTCATCTTTCCATGGTGTCTGGTTTCTTTCTTTCACAATCATTCAGTTTCCCATAACTGAGAGATACTAAAACCCTTCTGAAGGATCCTTAAAAAAAATGGAAAAATTCATATTATGTGCAATATCATTTGTATTCAAGAAATTTGGAAAAAAAAATTGGTTACATTTGAAAATTTCACTTTCAGAAATTCCAAGCTTATCAAAAATATTCTTCCCATTTCAATAGCTGCCCATCAATTATCATTATTATTATTTATTATTATTAAAGTGACATTAATTCCATGGCGCTGTACATATGGAAAGGGGTCACATACATAATACAGACAATTGTACTAAGCATGAACAAGACGAGTTACAGGCTGGTACAGAAGGAAAGAGCGCCCAGCCCGCGAGGGCTTACAATCTATGTGGTTTGGGAGAAGGACACAGTAGGAGAGGGTAGAGCTGATCATGGCGGTATAGTGGCAGCAGGGTCACTGGTTGTAGGCTTGTCTGAAGAGGTGGTTTTCAGGTTTCTTTTGAAGGATTCCACTGTAGGTGAGAGTCTGATATATTGAGGTAGAGAGTTCCAGAGTATGGGGGATGCACGGGAGAAATCCTGGAGGAGATTGTGGGAAGAGGTGATAAGAGGGGAGGAGAGTCTTCTTACATGTGGGGATGTATCGGGAGAGTAGTTCTGAGATGTAGGGAGGGGACAGGTTGTGGATGGCCTTGTATGTATTTGTCAGTATTTTGAACTGAATTCGCTGGGCAATGGGGAGCCAGTGAAGAGATTGGCAGAGGGGAGAGGCAGAGGAGTAACAGGGTGAGAGGTGGATTAGTCGGGCAGCAGAGTTGAGGATAGATTGGCGGGGGGCGAGAGTGCTGGATGGAAGGCCACAGAGGAGAATGTTGCAGTAGTCTAGGCGGGAAATGATGAGGGCATGTACTAGCATTTTCACAGAGTCATAGTTGAGGAATGGGTGGATGTGGGAAATATTTTTGAGTTGGAGGCGGCAGGTGGTGGAAAGGGCTTGAATGTGAGGTCTGAAGGAGAGTGCAGAATCCAAGGTCACTCCAAGACAGCAGACTTGGTTGACCGGGGAGAGTGTGCAGCCATTGATCGTGATAGATAGGTCTGTTGGGGGTGGGGGGGGGTTGAGTGAGATGGGGGAAATATGATAAATTCTCTTTTATCCATGTTAAGTTTATAGAAAGCAGGAGGAGAAGAAGGAGCATATGGAAGATAGGCATTGTGGGATTCTGGATAATAAGGTGGTAATGTCTGAACCAAAGAGGTAGACTTGTGTGTCATCAGCATAAAAGTGATACTGAATGCCATGGGACTCTATGAGCTGCCCCAGGCCGAAGGTGTAGATAGAGAAGAGAAGGGGTCCTAGAACAGAGCCTTGAGGGACACCAACAGGGGCACAAATTTAAAAAAAGTTGAATAAAATATAATCCTCTGGCATTCTACAGTTTTCCATTTCCAATCCTGGCATAAAGGGGTTAAACTTCAGGGATTACTCCAGTTTGTAAAAGCAGTAAGGAGGACAAAAGCTGGCTCTCTAGTGCGACCTATTGTAATATTGGTAAACATACAGCACATATGTGTCAATCTTACTAATCACCACTAGATGGCGGTGCTGCCTCTCTAATCCTCAACCAACAAGCGTCTGTCCAGGATTTTGCCCAATGTTGCATGTATGAAAGGAGGCCTATACAGGTGATAGGGAGCATCTCCAATAAAGATAATAACCATATCATTTAAATAAAAAAAAAGAGCAACAACATTTTACATTTCATTCTTCCATAAGAAGAAAAATGTCATCCAGACTGTGAGGGATGTGCCAACATGGACTACCCTAAGCACAGAACCCACACGTCTTGCACTTTAAACTCATTGCTGTGCACTTGGATTGTATGATGCACCAGTGAAGTTAAAGGGGTTTTCCAGGATCAACATATTGATGGTCCACTGGATAGAAAATCATTATGAGACTGGTGGGGGTCCAACACCTGGTACCCCTGCTCATCAGGCGTTAGCAACAACCCCCACGTTCTGGAAGTAAACATCACAGCTCCATACACTGTGTAGTGGCCATGCTTCAGTATTACAGCACCTATACAAGTGAATGGGAGTTGAGCTGCAGTACCTGAAAATGGCCACTGCACAGTGTATGGTGCTGTGGTGCTCCTCTAACAGCTGATCGGTTGGGGTGTGAGGTGTCAAACCCCCATCAATCTCATATTGGTGACTTATCCTATGGATTGGCCATTGGTATGTTAGTCCTTTCATATTGTGCTTATGTGTGTTGCTAACCTTTTGCAAACATTGTTGCAGTATTTATTTTATGCACTTATATAACACTACTATATTCTGCAGCCGGTGTGACCCTAAGAATCCTTCTGTGCGGTTGCAGACCCAGATCAGGACTGCTGTGTGACCAAGAGTGCTCTGAGACCGGAGAAGGTGCTGTGTATCGTGCAGATTGTTTTGGACCACTTCCAGCGTCTTCCTGTATGGACCAGTTGTTGCAGGTTAGCACAGTCCGTCACCTGGTTGAGGTATCAGACAAATGGAGCACACACAGAGGCTTATGCTGGAGGAACATTTTTACTGTCCAGGTACAAATCAGTACACAATGTAGAACAATTCAGCTCACACAGTGTGAAAAGCACAGGTTAATAAACAGTAGGGCAGGTGTCGGCGGAGCAGAAGGCTCCCAGAAGGCCACACTATGCACAATCACAATAATAGTGTCTCTCAGGGGATCTCTCCCTCCGCGGCTGCTCTTCTCCACTTTCAGTTGGGCTCAGCTCCTCTCAGCTGAAGGTCCTCCAACCTTAGGTCGCTCGGTGACAGACAGCTTCTGTACAAGCACATCACTCAATTGGTGGAAACAGAGCCCACCATACTCTATATACCAGCCTCACACCAGGTGGGTGAGGCAACGTTACAACACATCAGCCTGGTCTCTGAGACTGAAACTGTAACGCTTCAATCATGGCAGCTGTAGCCGGTAATCCCACAACATAGTGCTTAAGAGCGTAAGACACCCCATTAATGCCCTAATCATTAGTGTTGAGCGATGAAAGCCAAAGCAATTGACTTCAATCCGAGTTTCAAGAAAAATTCAATTTGTAAAAGAAAAAAAACATGCTCACTTCATCCATTTGCAAGCAAAGAGGTTGTTGCGCCATCTTGATTGCAGAAACCGTACAAAATATAGCACTGGGTGACATATGACAGTGATGACGTCACCACACCTCTTGCCGACGTGACCATGCGAGATTTTTCATGGTGTCTTCAATCAAGATGGCCGCAATGGCCTGTACACGAGCAAATGGATAAGGTGAATATTTTTTTTTTTTTTTTTTACCTTGATTAACCGCTGAAAGACCTAAATTGTAGCCTCAGGTGCCGTGATCAGCGATGAATGCGGCATCTGAGTTTTTCCATGACGGGGCGGCGTGATCGTCGTTCCCCATTATTGCACCCAAAGGAATGCACTTTGTGACTAAGTCATTCATCACAAATCGAATTTCTTGAGATTTGGCGAAGCAGCCGAATCAAGTTTTCGTAACTTCGCTCATCTCTCTATTAATCTTACCATTAAAGGGCCTCCACTCTACTAGCTCTCCCATTTGTGAAACCACAGGTTATTGTCCACAATCCCTCTCAAAAATTCCTGCTGCAACAATCCTATCCTCACGTTTCCATAAAACACAGCATATATAAAGTACCAATAAACACAGCAGTTACTCCTTACTAAGGTGGGAATACTTTCTGCCCAAATTACATTCCTGTACCAAAGGTGGAGGGAAACCATGCCAACCTTGCATGCAAGGGTAACAAAAGAAACGGAGACAGTACCAAGCCCATGGTGGTCCTGTGTTCACCAAGTGCCATGAGTTGCCATTGCAACTTTACAAAGACTATAACTGCTAAGCTGTGTGCCTATCTGAGGCAGTAACCTCCAATCCATGTGCCCTTTAGAGACACAGACTGCCAAACTGTGTACCCAATGAAGACTGTAACTGTCAAGCTGTGTACCTATCTAAGACAGTAGCCACCAAGCCGTGTGCCCTACAGAGACTGAACCACCAAGCTGTGGGCCCAGTAGAGACTGTAACCACCAAGCTTTGTACCCATCTTGGAAATCAATCTCCCTCTTAGAGACCATAACAACTAAACTGTGTGCCAAGTAGAAATTATAATCACCAAACTATGTACCAGTCTGAGAAAGTAACCTGCAAAGTCTTGAGCCCCTTAGAGACTGTAACTACCAAGCTGTGTGCCCAGTAGAAATTGTAACCACCAAGCTATGTTCTCATCTGAGAACAAACCTCCAAGCCGTGTGCCTTTTAGAAGCTGGAACTAACAAGTTATGTACCTATCTGAGACAGTAACCACCAAGCCGTATGCCCTTTAAACTTTAGAGTCTGTAACCTCCAAGCTGTGTGCTAAGTAGAGATTGTATCCACTGAGCGATGTTCTCAGCTGAGAAAGTAACCTACAAGTCTTGTACCCTTTAAAGACACTGCCAAACTGTGTACCCAATGGAGACTGCAACTGCCAAGCTGTGTACCTATCTAAGACAGTAACCACCAAGCCTTGTTCCCTACAGAGACTGTAACCACTGAGCTGTGTGCCCAGTAGAGACTGTATCCACCAAGCCTTGTTGAAATCAATCTCAAAGTCTTGTGCCCCTTAGAAACCATTACAACTAAACTGTGTGCCAAGCAGAAATTGTAATCACCAAACTATGTACCAGTCTGAGAAAGTAACCTTCAAAGTCCTGTGCTCCTTAGAGACTGTAACTACCAAGCTGTGTGTCCACTGGAGACTGTAACTACCAAGCTGTGTATCTATCTGAGAAAGTAACCACCAAGCCTAGTGCCCTTTCGAGACTGTAACTTCCAAGCTGTGTGCCCAGTAGACACCAAGCTGTGTTCTCATCTGAGAAAATACCCTCCATGCCTTGTGCCTTTTAGAAACTGGAACTAACAAGTTATGTACCTATCTGAGGCAGTAACCACCAAGCCGTATGCCCTTTAAAGTTTAGGGACTGTAACCTCCAAGCTGTGTACTAAGTAGAGATTGTATCCACAAAGCTATGTTCTCATCTGACAAAGTAACCTCTAAGCTTTGTGCCCTTTAGAGACACAGACTGCCAAACAGTGTACCCAGTGGAGACTGCAACTGCCAAGCTGTGTACCTATCTAAGACAGTAACTACCAAGCCTTGTTCCCTATAGAAACTGCAACCACCGAGCTGTGTGCCCAGTAGAGACTGTAACCTCCAAGCTGTGTACTAAGTAGAGACTGTATCCACCAAGCAATGTTCTCATGTGAGAAAGTAACCTCCAAGCCTAGTGCCCTTCAGAGACTGTAACTACCAAGCTGTGTACCTATTTGAGACAGTAACCACCAAGCCATGTATGTCCTTTAAAGTTTAGAGACTGTAACCTTCAAGTTGTGTGCTAAATAGAGATTGTATCCACCAAGTGATGTTCTCATCTGAGAAAGTAACCTCCAAGCCTTGTGCCCTTTAGAGACTTACTACCTAGCTGTGTACCCGAGACAGTAACCATCAAGCTAAATTCCACTATTTGTAACCATTGCAGGCGAACTAAAGTCCTGTTATTGGGCCATCCTCTAGTCACCATCAAAGGCCACACACTAAAAACTGACCTTGCAAGACGCTATATATAACATGTCATGGTGCCATTTTCTAGTCCAGATCTATAAATGTGCCCTTTTTCTTGGACGTTATAATTGTCTCATGCCCTCTATGTCACTTTTTTGTGGTTCATTTCAGTTACATCTGATAACAAAAGGAAGACATGTAATAGAAAGAGACAGGCAGCCTTGACAGCTTATCAGCAGAAAACTGGTTGTGCAAGACTACTGCATACGTGATGAGGCGTCTACAGGGGAAAGCCGTGTGGTTAAGACGACATGAGGGCTGTCTGTCATGGCGGGGGCCAACGTGTGAGAAATGCTGGTGTGCACTGTCTGCAGGTAAACAAGGACCGTACGGGGGCTGGATGTTTATACAGGACCTGTGCAAATCGCCACGTACCCAAGAGGTGGAGGTGAGCGGAAGGGTGCCTATATGGACAAGTGTGACACAATAAGGAGCCATGGGCAACATTTATGTTGCCAACGTTGCCGTAGTGCCCAATTATCAAGTGGTACACAGTGCCCAAGTAAAAACACACAATTCACAAAAAGTGCAAATTTTTAGCAATGGTGTCACAAAAATAGCGCCTGTAGTAGTAGTGCCATACGGTGCCTAAATAAACAGCACAATGTAGTACTCCAGGAATGGTGCCATACAGTGCCCACATGACTATTGCAACACAGCACGCCAGGAATATACAGTGCCTTGAAAAAGTATTCACACCCCTTAAACTTTTCCACATTGTAACACGTGAATATGCTTTGATCTGAACCATTCCACTAGAGCTCGGGCTGTAACCTACAGGAATATTGTCATATACTTTCCATTGAAATAGTGCCCTATAGTGCCCCAGAGATAATGCCATACATTGCTCCATGGCATAGGGCTCGGCCCCCCATCTGCCATGTATTATTTAGACTACTGATGTGTTCGTGTGTGGAAGATGGGAGTTTGGGTCCCCTCAGGCACCAGGACCGTGGTGTGAATGCTAGTTGCCATAATGCCCACCTAAAAAGTGCCGTGTAGTGTCTCACCAAAAGAGCAGAGCAATACTGCCATATAGTGCCCATCGGAATGATGCTGATAGGAATAGCGCTGCACATTGCCCTTAGGACCAGTGTCAGTGTTCAAAGGAGCAGTGCTACATAGCGCTCTTAGGAAAAATACAAAGCAGTGTCCACAGGGCGCTAATCACCACTTTCAGTTTTCAGCAGGACAAGCAAGAAATGCTGGGAGATTTCAGCTCTGGAGTCTGTAGAATTGTGAATTCAGCTTCGGACTAAAATACAAACTGTAACAGAGATATAACCTGAATCTCCTGGACCAGGTACAAAATATATAACAGTGCTCCATTAACCACCATGTGCCATATTTAATACTGGTGTCAAAGGCATCAACCTAAGGCACCAGGGCCCAGGTGCGACTGGTCTGCACCCCCTATAGCTGCGCTCCTCCCAGTACAAGATTAGTAACGTCATAAATTTCTACGCACCGGAGTCTTTCATCTTGATGCATGACACTTCCATTCTTAGAATCTCAAAACGTAACGTCAAGACTTCTCCGGAACTCTGGGTTGAAACAGGTTCTCCTGGATGTTGATGCCTGGCCCATTCAAAAATGTGTACACTGCGACCATAACTCACCTTAAATGCCTTTTCTGTGGGTTCACTATTACTAAAGAGTCATTTAACCCATTCCATGCACCAAACCCAGCCACTGTGAGCTGCTGCAGCTAGCAATGGCCACAGCGTTTCTACTCCTAGACTCCAACTACCACTGCAAACTGCCACATATCACCCCAGAGTGTCAGTCACATATCACCCCAGGGTGGCAGTCACATATCACCCCCAGAGTGGCAGTCACATATCATCCCCAGATTGGCAGTCACATATCACCCCAGAGTGGCAGTCACATATCATCCCCAGATTGGCAGTCACATATCACCCCAGAGTGGCAGTCACATATCATCCCCAGATTGGCAGTCACATATCATCCCCAGATTGGCAGTCACATATCATCCCCAGATTGGCAGTCACATATCACCCAGAGTGGCAGTCACATATCATCCCCAGATTGGCAGTCACATATCATCCCCAGATTGGCAGTCACATATCACACCAGAGTGGCAGTCACATATCATCCCCAGAGTGGCAGTCACATATCATCCCCAGATTGGCAGTCACATATCACCCCTGAGTGGCAGTCACATATCATCCCCAGATTGGCAGTCACATATCACCCCAGAGTGGCAGTCACATATCATCCCCAGAGTGGCAGCCACATATCATCCCCAGATTGGCAGTCACATATCACCCCAGAGTGGCAGTCACATATCACCCCAGAGTGGCAGTCACATATCATCCCCAGAGTGGCAGTCACATATCACCCCAGGGTGGCAGTCACATATCACCCCAGGGTGGCAGTCACATATCACCCCAGGGTGGCAGTCACATATCACCCCAGGGTGGCAGTCACATATCATCCCAGGGTGGCAGTCACATATCACCCCAGGGTGGCAGTCACATATCACCCCAGGGTGGCAGTCACATATCACCCCAGGGTGGCAGTCACATATCATCCCAGGGTAGCAGTCACATATCACCCCAGGGTGGCAGTCACATATCATCCCCAGAGTGGCAGTCACATATCATCCCCAGAGTGGCAGTCACATATCACCCCAGAGTGGCAGTCACATATCATCCCAGGGTGGCAGTCACATTTCAAGACTAGCTGGTCTTATCCTCGGCTTCTCCACAGGTCCAGGAATACTTGGGTGTATGGAAGATAGGAAGTGCAAGTCAGCTACACCTGCTTCAGCTTCCCTTCTGCTGCTGAGTGTTTCTGGATCTCTGCCCTTATCTAGGTGAAGAAGTGATGTGCCAATTTAAAGGCAACATTCACCTCCACTTTCTAGCTAATTACCATTAAAGGGGTTGTCCGAGTTATTTTTTGTCCTTTGTATGTTTCTAACTAGTCAAATACAACAGCTTTTCCATACACTTTCTGCTTCTAAAGCTGCTGGTTTCTCAGGTTTCAATGAGGTCTAATCTTGTATTCGTGCACAGAGCCTGTACACCAGACGTCACTGGTCACACCCCCTGCACTGCCAGGCTCCTGCTATCTGCTCTCTCCCTGGATTCTTTCAGATAAAACATTAACCCCTTCAGCCAGAACACACTGAAGGCTTTACAACAGCAGCTACAGATGTAAAGAGACACAGGATCTGCTCTCTTCACCCTACAGACACAAAGCTGACACTGTAACTGATCTGGAGAGTATTGTATTGTACAAGAACAAGTAGGGGGAAGACCCTGTGTGTATCAGCAGTGTAACTGTACAGCTGGGACTTGTAGTCCTACACATACAACATGCTGCTGAGTATCCCAGCAGACATGTCACTCTGGGCAGCATTTGCAAAGCAGGAAGGGGGAGGGGCAGAGATTGTTATTACTGCAGGTAAACAAAGACCAGAAGAGAACCAGGGAAATGAGGAAATATAGATTTTTTTTTGCCTAAAACTTGCTTAACTTAGTTATATATTGCTGCCCATCAGATTTAAAGTACTATATTTTTTTTCATAACTTGGACAACCCCTTTAAGGATTTAGTTGATTCACTCACCTCTACTTGCTAGCTAACTACAATTAAAGGTCTAGCTGTTTTCTTTCTCTCCGTCTTTCAGCCTTTTCACTCTCTTTGCTGCATTCTGTTGACTCTGGGTCTGCATTTTATCATCTCACACACATGTGCAGTCTCTTTAGCTTGAGGACCTATATAATTAGATCATGTGATCAACAGATTGTGTGCCCCTAACAGCTTATTATTGGACAGCAAGGGCACCATTGATCAAAATGTGGCAGCATAACCTCAGTGTTGCTTTTTAACATATATAGACAGTTCATCTAGTTCAAAGTCCAGTCCTATCTCAAGGGTACATATCTCACTGTCCTCAGTGCAGCTCACCTGCAATGTCCATCACATCCTACCCAAGGCAATATGACTCCCCAGAGTGGTGATACACCACTGCAGGCAGCCAATTACATTTCACACCAGTATACAGTGTTACGCTCACGTTAGCACAGTACCAGCAGTACATTAGCACATTACCTTGCTCAAGTCTCACACATCCCCACTGTAATGGCAGAGATCAGAGTAACTTATCTGAGCAGCATGATGATGACTGCATTTAGAGGGAGAGATTGATCAGGGCTCATACCTTTTGAGGAACCCAGGACTGTCTGACCATATTTAGGGGATAGTTATGTTTACGACACAGGCCAATGTATTTCCATATACACTATATGGACAAAAGTATTGCAACACCTCCACATTCCACCTCTAGGAACTTTTATGATATCCGCTTCTATATCCCCCTTTGTTCTTCTGGGAAGGCCTACTACAAGATTTTGGAAGGTGACTGTGAGAATTTTTGCCCATTCCTACAGAAGAGCATTTGTGAGGTCAGACAGTGATGTTGGAGAAGAGGACCTGGTTCACAATCTCCATACTAGTTCATCCCAATGGTGTTGGATAGGGCTGAGGTCCGGGCTCTGTGCAGTCAAGTTCTTCCACACCAAACTCACCCAACCATACTTTTATGGAGCTTGCTTTGTGCATTGGGCACAGTCATCCTGGAACAGAAAAGGGCCTTCCCGAAACTGTTCTCACAAAGTTGGAAGCATATAGTTGTCCCAAATGTCTTGGTCTGCTGAAGTATTTCCCTTCACTAGAACTAAGACACCTATGCTGAACCTATGAACCCCCATAGCGATTATCCCTCCTCCACCAGACATTACAGCTGGCACAATGCAGTCAGGCAGGTAACGTTCTCCTGGCATTCACCAGATTCGTCCATCAGATGGCCAGAAGTGTGACAATCACTCCACAGAAGACTCCAGAGTCCAGGAGTGGCCTGCTTTACAACACTCCATCTGACACCTGGCATTGTGCATGGTGATGTAAGGCTTGCAGGCAGCTGTTTGGCAATGGAAAGAGCAGAGATTTCAATGTATAAATTAAAAGGTCTGTGGATTCATTTCCCACAAAACTACATATGATTCTGCCCAGCTCAAAAATATCCACAGAAATGCATGGAATAAGGAAACTTAAAAGGGTTGTTTCATCGCTAGGATATGCCCCCATTGTCTATAGGTGTGGGTCCCGCAATCTACACCGAGAATAGAGCCCCACAAGGTGGTGGCTGGAGGACTCCATTCCGGCACCACCAAGCCGTCTCCCCCCATAGAAGTGAATGGGAGCGTACCGCTCATGCACTGGGACCCGCACCTATAAGACAATGGGGGCATAGCCTAGCGATATGCCCCCATTGTCCATGATGAGGCGACCCCTTTAATTAGGTATCTGAAGATGTAACCGTCTATATCTTCATAACCTGAACAATAAATGTTTATGTTTATTTATGCATAATTTATTCATTTATGGATTTATTTATTTAATTATATTATTTATTCATTATTTTTAATTATTATTATTATTATTATTATTATTATTATTATTATTATTATTATTATTATTATTATTTATTCATTATTTATTTAATTTTATTAATTAGTTATGATTTACTATTATGATTTATTTATTTATGCATTAATAATAATAATAATAATAATTATTATTATTATTATTATTATTATTATTTATGCATTATGTGTGTGGATTTGTGTATTTTTGCAAAAATAAAAATCAATATAAAATTAAACAATAATGTACCAAAACATGGCCGCAACGCAAATAGGACAATGAAGGCTCAGTCACATTCTTCATAGATATCCATATTCAGTACTTGAATTGAATGCTGCCGTCCTGTCTATTTTTCATGGTCTCTCAGCATTTCGGGGTAACATGTTTTTTCAGCAGTTTTTACGCGTTGCGTGCGTGGTTATAATTTTGAGTCAGCAGTCAGGATAATTATAAAATCACCCAGACACTGAGTAAGACAAGTGGAGCCCGTCACATGCAAAATATAACTATTCACACTGACTCAGCCCCGGAACAAGGATTCCCATACGGGCTCCACTACTGCAATTACTTCCCATTTCTTGTAATCGGTCTTGTCGTGTAGGAACAGACTGTGTACAGTACACTCCGTGTCATCTCACAGGCGGAAATGGGAGAGGCATGCGAGCACACCGTATTGCACATGCAGATCTATAGGGTTAATCCCCCCAGGTTACTATACTCTAGTGCTGACAAGCATGACAATCCCACAAATATACTGTGTGAACATAAAGAAGGATTATGCAAGCAATATGACTGCAGTGATATATTCCAGAAGGTGCTGTAATTAATCACACTATTATCTTACCGCACATGTCTGCCTTCACACCTTACACACACTTCATTTACATAAAAGCACAGTCAGTGTGTACATGCATTACATGACATATCCTGTATTGATCCTGAGTTATATCCTGTATTATACTCCAGAGCTGCACTCATTATTCTGCTGGTGCAGTCACTGTGTACATACATTACATGACTTATCCTGTATTGATCCTGAGTTACATCCTGTATTATACTCCAGAGCTGTACTCACTATTCTGCTGGTGGAGTCACCGTGTACATACATTACTTTA
The DNA here is from genome assembly GCA_900303285.1 of Rhinella marina. NCBI lineage: Eukaryota > Metazoa > Chordata > Amphibia > Anura > Bufonidae > Rhinella > Rhinella marina. Next base: position 22,131 of record ONZH01015724.1, read on the forward strand.
CTTATCCTATGCTGATCCTGAGTTACATCCTGTAGTATACTCCAGAGATGCACTCACTATTCTGCTGGTGGAGTCACTGTGTACATACATTACATTACTTCTCCTGTACTGATCCTGAGTCACATCCTGTATTATACTCCAGAGCTGTACTCACTATTCTGCTGGTGCAGTCACCGTGTACATACATTACTTATCCTGTACTGATCCTGAGTTACCTCCTGTATTATACTCCAGAGCTGCGCTCACTATTCTGCTGGTGCAGTCACTGTGTACATACATTAATTATCCTGTACTGATCCTGAGTTACATCCAATATCATACTCCAGAGCTGAACTCACTATTCTGCTGGTGGAGTTACTGTGTCCATACATTACAATACTTATCCTGTACTGATCCCGAGTCACATCCTGTATTATACTCTAGAGCTGCACTCACTATTCTGCTGGTGCAGTTACTGTGTACATACATTACAATACTTATCCTGTACTGATCCTGAGTCACATCCTGTATTATACTCCATAGCTGTGCTCACTATTCTGCTGGTGAAGTCACTGTGTACATACATTACGTATCCTGTACTGATCCTGAGTTACATCCTGTAGTATACTCCAGAGCTGCACTCACTATTCTGCTGGTGCACTCACTGTGTACATACATTACTTATCCTGTACTGATCCTGAGTTACATCCTGTATTATACTCCAGAGCTACACTCACTATTCTGCTGGTGCAGTCACTATACATACATTACTTATCCTGTACTGATCCTGAGTTACATCCTGTAGTATACTCCAGAGCTGCACTCACTATTCTGCTGGTGCAGTCACTGTGTACATACATTACTTATCCTGTACTGATCCTGAGTTACACCCTGTATTATACTCCAGAGCTGCACTCACTATTCTGCTGGTGCAGTCACTGTGTACATGCATTACTTATCCTGTACTGATCCTGAGTTACATCCTGTATTATACTCCAGAGCTGCACTCACTATTCTGCTGGTGCAGTCACTGTGTACATACATTACATTACTTATCCTGTACTGATCCTGAGTTACATCCAATATTATACTCCAGAGCTGCACTCACTGTTCTGCTGGTGGAGTCACTGTGTACATACATTACAATACTTATCCTGTACTGATCCTGAGTCACATCCTGTATTATACTCCAGAGCTGCACTCACTATTCTGCTGGTGGAGTCTGACCATCAGATTCTTTGTCCTTCTCAGTTCAGAGCGCTGTGGTTGATTATTGAGGTGATTATAACAACCTGTAAATCAAGAGACCATTAAACCTAGTTTTACTTTTGTAATGAGGTAGATGAGTCAGTTGCATTTGCTGACAGACTGGACAATCCATGGACACGGTGTCCCCTACACTGGATCATATTAGTCATATACACAGGTCTATGTTCTTGTGTGCAGATGAGTAGTACGTTTCAGCACAGAGGATAGCATTCATACAAGACCAAAATGACAGCATTAGTCCAAGCCAAACAGGAGATATCACTGTAAGGCCCCTTTCGCACGAGCGAGTTTTCCACACGGGTGCAATGCGTGACGTGAACACATAGCGCCCACACTGAATCCTGACCCATTCATTTAAATGGGTCTGTGTACATGAGACGCATCAGTTCTGCATTGCGTGAAAATCGCAGAATGTTCTATATAATGCGTTTTCCACGCAGCCCTGGCCCCATAGAAGTGAATGGGGCTTCAGTGAGAAACGCATTGTGTCCGGAAGCAAGTGCGGATACAATGCGTTTTTCACTGATGGTTGCTAAGAGATGTTTGTAAACATTCAGTTTTTTATCACGCGCGTTAAAAACGCATCAAAATGCATCGCACCCGTACGGAAAAAACTGAACAAATGAACACAATCGCAGACAAAACTGACTGAACTTGCTTACAAAAAGGTGTGAGTTTCCCTGAGCGCACCCTGAATGCATCCGGACCAAATCCGTGACGCTCGTTTGAAAGGGGCCTTAGTAATCGAGTGGGGAATAATCGCGGGTAAAACCTGCTTTTACTTTCACTTTCAGCTATATTCATTGCATTTCTAACAGTGATATTTGCCCATGTACTGAAGATATTGCTGTTATTCTGGTATTTGAAAGCTTGGAATGGCAGCTTTCAAACAATGCAAAGCCCATATCTCTAGCTGGTACCAAACCAGAGATATAAGCAGTTAAAGCAGCCGCCCACCCCTTCAGTCTGGAGGAGAATGAGGGATCAGCTGCAGAGCTGACTGCCTGCAGGAGGAAAGGAAAAATAGTAAAAAAGATATATAGAAATGTGGCATTATCATCAGCGTACGGATCCACATAATAAAATTATGTTATTTTTAACACACGTGAACACTGTTAAAAAAAATTCACAAAATAATGTAAAAATTGCTGTCTTTTTATCTTTCCCACTAAAAGTAAAATAATACACTATATATACCCCCTAATGGTTCCTAAAAAGCCTACAACTAATCCTGCAAAAAAAATATATATATATTTGGTCCTTAAGGATAAAATTAAGTATATCATTAAAAGGTTAAAAATACAATAGAGGCCCCTAAGTTGTGCGCAAACAAGATCTACAGACACACATTAAAAATCTACAATAAAAAAGTTTAAAAAATTTTGGAGGGTTTTTTTCAAATTTATCGTGACTGTTGAGTGGTTAAGGCTACTTTCACACTAGCGGCAGGCCTGATCCGGCAGGTGAAGGGTGCTGCCGGATCAGGACTGCCGCAGTGACATGTGTGGAGCCGGAACCGCATTCCGGCCCCACACATGTCACACAGTACATACATACACATAAACATAAACATACACACACATATACACAGACAAATACACATACAAATACACAGACAAATACACATACAAATACACAGACAAATACACATACATACTTACATGCTCCCGGCAGGTCTTCAGAGCGTCGGAGGGACAGGACGGCTCGCACAGGTGACGATTCCCCACAGCGCCCTCTGCTGGGCGCCTGGTGGAATCGTCACCTGTGCGCACCGTCCTGTCCCTCCGACGCTCTGAAGATCTGCCGGGAGCATGTAAGTATGTATGTGTATTTGTATGTTTATGTTTATGTGTATGTCTATGTCTGTATGTGTGTATGTGTAGCCGGATCCGTCATGAACTCCATTGAAAGTCAATAGAGGGCGGATCCGGTTACCATTATGGTCACACCAGACGGATCCACCCCCATTGACTTGCATTGGGGGTCATTCCAGATCCGTCTTGGTGCGGATGCCTGGACCGGAGAGCAGCATGCTGCGGTTTGTTCTCTGGTCTGAAGACAGAACGGAATGCTTTCAGGAGCCTCCGTTGTCTTCAGTTCAGTTTTGTCCCCATTGACAATGAATGGGGACAAAACTGAAGCGTTTTATTCCGGTATTGAGCCCCTATGACGGAACTCAATACCGGAATTTTAAAACGCTAGTGTGAAAGTAGCCTTATATGACAGGAAGGGCTGTATAAGATCCCCGTTGAACCTTCAATGTCTGCTGTGAACCAGACTGCAATATTTACCTTCCACAAAGAAATCACTAAAAAAGAAGTAAAAGAACACTGGTTACACAATCAGCGGTTTTATTGCACTTTTATTATCATTTTTGTTGTTAGCTAAACATGACTCACAGGTTGCGGCTAGGAGAAAATGTTCTCGCTTCATCCTTATATTGTTCTGTACATTTCAAGCTCCTTATTAAAAGTCAGCAAAAATAGTCCTGAAATGAAAAATACGTGTGATGTTCTACTAACTATCAATTAAACCGTCATCTGTATTATGGATGACAAAAAAATCCCACTAGGGACCCTCAATATCCGATCCTGTAATTAAAATATAACTTTATTTATTTTGCTTAAAAATAAACAATAAAGAGAAGTGTTCTAAAACTATCAACTGGCAGCGTGTTTTATTTTTATATTGATATATTTTATTTTACGTATTAATGTATGTTGATAAGAGCACTGGAGAAGGTCGTATTCTCTATCACAGAAGAAAGCTTCACTCTATCTATGTGGAAACCGGCTTGAAATTAGCCTTCCCTGATGTTATAGATTAGAGTAAAGGGATCATGCCTGTTTTTTTCGTATAACTAGGAAACAATGATAGTCACTGGTGATTAGTTCGTGTGGTTCCACACCATATAAACCTTATTGCAGGAAGATCCCCATCTCTTGAGGGACAAGCACTTGTAAAGTGATGTAGATATTATTGGCTACACAAATTGCCAACCTGTCGGGAAACCTCTGCTCATACAGGGATATATGGATCCCCTCAGTGTATAAATACAAACAAATAGATGGTTGGCAAAAATGAGCCTCAGCCTTTCTTAGTTATACGAAAAAACAGGCATCGTCCCTTTACTCTAATCTATAACATCAGGGAAGGCTAATTTCAAGCCAGTTTCCACATAGAAAGAGTGAAGCTTTCTCCTGTGATAGAGAATACGACCTTCTCCAGTGCTCTTATCAACATACATTAATAAGTAAAATCAATATAAAAATAAAACACGCTGCCAGTTGATAGTTTCTCTTTATTGCTTATTCTTAAGCAAAAAATAAAAAATAAAAGTTATATTTTAATTATAGGATCGGATATTGAGGGTCCCTAGTGGGATTTTTTTTGTCATCCATAATACAGATGACGTTGGTTTAATTGATATAAGTATCTCTAGGATACCTCAAGGGGTGATTTACACTAGCAAATCATGTTCTACTAACTAAATACAAGGTGGGCTAACAAAAATAAAAAAAAATATTCCAGGTAGTCTTGTGAGAATAAAAAACATCCTAGTGGTGAAGTAACTAAATATGAAAATATCCCTAATGGTCTGGTGAGAATAAAACATATCCCTGGTGATCTAGGGACTAAATACACAATAACATAGTAACATAGTTTATAAGGCCGAAAAAAGACATCTGTCCATCCAGTTCAGCCTGTTTTCCTATAAGTTGATCCAGAGGAAGGCAAAAAAACCCTGTGAGGTAGAAGCCAATTTTCCTCACTTTAGGGGAAAAAATTCCTTCCTGACTCCAATCAGACATCAGAATAACTCCCTGGATCAACGACCCCTCTCTAGTAACTATAACCTGTAATATTATTACCCTCCAGAAATACATCCAGGCCCCTCTTGAACTCTTTTAGTGAACTTACCATCACCACCTCCTCAGGCAGAGAGTTCCATAGTCTCACTGCTCTTACCGTAAAGAATCCTCTTCTATGTTTATGTACAAACCTTCTTTCCTCCAGACGCAGAGGATGTCCCCTCGTCACAGTCACAGTCCTCGGGATAAATAGATGATGGGAGAGATCTCTGTACTGACCTCTGATATATTTATACATAGATATTACATCTTCCCTCAGTCGTCTTTTTTCTAAAGTGAATAACCCTAATTTTGATAAATACATGAAAAAAAATATATTCCTGGTGGTCTAGTGAAGTTAGAAAATGTCTCTGGTGCTCTAATGAGAATAAAGCATATGCCTGGTGGTCTGGTGACTAAATACTAAAAAAATATTCCTAGTGGTCTAGTGAGCATAAAACATATCTCTGGTGCTCTAATGAGAATAAAACATATCCCCGGTGGTCTAGTGACTAAATACATAAAAAATATTCCTGGTAGTCTTGTGAGAATGAAAAATATCCTAGTGGTGTAGTAACTAAATATGAAATTATCCCTGATGGTCTAGTGAGAATAAAACATATTCCTGGTGGTCTGGTGACTAAATACTAAAAAAGATTCCTGGTGGTCTAGTGAGGATAAAAATGTCTCTTGTGCTCTAATAAGAATAAAACGTTTCCCTGGTGGTCTAGTGACTAAATACATAAAAAATATTCCTGGTAGTCTTGTGAGAATGAAAAATATCCTGGTGGTGTAGTAACTAAATATGCAATTTTCCCTGATGGTCTGGTGAGAATAAAACATATCCCTGGTGGTCTAGTGACTAAATACAAAATAAATATTCCTGGTGGTCTAGTGAGGATAAAAATGTCTGCTCTATGGTGCTCTAATGAGAATAAAGCCTATGCTTGGTGGTCTGGTGACTACAAAAATATCCTTTGTGGTCTAGTAAAAATAAATATCTCTAGTGGCCAAGTGAGAATAAAAATATCACTTATTATCTTGTAAAAATTTAAAAACAGTGATCTACTGAGAATTAAAATATGTCTTGTGGTCTATTAAAATTGTAAAAAAAATATATGTTTCTGGTAGTCTAGCACAAATAACAAAACTATGGTGTTCTAGTGGTTAAATGCAAAAAAAAAAATGAAAAGATTAAAAACATGCCTTGTGGTCTACTGAGAAAAAATTATGGTAGTCTAATAACTAATTGTAAACAATATCCTTGTTCATCTATTGAGGACTAAAAAAAATATCCCTGGTGGTCTAGTGACTGAATACAAAAAATACAGCATTAGACCATTGAAGCCAGTGATTGGCTGCAGCAGTTACATGTGCTATTTTGCCACGCTTGCCTCTTTTGCAGACAAATTTACCGTATTATTTACCGTAAATAGCTGACCTCTGTTACAGTTCTGTCCTGCTTACTCTGCCCAGTGGCCAGGACTTGGCTCCTCCTGTCTTCTTCCCACCAGGTCTGCCTTGCTCCTCCTTGCAGGCTGTGATCTCTTCTCTTCTGCCTGTAGGGACCATGTGTGTGCTACCTCTGGCTCTTAAAGGACAAGCACGCACTTAAACTCATGGCTGGCAACCTTGGGATACTTAACTGACTTTTTCCTGTGGGAAGATGCCTGAGCTATAGGTTCCTTAACTTGCTAGCTTTTGTAAAGGTGTGCTGTATTCATTTGTCTGACAGTGTACCGACCTCAGCCTGTTTACTGGACTCTGACCTTCCTCTAACCTGACCTGACTTGTGTCTGACCTCCGCATTGACCAGTTGCTGCCTGCCCTGACCTAGGATCAATTAACATTTAGCTCGTACTCTGCCTGACCTGATCTTGGCCTGTCCCTGACTACAGTTTTGCCTAACCCTTGATGCCCCACACACTGTCAATCACACAGAGACTATTCCAGGAAATAGCAGCCTGATAGTTCCCCTGCAGCAAAGTCCGGATCCCTGTACAAGGATTGAAGGGTGAATACCAGAGGAATTCCAGGATAACACCCTTAGGATGAGCCTAAGTCAAATCTGTTTGTTAACAGGTTGCTCAAGTAATTAAAAACCGTCACCCAACCATTGTGGTAACTAAGAGCAGCTCCTGTAGTATCTGATTGGGGTCCTTGATCACCACCGTCCGTGTACTACAACCTGTAGCTACAGTTTTTGCACCATTTCCTTTGCCTGTCACTAGTTCTGATCTGCATCCTCCACTTCCCCCAAGCTATGAAGGGGACCCTAAGCAATGTCATGGATTCCTTGTGATGCACTCGCCTGGGCCACTCACCTCTGACCAACAATTTCCAGGAATTATGTCTGGTCACATAAAAGATAAACTGGTTGGTCTTCCTAGCTATCCTTGATGACCTGATATCCCTTGCCATCCAAATTGATCCTATTTTAGAGAGCACCTTAAGGAAGCTACATGTGAGAGGAGAGTTCCCAGGTTGGTATCTACTTTTCAGAGACTCAAGCCTCCGTCTTCTGCACCTCCTGTTTTGGAGTCCATGCTACGGGATAGGGTCCGATTGTCCAATTGAGTAGGAGCATCTGCATAGACCCAATAAGGACATATGCATGTATTGTGAAGCAAAAGCACATTTTGTACGTACCTGTCCTCTTAAGGTGGGAAACTCCAGTGCTTAGGGTTGGTGGAAGAGATGATCCTGGATGAAGACATGTTCTCTCCAAAGCCTACTCTTCCCGTGTCTGTCTTGCAGGCCTTTCTGGACTCTGACTCGGCAGGAAACTTTGTGCATCAGGCCTCGATGATCCAACACCACACATCTACAGAGCAAACAGTCAGAGAGACACAGGCATGATTTAGCAGCTAATGGTAAGTGCTATATCTTACCCTAAGTGCTTTATCCACATTACTACATCACAGTACTTCTCTATAATATCCTATATGATGCCTCTGAATCAGTGAGTGACATATGGGAAGCCAAATGTTCTGCAAAGGAGAAAAAACACAAAAAATGCTATGTAAATATGGTCCTTGTGGTCTAATGAGAATAAAAAATATTACTGGTGATCTAGTGATTGGATGCAAAAAATGTCTCTAAGAATAAAAAATATTCAGTGAGAATAAAAAATATCCATGGTGGTCTTAAAACTAAATACAAAAAAATATTTTGGTGGTCTAGTGAGAACAAAGAATAAGACTTATTGTCCAGTAACTAAATGAATTGAAAAATATCAATAAAAGTGGTTTAGTGAGAATACAAAATGTTTTTGGTGATCTAGTAAGAATAAAGAATAACCCTGGTGGTCTAGTGAGAATAAAAATAACCCTGGTGGTCTAGTGAGAATAAAGAAAATCCCTGGTGGTCAAGTAAGAATAAAGAATAACCCTGGTGGTCTAATGAGAATAAAAAATAATCCTGGTGGTCTAGTGAGAATAAAGAATACCCCTGGTGGTCTAGTGAGAATAACAAATTTTTTGGTGGTCTAGTGAGAATAAAGAATAACCCTGGTGGTCTAGTGAGAATAAAGAATAACCTTGGTGGTCTAGTGAAAATAAAGAATAACCCTGGTGGTCTAGTCAGAGTAAAAAAATTCTTGGTGGTCTAGTGAGAATAAAGAATAAACCTTTTGGTCTACTAAGAATAAGGAATAACCCTAGTGGTCTAGTGAGAATAAAGAATATCCCTGGTGGTCTAGTGAGAATAAAGAATAACCTTGGTGGTCTAGTGAAAATAAAGAATAACCCTGGTGGTCTAGTGAGAATAAAGAATAACCTTGGTGGCCTAGTGAGAATAAAGAATAACCTTGGTGGTCTAGTGAAAATAAAGAATAACCCTGGTGGTCTAGTGAGAGTAAAAAACTTCTTGGTGGTCTAATGACAATAAAGAATACCCTGGTGGTTTAGTGAGAATGAAGAATAACCCTGGTGGTCTAGTGAGAATAAACAATAACCCTGGTGGTCTAATGAGACTAAAGAATAACCTTGGTGGTCTAGTGAGAATAAAGAATAACCCTGGTGGTCTAGTGAGAATAAAGAATAACCTTGGTGGTCTAGTGAGAATAAAAAATAACCCTGGTGGTCTAGTGAGAATAAAGAATAACCCTAGTGGTCTACTGAGAATTGAGAATGACCCTGGTGGTCTAGGGACAGGAAAAAATATTCATGGTGTTCTAGTAAGAATAAAGAATGACTCTGGGGGTCTAGTGAGAATAAAGAATAACCCTGGTGGTCTAATGAAAATAAAAAATAATCCTGGAGGTCTAGTGAGTATAAAGAATAACCCTGGAGGTCTAGGAAAAAAACCCTGGTGGTTAATGGAATAAAGAATAACCTTGGTGGTCTAGTGAGAGTAAAAAAATTCTTGGTGGTCTAGTGAGAATAAAGAATAACCTTGGTGGTCTAGTGGAGATTTAAAAAATTCTTGGAGGTCTAGTGAGAATAAAGAATACCCCTGGTGGTCTAGTGAGAATAAAGAATACCCCTGTGGTCTAGTGAGAATAAAGAATAACCCTGGTGGTCTAGTGAGAATAAAAAATAACCCTGGTGGTCTAGTGAGAATAAAGAATAACCCTGGTGGTCAAGTAAGAATAAAGAATACCCCTGTGGTCTAGTGAGAATAAAGAATAACCCTGGTGGTCTAGTGAGAATAAAGAATAACCCTGGTGGTCTAGTGAGAATAAAAAATAACCCTGGTGGTCTAGTGAGAATAAAGAATACCCCTGGTGGTCTAGTGAGAATAAAGAATACCCCTGGTGGTCTACTGAGAATAAAGAATAACCCTGGTGGTCTAGTGAGAATAAAGAATAACCCTGGTGGTCTAGGGACAGTAAAGAATAATCCTGGTGGTCTAGCGACAGCACAAAATATCCCTGGTGACTAATTTACTAATAAGAAAAAAAAAATGGTGTCTACTGAGTTAAAGGAAGTGAAGGAAAGTGAGAACACTGGAAACAACTTTTTAAGAGTCAGACAATTCTGGTCCCAGCCATGACTAGGGGCCCTCTTAATGCCAGGATCCTGATCCAGCAATACAGGCATCTATAATCAAGCCTATATAATTGTAGCTTGAAAGACAATATCCTGTTTCTTTGCATATAATCACCTGATGAGTGTAGTATTACCAGACGATCAGTGTACCCACAATTCATCTCAGTACTGCCTGAGGCATCTTATTAATAAGAGGGGGCGGGGCTGAGACTTATTGCTTATTTTTCCTAGAATAGCATGTGCAGTGTAATTATACCAGCTTTGGAAAACTGCATTGCAGAGTCCTTGTTTTCCGTCTGAGATCTCGGATACTGTATTTGGAATACGCCTTTAAGAACTCTGGATAACCTACTACCTATAATACACGGCTCTGTATTGTTAACTACCGCCTGCACGAAAGCAAACAATGGAACAATGGTGCACAGTGAGGTAGTCTACAATTTAGGCTTCCTGGAAGAAATTGACCCACTGCCCTATAGGACTCAGTTGTGCTATTTTACAAAAACACAGCACAAAGAAGCAAAAATATATGTTATATGATAACACGCGACTCACAAAATGACCTGATTGACCTAGAAATTTGTGGTTCCTCGGAGTGCCATATTTTCACAGAACATAATACCCGTCTAACAGGTTCCCTGGCATCCAAGGCTATGTGTAAAGATAGAACTGTGTTGTTTTAGGCTATGCCACAGTTTATGTAGCTGCAAATCTGTAAACTCATGCTAAAAATGTGCTTTTATAACTATTTTTAGCCGTAGCTAAATGTTAAAAGGGGGTGTATACTTTTGCATCCAACTTTTTATAGCTCCAGTCCACTTAAAATAAGCAATGATGCAACTTTGCAAATAGGCTTGGTTAAAAATGTCCTATCGTTTTGTGTATACAGCTCTTATGAAGATTGATGTGTCTCCACACACTACAAAGAAACCCTCTGTATAGCCTAACACATCACTGCAAGATTAAACTTCACACAGGGTTTTTTATGATATGAAGTCACATAATTCTGCATAGGAGCTGCGTACACAAAACAGAGGGGTAATTATCAATGAACACTAGAGATGTTATTTTATAGATGAAGGTTGCACACATTTAAATCGCTAAAACAGCAAGCAAGGAAGCATTGAAAAACTATAAGGAAAAAAATAGAATATGTAAAAGACAAATATAAACAGCCAAACTAGAGACCGAGAGATTAATCGCCAAAGAGAGTAAAACTAACCCTAAAATGTTCTTCAATTATATAAATACTAAAAAGTATAAACCTGAAGGTGTCGGCCCCTTACAGAGTAATGAGGGGGGAGTTGCAGAGAGCGAGGAGAAAGCAAAGCTACTAAATATCTTTTTCTCCACTGTATTCACTGAGGAAAATAAACTGTCAGATGAAATGCAGAATATAAAAGTAAATTCCCCATTAAAAGTGCCCTGTCTGACCCAGGAAGAAGTACAGTGGAGTCTTAAAAAGATTAAAATAGACAAATCACCAGGACCGGATGGCATACACCCCCGGATCCTAAGAGAATTAAGTAATGTCATCGCCAGACCCTTATTTCTGATATTTAAGGACTCTATACTGACAGGGAGTGTTCCACAGGATTGGCGCATAGCAAATGTGGTGCCAATATTCAAAAAGGGTCCAAAAACAGAGCCCGGGAACTATAGGCCGGTAAGTTTAACATCTGTCGTGGGTAAACTCTTTGAGGGTTTTCTAAGAGATGCTATCTTGGAGTACCTCAATGAAAATAAGCAAATAACTCCATATCAGCATGGCTTCATGAGGGATCGGTCATGTCAAACCAATTTAATCAGTTTCTATGAGGAGGTAAGTTCTAGACTGGACCGGGGCGAATCAATGGATGTCGTATATCTGGACTTCTCCAAAGCATCTGACACGGTGCCACATAAAAGGTTAGTATATAAAATGAAAATGCTTGGCCTGGGAGAAAATGTCTGTATGTGGGTAAGTAACTGGCTCAGTGATAGAAAACAGAGGGTGGTTATTAATGGTACATACTCAGATTGGGTCACTGTCACTAGTGGGGTACCACAGGGGTCAGTATTGGGCCCTATTCTCTTCAATATATTTATTAATGATCTTGTAGAAGGCTTGCACAGTAAAATATACATTTTTGCAGATGACACTAAGAGGACTGGACTGTGACAAGGGGACATCCTCTGCATATGTAGGAAAGAAGGTTTGTACACAAACATAGAAGAGGATTCTTTACGGTAAGAGCAGTGATACTATGGGACTCTCTGCCTGAGGAGGTGGTGATGGTAAGTTCACTAAAGGAGTTCAAGAGGAGCCTGGATGTATTTCTGGAGGGTAATAATATTACAGGTTATAGTTACTAGAGAGGGGTCGTTGATCCAGGAGTAATTCTGATGCCTGATTGGAGTGGGAAAAATTGGCTTCTACCTCACAGGGGTTTTTTGCCTTCTTTTGGATCAACTTGTAGGATAACAGGCCGAAACTGGATGGACAGAGGGCTTTTTTCAGCCTTATAAACTATGTTACTATGTCACTAAATGTTTATAACCCTTAACGTGATAACGTATAATCTATATAAAAGTTTTTAAGGGGCTTTCCATGACCCAGCAGGTCCTGTAAAGTTACCTTAAATACACAGAATCTGTTGTAGAAAGTTTGCAATATACTCACCGTTCCAAAATTGCGTACCTCGGCCTTCTGGGAACCCGTTTCGAGATGTTCCTCTTTTGAAATCCTGCCTCCACCAACATCAGATCCTTTACTAGGTTTCTGTCTTGAATATGGACAGGACATTACTTCCAAAGCGGATAGGGCCAGAACTGTTCTTCTCTCTGGCCCGTGAATAGTTCAAAATCAGGGACATAGCTATAGGGGGTGCAGAGGTAGCAGTCGCTACCGTGCCCAGGAGCCTGAGGGGGACCAAAGACCCTTGTGCCACTTAAGAAGACACACAAAGCACTGAGGGAAGGGGGGCCCAAGCTGAACTATAGCTATAGCTATGCCCCTGTTCAAAATTATCAGGAGAGAAGCGTCACATGACCAGATTATGGAAACCCGATCCACGCAACTTCAGGATGGTAAGAATATTACAAAGTTCTCCTACAGGAATGATCTACGTAATTAAGGTGGGTTTGGAGGACCTGCTGGGTCCTGGAAAACCACTTTGTAATATTTTCTATAAGTTGCGTTCAGACTGCTGTATATATGCTTGCATAAGAATTATACTTCCAAGATTGGCAGACACTGAAGTAGCAAGGCATGTCAGAAGATATGAACTGCCAACAAAATTCTGGATACGGCTCCGAATCTACCATCCGGTAGATGTAACTCCACGTCAACTCATGCTGACCACTCTGACAGATTGCCGACAGAAATCGTAGTCAAAATTTACTGAAGTCCATGGATTCAAGTAGATGATGCCAACAATTCTACAAGTTGGGGGTCAAACATTCAAGGTGATTGGAAATACAGTATAGTATTAGTCATGGGACTGTACAGGTCAGATCTTCTCATCAGCTCCACTACGGAAAGACTTGAATGAGGGCTCAAGGTCTCTGCAAACTGGAGTACAACAGATTAGCAAACAAATTAGTCTTGGCCCCAGGGCTCTATCAGTTACAGTTCCAAGATTTGCCCTCATTCGTCGGTAGAAAAAGTTTTTGGATGTCAAAAATTAGGATGACCCAACCTGCCATTGGTTTATAATATACTTGCCGCTCCAAAATTGCATGCCTTGGTCTTCTGGGAACCCGTTACGAGATGCTTCTCTTTTGAAAATCCTGCTTCCACCAACATTACGTCCTTTACCAGGTTTCTGTCCTGGGCTATGGACAGGACATCACTTCCAAAGTGGACGGCGCCAGAACTATTCCTCTCCCTGGCACATGAACAGTTAAGAATGATCAGAAGAGAAGTATTACATGACCAGATAACCGGGAGCCCGATCCAGCCAACTTCAGGATGGTAAGAATATTACAAACTTTCTCCAACAGGTGTATGTTCTGTGTAATTAAGGTGGGTTTGTAGGACCTGCTGGGTCCCAGAAAACCACTTTAATAACATTTTCAATAAGTTGCATAAATATATGTGACCTACAAGTAGCAGACATGACCTCCGCAATCAGCAAAATTCTGGACATGGCCCTGAATAAGAATGGACCTTGGTTGGTTTAGGTTGCAAATACTGACTTGGTCAGAGACATGGTCAAGATGGATCAGTCCAGAAATCAGTAGCAGGAGACAGAGTCAGAAGGTTACCAGAGAAGTTTCTTTTAAAAGATCCCTGGATGCTGATGTCATGTACTGCAGTTGGGTCTCCATCTTATAGTTGGAGCCAAGGACAGTACATAACAGGGGGCTATGGCACTGCTTTGGAGATGGGACGCCAAGGTTTGGAAGGGCTGACACATGGTCCACCAGGTAGATGTAACTCCAACTCGACTAAGGCTAACCTCCCCTGACAGATTGCAGGTAGAAATCATTTACTGGGGTCCATGGTTTCAAGTAGATGATGTAAAAAAGTCAAATAGTTGAGGTCAAACATTCACGGCGATCGGAAATACAGTACAATTTCGAAGTTATGAGACTGTACAGGCCAGATCTTTCTTTGAGTTCTTCTGCGGAAAGACTTGGATGATAGCTCCAGGGCTCTGCAAACTACAGTAAAACAGCCAGTGATTTATGACGTACAGATAAGCAAACAAATTAGTCTTGGCCCCAAGACACTATCAATTACAATGCCAAGAGTTGCCCTCATTCCTCTGTAGAACATGTTTTTGGAAGTCAAAAATAAGGATGACCCAACCTGCCGTTGGTACAGATTGAAGTATTGATTTAATTGTGTTGACCTACCCTGTGGGTGGTTTTGTTAACCATTCCTGTGTTATCGATTCTTATAGTTCAGCTACTTTCCATTGAGCTTTTGGTATGTAAAACTTAAACAGATGGAGCCTTTTGCTTGGGCCTAGGTTGACTTCCACAGATTGGGAGGTATGGAAAGTCAAATATGTGTTGGCCAAGATACTTGGTTGATAGAACAACCAGATCCAGATGATACGCTAATAATTCAAGGTCCGTGTACATCATCAAGGATCATCATTCGAACATACCCTATCCATGGTGAGTTTACAGAAGCTTTATGCCCCTTTGACCTACATGCAAGGAAAAAGATTCAAGAACTTTTCATAGATCCACATGACCACAATTGTCACTTGTTTTAGATGGACTTCTCAAGACATGCACCTCCAAAGCAGTTGGAATCACATTCTTATGCCTGGCAGTGGTCATCGAGAATATTCCAGCTGTATTTCCCAGTTATCATCCATTGATAGGTCCGATCCCAGTGCTTCATCCAACATCAAGCAATAGAAATTTGGTTGGACCATTGATCTACCTTTTTGGATTTTTTGGACCATAATCCATTTTAACCTGAAGTACATGGCATGAAAGAGGCTGTTGTGTATGTATTCAATGCCACAGACCAAAAGTCCTATTGGGTAGGTGGTTTCCATCTGAGGTCTTTGGCAAGTTAAAGTATCTGGATGGCTTTTTCAGTTAAGTTGATTCTTTTTAAGGAACTTGACAGGTGGAAACATGTTATAGGAGAAATATAGAAATGGAGCGATTCAAATCCATTTAATCTGGGGCTAGACATACAAGGCCCTCAAATAGTTCTACCACAACAAAACAAAAAAAATAACCCCCAATACAGCAATATAGAAAATATATAAGCTTTATTGAATAATTTATTAAAATACAGGTAAAACATCATAAATTCAAATAATGTTGGTGGACAGGCCATACAAATGGTAATTGGCAAGACAGCGCAACCACAGGAACAATGAGACAATTAGTTAAACCGTATAACATCTACAGTTGCGTAGCTAAAGGCTCATGGGCCCTAGTGCAAGAGTTCAGCTTGGGCAGCCCCTTCCCTCAGTGCTTTGTGTCTTCTTATGCGGCACAAGGGTCTTTGGGCCCCCTTGGGCTCTTGAACCTGGTAGCAACTGCTACCTCTGCCCCCCCTATAGCTACGCCCCTGAACATGAACATAAAGTGACAGTGCAAAGTAATACTAGTTTCAAATATAAGATAGTAAAAGCCAATTCATGTTACCCGACCATGGCACGCTGATCCCCATCAGCGTGCCATGGTCGGGTAACATGCATTGGCTTTTGGCTGTCTGGCCAATTACCATTTGTATGGCCTGTCCACCAACATTATTTGAAATTATGATGTTTTACCTGTATTAAAGCTTATATATTTTCTATATTGCTGTTAAAGGAGAATGTGTATTTTTACTGATGACCACCGTGTATTGCTCATGTAGAGAACCCTTTCAATGGGATGCAGCAAGCTTGTTGGAACACATGGAGCCACCAGTTTCCAAATGTTCTTCTTAGCTTCCTTTGGAACAGGGGTAGAATATATTCTCCAAGATACGTTCTCCATATCGTAGAAGATGGAGGAAGTAAGGCTACTTTCACACTTGCGTTGCCTTTTTCCGGTATTGAGTTCCGTCATAGGGGCTCAATACCGGAAAAAAACGCTTCAGTTTTGCCCCAGACAGTTTTGAGACAACTAAACAACTTTCAGGGAAACAATACCAATGGGAATTGGCCAAAATGATCTAATTTAATTTTAAGCTGGGCCTACAGACTTAAGATTTTGGCCACAGAAAAAATGCAAAATAGACATATATATGTGTATTTTGAGACTAAAATGCTATCAGGAGCCGGGTAGTAGCTAAAGGCTCATGGCCCGTGGTGTAAGAGTTCAGCTTGGGCCCCTCTTCCCTCAATGCTTTGTGGCTAGAGGCAGGGAAGCACATACTTTAGCCTTTATACTGCCTTAGACAAAAATTGAACCTGACACAACCACTTGAACATCAAGCACTGGTGTCTTTTTATGCAGCACAAGGGTCTTTGGGCCCCCTCAGGCTCATGGGCCTGGTAGCGGCTGCTACCTCTGCACCCCCTATAGCTACGCCCCTGATCAGGAGGGTTGATCCTCTAATGGATTAGGTCATAATTATTAAATTAAACGTATGTACTGCGGGAGACAAGTTAGGCAGGATAACACAACTGACAATGGCAGAGGTGAGGATGTCTATACATTCTGCTCTGTTTTATGGGACGCATACAGCTCTAAGTGTCTCTGTCTTGACTCAATTACTCATGTTAAGTTAGAAATAATCCTATATTTGCCTTTGTATATTAGGAAACCTGCACTTGTATATTAGGAAACTTCATATATAAGACATCTGAGGTTGCTTGATCTTTGACTCAGATCAGTTGGGGGAGGGTTCCTGCTGCAGCCAGTTGCTTTACAGCCAGATGCTCATCTCCTGACACACACCTTAAATAAAAATTGTTTATTTGTTTTTTCGCAAAAAGATGAATTGCTGGGATTTTAAATTAGTTTTCATTTCTTCTTTAAGGCTATAATTTCCTGCAGTCTCCTAAAGGGTTTATCAGCTTTAGAAAAAAACAAACATTTTCATATACCCTATTAGAGAATTCTGAGTTAATAGAGTGGGGTCTTCAGGAACCTCTTCTGTTGAGCAGAGTGGAGAGAAGTTACAAAGAGTGTCTTCTGCTCTGGAGGACCTGTCCTGTCCTGTATTACACAACCTATTGCTGCAAATGGACACTGTGTAATACTTTATTTCTCCTGTGGTGGCACTGCAGGGAAATCAAACATTTACTGCTTGGTCTCCCCACAGACTGAAGCTGATTGCTGGAAGTCCCAGCAGAAAGACACTTTGTGATAACCTCAATCTCAATCTAAAGCAGAGAACCCCTCTTATTGCCCAAGTCGTCCCATTTATTGCCGGTACTGATTTGCCACCATTAACATTGTAAACGATTTGCGAGATCTTTCACATGATAAACTCTCTTTAAAACTCATTAAACGCTTCCCTTTAGTGGCTGTGCCTATATTTGCATTGGAAACGTGTGGGCGACTTTTACTGTTCACCCAAACATTTGGCATTCCAGTGCATAGAACACGCCAAGTGCAAAGGGCTGCGGTGTAAAGATTATATTGTACTATTACACACAAAGTGACAGCGTCTCACAGTCCTGTAATCATTGACTGATATTCACCTCTAACATCCCCTCCAGTTCAGATGCTTTCCGGACCCCTGTCAGAACGGAAGCAGATGTAATTGTATCTGAAAAAACACTGAAAATGCACAAAAAAATAACACAATAGATGCAAACATGATATAGAGACTAAGCCCTCCCTCTGAAACTCTGATCATAACATGTGTGCCCGCCTACTAGCGCCAAGGTGGTCTCAATCAGGCAGGTCCTACTCTAAACCTACATATGCCGTTGGTCATCTACATTCAGGAGAGCAGACCCTGTGCATATAGTGTGCTGCTCCTAGTCACCTCTGTGTGCATCAAGCATCCAATGAGAGGAAGAGCACACACAGCCATATGTACCACCTAATCAAGGTCGCCCCTGGAATAGGTGGGGCAAAAGTGCACAAAAAACTGCTACTCCCAAGGTGGGATAATAGGAACGCATTCAGACTTGAAGGTGCCACTCCTTCATGTACCATATTTTTTTCGCTTTATAAGACGCACCTGATGATAAGATGAACCCCAGGTTTTAAATATTTTTTATCAGACCTCATATCAGATCCTCAGATCAAGCCTCAGGACATCAAATCAAAGCCCCACATCAGACCTTAGATCAACCCTCAGTGTCAGACCCCCATCAGACCTTAGATCAGCCCTCAGTGTCAGACCCCCATCAGACCAAGATCAACCCTCAGTGTCAGACCCCATCAAACCTTTGATCATCCCTCAATTTCAGACCCCCATCAGACCACAGATCAGCCTTCAATGTCAGACCCGCATCAGAGCTCAGATCAGCCCTCAGTGTCAGATCCCCATCAGACCTCAGATCAGGCCTTTATGTCAGACCCCCATCAGACCTCAGATCAGGCCTTTATGTCAGACCCCCATCAGACCTCAGATCAGCCTTCAATGTCAGACCCGAATAAGAGCTCAGATCAGCCCTCAGTGTCAGACCCCCATCAGACCTCAGATCATCCCTCAGTGTCAGACCCCCATCAGACCACAGATCAGCCTTCAATGTCAGACCCGAATCAGAGCTCAGATCAGCCCTCAGTGTCAGACCCCCATCAGACCTCAGATCAGGCCTTTATGTCAGACCCCCATCAGACCTCAGATAAGCCCTCAGTGTCAGACCCCCATCAGACCTCAGATCAGCCCTCAGTGTCAGACCCCCATCAGACCTCAGATCAGGCCTTTATGTCAGACCCCCATCAGACCTCAGATCAGCCCTCAGTGTCAGACCCCAATCAGACCACAGATCAGGCCTTTATGTCAGACCCCCATCAGAGCAGACCTCAATGTCAGACCCCCAACAGATCTTATATCAGCCCTTTATGTCAGACCCCCATCAGACCTCAGATCAGGCCTTTATGTCAGACCCCCATCAGAGCTCAGATCAGACCTCAATGTCAGACCCCCATCAGATCTCAGATCAGCCCTCAATATCAGACCCCCATCAGATCTTATATCAGCCCTTTTTTGTCAGACCCCCATCAGACCTCAGATCAGGCCTTTATGTCAGACCCCCATCAGACCTCAGATCAGCCCTTAATATCAGACCCACATTAGACCTTATATCAGCCCTTAATATCAGACCCACATTAGACCTTATATCAGCCCTTAATATCAGACCCACATTAGACCTTATATCAGCCCTTTATGTCAACACTATCAGCCCTCAGATCAGATTAAAATAAAAAACTCCTCTTACCTCTCCGGTGCCGCGTTTCCTCTCCACGTCCAGTAGTTTCTGCAAAAGTCGCGCTACCCTGTCTTTTTCGGCTAGCGCTGCACTGTCGCTTGACTGCATGCAGTGTCAGATCATGGTGCGCACACTACATCCTGACGCTGTACGCAGTCAGGACAATGCAGTGCCGGCCACAGGAGGGAAATCCAGGGAGGATAAGTACCGGGAGCACTTGCAGCGATTCATTCCCCATTCCCGGGACCTAATGCTTACTAGTGAGCACTTCCATAATGGAAGCGCTTACTAGTATTCATGTTATAAGATGCACTGGCATTTTTCCCCCACTTTTGGGGGGAGAAAGTGCGTCTTATACAGCAAAAAATACAGTATATACTACAGACAAAAAGAACATCCTGCACAGTGTGATAAATATATATGCAGATGTACATGGCTACATTTAAAAAAGAAAAATCACTTAAAATAATTGCACGAACGTAAATTTTTATCTACAATTGTATCCGGTATAGACAATGCTCTGTGAGCTAAACATCCTCCATGACCAGACTGATACATTGTAGCAAACCAGCAGAGAGACATCTGCATGTGCTGCTGGGGTATTTAGCTTACAGAGTATTGTCCAGACTGGATACAATTGTATCCCCCAGGACTAGCGATGTACAGGGTTACTGCCTCTGAATGGAAACAAGAGTACTCACTCGACAGCAAATATCTTGAAAAATGATATCTTGAAAATGAGAAAGAACTGAAACATAAAATTTATTAGAAACTTGAAGGACTTTTCCTTTATGCAATAATTAAACGTCATTTACATAAAACCAGAAAACCTCTTGTTAATGGGTGGTCCAATCTAGAGAACTCATTCACCCTATTAGGGGAGTTAGGCTACGTTCACACTAGCGGCAGTTCGGATCCGTCAGATGAAGGGTGCCGCCGGATCCGGACTGCCGCGGGGACATGTGCAACGCGGTTCCGGCCCCACACATGTCACACAGTACCATATACAGATATACATACACACATACACACAAACACATACATACTTACATACTCCAAGCAGGCAGGCAGGCCGCACGTCTTCACGCCCAGGAGGCTCGCCGCTATGACGATTCCTCACAGCGCCCAGCAGAGGGCGCTGTAGGGAATCGTCATAGCGGCGCGCCTCCTGGCCATGAAGACATGCGGCCTGCCTGGAGAATGTAAGTATGTATGTGTTTGTGTGTATGTGTTTGTATGTATGTATGTCTGTATGTCTGTCTGTCTGTCTGTATGTATGTGGTGACGGATCCGTCCTGAACTCCATTGAAAGTCAATGGAGGGCGGATCCGTTTACCATGTCGGTCACACCAAACAGATCCATCCCCATTGACTTGCATTGGGGGTCATTCCGGATCCGTCTTGGTGCGGATGCCTGGACCGGAGAGAAAACCGCTGCATGCTGCGGTTTGTTCTCCGGTCTGAAGACGGAATGGAATTCTTTCAGGAGCGCTCCGTTGTCTTCAGTTCAGTTTTGTCCATATTGACAATGAATGGGGACAAAACGGAAGCGTTTTTTTCCGGTATTGAGCCCCTATGACGGAACTCAATACCGGAATTTAAAAAGGCTAGTGTCAAAGTAGCCTTAATGTGGGGCAAGTCCTCTGTTCAGGATCCTTGCCTCTGTCCAGAGTGGAGACCATCTCTTGTTCTGAAGGACCTACCCTGTCCTGCATTACACAGACAAACCATTGATATAAAGACACTGATATTGATATATCAGTTCTCCTATGGTGGCACTGCAGGGAAATCAAACCGTCAAGGTACAGGTAGGGAATAGTGCAGCCCTGAGCTCCACCCCACACCACTGTCCCTACTTACTTGCACAGTCCATCCTAACTGATGGTGCGCAACTGGACAGCGGTCCCTAGGTTACGGTACGTGCTGGAGCTTACAGGGAGGGGAACAACGGGAGAAATCAGAAGACAAAGATGGAACACATCTTTAACCCCTTAATGACGATCCACTGTCTTGTCGTTGCTCTTTTAGAGGGAGCAGAGTACTCCTGCTCCGAAGAAACTAACTGTATAACTGTAACTAACAACTGTGGATCTTAGAGCAGTTTACAGCCAGGATCGGAGATAGCTCCAATCCGAACCATTAACCCTTGTGACTACAGCATGATCAAAAGGCATTTCTCCCTCTGACTGGGTCCCAGTCATCAGATCGGAGGCCGAGTAAGCCCTATGCAGTCAGCCCTGGGGACCGAGAAAGGACCCCAGGACTGTGGGTTCTGTAATCCTGCTGTTATGTCGCACTAATGCCACCCTAACCATAGCCTGAGACACAGAATATAATTTATCAGCATACAGGACAGGTATATGTAAAGATGCTGATAGAAAGTAGTCCCTTAATGTAACTATTAAAAGAAAGTATAAAAAATTTTAATGAAAAAGAAAATTAAATAAAAAAGCTAAAAAAACAATAATAAATAGGCACTTACTTTACACTTTTTGCACATAAATTACGTATAAATAAGCAAACACTTATTAGTTATCCGCACGACCGAAAAAACCTGAACAACTCATTGAACAGGTTATTCAGTGTGACAGCATAAACAATACAGTGGAAAAAAGCTATGTCAAAAATCACTTTAGGCGGCCGATCTGAGACACATCGGTCACGCAGTGCCACAGTCCTCGATATATGAGAAAATCCCTTGACATGTCTGTCTGCAGGTCTGAACGGAAATAAGGTGAAAGGGGAAACCACGCTTGTGACTTTCCCACTTTATTTTGTAAAAATTGATTCATGATAATGTCTAATGATGAGTCGGATCTTTACAAGGAACTCGCCTCACACCCTGCAGGGCTGTGTTTGTCACTTAGTCATGAGATCCACGTGATTAATTATGATTTAGCCTCATTTTATTATTCAGACGGTTGAATATTTTTGAATACGATCAAAATTCAGCTCTGTTTTATGAAATTCATTTTGTCATCAGTGCGTTTATTTTGGAGGCAGGGGTGCACCTAGCCTTTCTGCTGCCTGAGGCGAGAACTGATACAGCGCCCTTCCCAAATGCCAATTTCTTAACCTAACCCCTTCCCTTCAGCCCATGATCCTTCAGCTGCCCCTCTCTTGCCCCTTCCTGGTGCTGCCTGAGGCAATCGCCTCACCTGATCTCATTGGTGATGCACCCCTGGCTGCCTGAGGCAATCGCCTTACCTGGCCTCATTGGTGGTGCACCCCTGGCTGCCTGAGGCGATCACCTCACCTGGCCTCATTGGTGGTGCGCCCCTGGCTGCCTGAGGCGATCGCCTCACCTGGCCTCATTGGTGGTGTGCCCCTGGCTGCCTGAGGCGATCACCTCACCTGGCCTCATTGGTGGTGCGCCCCTGGCTGCCTGAGGCGATCGCCTCACCTGGCCTCATTGGTGGTGCGCCCCTGGCTGCCTGAGGCAATCACCTCACCTGGCCTCATTGGTGGTGCACCCCTGGCTGCCTGAGGCGATCGCCTCACCTGGCCTCATTGGTGGTACGCCTCTGGATGCCTGAGGCGATCGCCTCACCTGGCCTCATTGGTGGTGCACCCCTGGCTGCCTGAGGCGATCGCCTCACCTGGCCTCATTGGTGGTACGCCTCTGGATGCCTGAAGCGATCGCTTCACCTGGCCTCATTGGTGGTGCGCCCCTGGCTGCCTGAGGCGATCGCCTCACCTGGCTTCATTAGTGGTGCGCCCCTGGCTGTCTGAGGCGATCGCTTCACCTGGCCTCATTGGTGATGAACCCCTGTCTGCCTGAGGCAATCACCTCACCTGGCTTCATTAGTGGTGCGCCCCTGGCTGTCTGAAGCAATTGCCTCACTTGGCCTCATTGGTGATGCACCCCTGGCTGCCTGAGGCGATCGCCTCACCTGGCCTCATTGGTGGTACGCCTCTGGATGCCTGAGGCGATCGCCTCACCTGGCCTCAGTAGTGGTGCACGCCTGGCTGCCTGAAGCAATCGCCTCACCTGGCCTCATTGGTGGTGCGCCCCTGTTTGGGGGTTACAAAATGACTTTTGTGTTACGAAATAATTTATCACCATTACAGTATGACTGGGCGTTATTAACTGTTTAATAGCTACCAATTTTTAGCTAGTCACTTGGTCCCACCAGAAGAAACGGTTCTGATGGCCCACACTCCAGCTATTCAGAACCAGAGACGTTATTCCATTAGTTCATTCATTCGTTCCTGCGGTTAGGCCACTTTGATCCGGAAACCGTAAAGGAGATTTCCAAGACTTTTCTGCTGATTTTCTACGAAAAATGTCTTCCTCCTAGTATGTAACCCCCGCAGGCTACATGTGCATGAGCCCTAAATCAGCTTGATTTGGAAAATGTCACAAACTCAGATAGCGTAAATGCCTCTTAATTCATAAAGTGCATTTTTTTTTGTAGCCAAAGAACTGGTTTTGTCAGACTAGTACAATAACATAACAAGCTAAAAAAAGACTCCAGCGTCAACTGTTCAGGATCAAATCAGACGATCAGATGATCCTCCCCACGGTAAAACCCCATATAATTTATCATATGCATTTGCAGTGGCACCTGACGGGTTCAATGACGGAGGACCCACTCCCTGTTCATTGTACCTGCTAGTTACAAAGAAATGTGCTTCATGAGGAATTAATTCGTCACAAATCCATTTAAAAAAAAAAAAAAAAAATCAGCGAAGCAGTAGAATCGAACTTCTCTCATCTCTAGTTAAAAGCTTAGAAAGGTCACTAATTCAAGGGGTTTTCTGAGACTCTTCTACTTCAGTATCTGTTCGGAAGGGATCCCAGATGTCAGACCCCTACCTAGGGGCGAATTGGCCATAGACCTTACAGGGAAATTTCCCGGCGGGAAATGTGTATTTTGTGCAACTGGCAGTATTATGTGATGGACTGTGGTATATGACTCTTGCTGGCCCTGTCTTCCATCAATTTGGACGTGACTGCAAAATGGGGCCACTTTTAGTATTTTTTCCAGGGCCATTTTAAAGAAGAACTCCCGCAAAAAATGTTATTCCATGTCCTGCTAGAAATGTACATGATGTAATCTGTAGTGAATATCATTTTCTTACCAGTGTCTGTATTTGTGAGTTATATCTCCCTGATGTTTCTCATCTGTGTCATGTTACCAGCAATCAGACTCACCAACTCACACAGCAGCTTATGTGTGGACAGGAGTCTATTTCTCTATGTATTTCTATGGGAGCCTAACTCTCAGTCTCATAGGAATGAATAGAGAAGTAACTGGCTTCCTGTCCTGGGTCAGTTGGAGGTCAGGGGGTTGGTCACATGACCCAGCTGCAATTAGAAGAGAGGGGATAACTCACAAATACAATCTCTGATAAGAAGATTGCATTCACTACAGATTACATCATGCAGCTTTCTAACAGGTCAGAGAATAAAATGTTTGTGGGAGTTCTTCTTCAAGTTCCCAGTCTGCCCCTGGCCCTACTAATCAGAGGAAAGGTCATCAGCAGAAAGTCTCAGAAAACCACTTGAATTAGTGACCTTTTTAAGCTTTTAACATTACTTAATTTTACTAATGTGACAGAATAGATTCTGTGGCTACAAAATTAGTTTTGTGCCACTGCAAATGCATTTTATTAATGATATGAGGTTTGTGCCCAGGGAAGGATCATTTAATGGGCCGGTTTGATTCTAAAGCATTGACATTTAGTTTTTTTTTGCTTGTTATGTTATCATACTAGTTTGACAAAACCAGTTCTGTGGACACAAAAAAATACACTTTATGAATTAATTGCTGGGAACACTATCAGACATGGCCACCTGTCCCAAATCCAGCTAATTTAGGGCTCATGCACGTGGGACGCCTGTAGCCAGCAGGGTGTACATACCACGGGGCTCACATTTTTTTGTTTTGAATTCCATATGAATCCATTAGGAAAACAAAATGTGTCATCCTCCAAAGCTTTTAGAAGAAAATAGTGTCCTCCGGGCCCAACATATGGTCCATAATTTAGGCCTTTTGGGAATTTGCATGCCGACATATAGGTTATGTGCTTTGCAATGTGTTTGAGCCTTCTAGATGCGGTGCAGAAGATGAAATACTATAACCATAGGGGTCACAGTGATTGCAGTTGCAACTGGGCCCCATAATTCAGGAGACATGCTCTACCCCAAGACATCTCTAGGGTAAGAACAATGCGCAGACCCATGCAGGGTCTTGGTGTACAGGGATCGGAGATGGAGTGGGATCCAAGTGGACAGCATGGCACCCCCATGAAGAGGAGACCTCTACACTACTGTGCCCACAAGACCAAGAATCCCCCACTACCTGGGCCAAGTGGGAGAAGGGCAAAGGGCTGGTTGCTGTTCATTGGTAAATTCTGTCAGGATCCCATTCAAAAGTTTGATTTAGGGCCCTGCACTTACTAGTTACACCCTTATGAACGACCACATCAAGCTTAGAATGGCCCACAGGGGAACAGGTGAATACCTTGGTGGACCCCCGAGTAAGGTGGGCCTTTAATACCCACCCCCTGCACAGGTGACACATGGAACTATAGATTGACTGTACTACATATAGAGAGGCAGGATCAGGGCCAGGACCGTGGGTAGGCAAAGGGGGAGGACGCATTCTGGTCACTGAAAAAAACTTTGTGATTGTTACTAATGAGCGCTTCCATTGTGAAAGTGCTCATTAGTACACTGCAGCTTTGAGCCAGGGAGCCATGAGTATATCTGTTATCAGTCACCTCTCCTTGCTCTTCTTCCAGTCCTGTCCTGACTTCCTACAAAGTCAGGTCAGACATAGACTTGCCTTCTGACCTGATGCTATGCAGACATCAGGTCACAGTGCAGAGCGGGAAGAAGAGACAAGCTGTCGAGTGGAGGAGTTGTCCAGAGAGTAGATGGAGAGGTAAGTTGTTTTATTTTTATTTTTTTTGTCTGATCTGAGGTTTGCAGAGATCTGAGAGAGGGAGGAGAGAGGGAGCAATGGGGGCACATTAATATTGAGGTCTGTAGAGATATGAGGGATGGGGGGGGGCACATCAATATTGGGGCCTGATCTGAGGTCTGTAGAGAAGTAAGGGATGGAGGGGGGCACATGACTATTGGGGTCTGATCGGAGGTCTGCAGAGATCTGAGGGAGGGGGGAGGAAGGGAGCAATGAGGGCACATGAATATTGATGTCTGTAGAGATCTGAGGTCTGTAGAGGTCTGAGGGATAGAGGGGGCACATCAATATTGGGGCCTGATCTTAAGTCTGTAGAGGTCTGAGGGATAGAGGGGGGCACATCAATATTGGGGCCTGATCTTAAGTCTGTAGAGATCTGAGAGATGGAGGGGCACATGAATATTGGGGCCTTATCTGAGGTCTGCAGAGATCTGAGGGAGGGGGCACATCAATATTGGGGCCTGATCTTAAGTCTGTAGAGATCTGAGAGATGGAGGGGCACATGAATATTGGGGCCTGATCTGAGGTCTGCAGAGATCTGAGGGAGGGGGGGGGTCACATGAATTCCAGGGTCTGATCTGAGGTCTGCAAGCATCTGAGGGAGGGGGGCAGATACTTTGTCCAGGTCCTGGGCAGGATATAGCAACTCAAAAAGTCTATGTTCATGTAAAAAACTGGGGAGATTATTTAGCAAACTTTAAGTGGCTGAGATGACTTGTAAGGACAGAGGTAGGCCTGCCAGTATCCTGCCTTCTCCAAGTCGGTACAAGGACCCCCATAATCAGTCATCTTGTAGCTGTCTGTCACTGTGTGAGCAGTTAATATTTGCATATAGCCATACAGTGGGCTCCCAGAATGAATTTTACTGGTGGGGCCTGGGCACCCCAGTCCAACACTGGACCACATACTGTAAATAAGCAGTCATATCCACTCCATAGTCACAGAATCCCATCACTCCAGCATTTTTGGATTTGGAGCATTACATCAATATCATACACCAATTATAGGGAGCATCCACATTTTGGTCATTTTTACATGGCCAACTCACTACTTAAATGCCATTAAAGGGTTTCTCCGGGACTTTAACTTTGATAGCCTACCATTAGGAGGGGGTATCAATGTTTGATCATTGAGGGTCAAACTCTCCAAAAACCATGCCAGTCAGGACAACAAAGAGGTTGAACGCCAATAATCAAACATGCATTAGGATTGGTGTGATGGAGACCATGTGATCCTTCTTGGCCAGTCAGCAGACCCTGATTAAAATACAGGGTCCATTCTTCTAGGGTTCAGGTATTTCATTTTATTACATCAATTCGTCTCTGTTGAGCATTTTTTCTTTTGAAGTCTTTGTATATTGTGATGCCACATTTTTGGTCTACCAGGGTAATAGTTTGTATTTCTTTCACTTGGAGCAAAGATGCAATTCATACCCCCAAGCTATGTCGTTAGGGTCTTCTAATACTACTGTATTTATTGTCTTTGCTAGTTTCGGTAGAAAGTTTCTGTCCCATTGATGAGCCAACCCCCCTCTGGGTCTAAAATTTTGCATCCCTCCATATCAAAGAGGCACCACTGGGCTATTAGCTGATTATGTTGGGCCGCAATCTTTGTATTCGTCATTGTGCTGTTGTCTTTACTTCCTGCGGTTCTGTTGTCAACTATTAATGGTGGATTACCAATTCAATTGGTGCAATCTGGAATTGTGAATTGGAAAGATAGAAAGAAGAATCTAATTGCATCTTCATCATCATCTGTCTGAAATCAGTTGATTTGGTTCAGACGATCCTCCAAGTTAGATATCTAATGTTGGCCATACACACAATAGGAAAATAAAACAGAAGCACCTAAGAGATGCCAGGTGCTAATCCCTCGGTATAATTCCAGACTGGGGATTCCTTGAATGTAGCAAAAGATGGACGAGGCAGCACACTGGACTTGAAGTGAATAAGTGGATGTTTATTTCACCCAAAGAAACCGCAACGTTTCAGCTCTCTCTATGGAGCCTTTGTCAAGCAGTAATGTTGGCCATACATATTAGTTTTATATTGATGTGTTGACAGTCCATGCCCACTGCCCTCCTCTCCCTCCTTGCCGGTATGGGCACCAACTAAGGCTAGTTTCACACCTCTGGCATTGTCATCCGGCAGCTTCTCTCCAGCCGATTCTCAGCATATTTGCCAGCCAGACCCCATTATAGTTAATGGGGTCAGCAGGCATTGCATTTGCGTCCGACAGGGTGTTCTTATACGAAATTGCTGCCGGAGATGTGACACTAGTCTAACTCACCCAGCAGCAGGACAGGCCGCTGGAGTCCTGTGTCCCCTGCTGCAGGCCTCACTTTGCACTTTGGCCACACTATGCTCCTCTTTGGTTCTGCGGTAGGGCACATGCGCACGTTTCCAGGCACACGTGTACCCTTATCTTCACCAGTCAATGCCTAGACACCTGTGGACACTTAAGGCACCTTTCCCTAGTGACATTTGCCTGAGCAATAGGTTCATTTTGTACACTAGTCCTGAAAAGATCCACTATTCTGTTAGTCTGCCCTTGTACTGACCTCTGCCTGATTCCTGACTCTGACCCTCCACTGCCTATCCTGACCCATCCCTGATTACCATATTGACCCTACGCTACCTGCCCTCACCTTGAACTTGTTTCATGGATTTGCACAAACTCTGTCTGCCCTGACCTCAGCCTCTTACTGAGCTATGAGTTTGCCTGATCCCTTTGCATCTGTATCTCTGACCCCCATGGGTCAGCTGTCAACCACAACAGGACTACACTAGGAGGTAGTGGCCAAGGCTGCTTGATAAAGGCTAAGGTACAGCTGAAACGTAGCAAGGTTTGGGTGCATTGATGGAATAAAAGGTCACTGATTTCACCGCAAGATTTGGGATGCTGTCTCTACTTTTTTATTTTTCATGCTGTTTACTTTGGAGCTGAAGGACTGAACTCCAGCAAGGGACGTGCATCCAGGATACCACGGTCAGCCACGAAAACAGGTGCTGTATCAACCTTTCTTCTGTCCAAAGTCAAACCAGTTGGTTGGCACAGTGGTTCCACACTCACTGATTGTTACATATATCAGCCGATTTTGGAAGGACTGGCCGGACATCCCCTGACAGTAGATTTTGAGGGAGATAAGGATTGGCTGTTGGATTTCAACATGACCAATACTTTTGTTCATTCTTGGCTAAGCAAACAAGGTATGGGAGGATTGGGAGATAGGTAACGAGTCTAGAGATGAGCGAGCATGTTCGGGAGTGGTAGCGTACGCATCTTCTAATCTGTACGCTAATGCGTACGCATCTTGTAATTTGGACGCATTAGCGTACAAATTTATAAGATGTGTACGCATTAGTGTACAGATTAGAAGATGCGTATGCATTAGCGTACAGATTATAAAATGTGTACGCTACTACTCGAAAATTGCTCCCGAGCATGCTCGCTCATCTCTAGTAACGACCAAACAATCATCCAGCCAACTAGTATCTCATGTGTCTGGCCAGCCTAAAGGTTTCCATATGCATAACATACTGTAGGTGTATAGCTAAGCCCAGCATGCATGATTGTTCAGTAGTACAGAGAAAATAAGTAGTTTCCAAAATTGAAAATTGGATGGGTCCAATTACTTGACATTTGATATTTTAGGGCAAAAGTGTATTATATGGTTGGCTAGGTCTTAGGTCTACTAATGACCACCTTTGGCCTTGTCTAAAAATGTCTTGACTTGACATCCAACAATGACTGGGAAGCTGGATGGAGATAATTGATGTCATCATTTGAAAGATGTTTCCATTAAAATACACATTTGGATCACTCAACCATGCTTGTCTATATCCAGATGGGCACCACTGCAAAATATGTGGTGGCCTTTGGGATCCAGGTACAAATGCAACTCCTGCACCCCTTACCCTACCTGATGTGCGGACATCTTCTGCAGTGGAGTCTGTAGCAATAGACATAATGATTTTCTTGAACTGGTTTGGAGAACCCCTTTTTTGCTTGATGGGTCATTGACAATAAGCCAATTGGGTTTGTGGCTCTTTTTGTGAATGGCAGGAGCTGGACATGAACAAAAATAAGAGCCCAAGATTCCTTTGGACCTCTTCCTAAAGACACAAAGGGGTAGTTCACGGTCATCATATAGCTTTAGGTAGTACTAGTTACCTCATAGTAATGTATGGCTCTCTATAAACTGATTGAAGGGGTTGGTAGTTCTCTCAAATCATAGAATCTGGAAGTGGAGAAACGTGGGATGTAATATCCACAAAGAGTGAGCAAGAGTGAATTAAAGGAGATGAACCAGAAGAGACCAAATTGTCCCTCAAAAAACAAGACCTGACACATCAACATTTGTGAGGTCCTCAAGACCATAATTGGTTTGGTCCTTCAGGGATTAAGAAAGACTTTAGGACAACTCTGCTACATGGTCATTGATATTCTGCTTGTGGACAAGCCTCATCAAAGCCAGTGCCCTGTGGCTATAAGACCAGCCCTCATTAGCTCATCCCTTTGTAAGTACAGTCATGATAATTACAGAGCAGTCAAGGAGCTAAAAGTTCGAGGAAATTAGGGATTGTGAGGCCGTATCATGTCAAATAGTACAAAGCCTGACCCCAGGATCGCTGCACCTACAAAATCCACACACCATTCAGAAATAATCATCTGACAATGCACTTAATATAGTAATTAGAGGAAGAACTGAGATTATCTACCGTGAATGAGCAGTGGCCGTCTCACCATTGTCTGCCATTGCTATACTGGTGGTCATGGGTGGTGCAAGGGTTTAAGACGTAAGGGACCAAAGTGGTCTCCACTGTGCTATTCAGCCATTCACAGGTGTCCTAAAATCCCAAAGATCTAGACCAGGAGAAGTGGAAAACCATAGAAACTTATAGGAAACTAGTAATGTCAATGAGAAGGCTAACTAGCCAGGAGGTTGGGAGATGGGGGTAAGTGGTATCTGCTCTGTGATGGCACTAAATGGGCACTATAGTGAACTATTTACTGTGCTGAAAATGGCTTTGAGAGGGCAAAGTATGGCATCATGTTGACCAAGTATGGTGTTGTCTGGAATCTCTTTAAAGTTTATGGACATTGCGGAGATATTTCTCTTGGTTTAGATCAGTGCCGCCCCGATATCAACTCCCTGATTACAACCCTCAATATCACAGTGTGTCCTCGTCTGAGATGTGTAACTTCTATAGATACATTACTGATTTCCTCTTTTATTGTCTCACAGATATGGATACCAAACGGTCTATCATGTTCCCAGGATCTGCACATTTTCTCGATCCCATGCTCTCCAGAAGAAGAAGTTACCTGATTCCACAGGAGCCTCTGTCATCATCTATCATTTAACTTTGCGGCACTCCAGCAGGGAAGGTGTGAGGCACAGAAGATGAGGGTGGTGGTGGTGGTGATGAGGGTGGCTGTACTACAATGTCAAATGCTGCTCCACCGCTCCCCGGCTCGGGTTAATGTTAGATGAGCAGCAGGTTGCAAGGCAGGAGGATGGGATCGGGGGGAAGAAATGATCAAGCTTGGTTGCAGCCAAAGAATGGTGGTAAAGTGCAAATATACAGAGTAGGCACAGTTCTCAGGTATATCAAAAGACAAGGTTGCATATAGAAGTGGATGATATGATGATCCCGAGTAGCTTTTGACTAAGCAATACCACCAAAGGCATACAATTTCTCTCTCCCAGTACCTCAACAACGCCCAACTGCAGGGTACAGTCCTTTAACAGATGGCTAGTCTGTCTCTATAAGGTTGAAGGGCACCTGAGGCAAATGACCCATTACACATGCAGTGAAGTCCACAGCCTAACACATGTGTTTCCTTCACGGATGTCTTGTACAAGCGCTGTTCCTTTTAATAGTCCACGTGGTGAGCGCGCTGACGTCACCAAAGGTCCTTTTGCATGGGAAAGAAGAAAGAAGACACCGGCTGCGCGAACAAGTGGAAAAGGTGAGGGTTTTTTTATTATTTTTAACCCCTAAAGGCCATTTTAACTATTATTTTCTGTTATAACCATGTTATAACAGAAAATAAAAAAGGGAAGTTCGGGTCCCCATTCCCTGGGGTATATGTAATGATCAACCCAACCACCCACCCCCCTACCCCTGGAAAAAAATTGTGTCCTCCTTTTAGGAAACTTGGATCTGGTCACCCTAGGATAGGTCATCAATAAAAATAACTTAGACAACCCCTTTAACATTACTTGTTGGATGTAGTACCCAATACATTTTACTTCAAGGACATGGTTCTATACTTAGTGAGACATGTACGTAAATGTCAGTGTAATGATTCCACATCTTATCTGCTAAGCTCCATCTAGTTGATAAGTGTCAGAGGCTGGATATTTGTTGTCTCAAACCAGAGGTCATGTTTTCTCCTTTGGCTTGAAAATTTCCTAAGGTCCACTTCCTTATTCATTACAAGTTCAGTAAGAGTATTGGTACACTGCAAAGTGCAAAAGAATGTATTTCTATGTAAAATATGCCTTAACTGTATATGAATCCTTGACGTATTAATAGGCCATATTCACAGCCACCTCTAGATGGGGCTATCTACAGAGGAGGGACATTCTAGAGACAGGTCAGTCTAGTCTGAGACCGAAGAGAGAACAGATGCAAGATGTGAGACCTGAAAGCTCAGCCTTTCCTGGACCTAGGTACCAGCCAGGACAAGGCCATAGAAAAACCTTTCTCTGCTGGAGAAGCAGGCCAGATGAAAAGAGGGGGTGTAGAGTCAAAGTCACTGGAGAAATGCTGTCGTAAGAGGAACATAAAAGGGGTTCTCCAAGTTATATATATTGATGACCTATCCTTAGATCGGCGGGGGTCCGACACCCGGCACCCCCGCCGATCAGCTGTTTGAAGAGGAGGCATGTGCCGTACCAGCGCTGCCTCCTCTTCACTGTTTACATGCTGGCCGTAACAGGGGTAGCGGTGAGTAGGTGTAATTACACCTCACCGCCCCATTCATTACACGTCAAATTTCTGAATTTTAGAATCAATTCTCTAATCTCTAGTTTCCAGTAACCTTGATGTGGCTATTACTACATGAATTTACAGATCTATGAATTGGAAACCCTGAAGACTACATCATACTGGGTCATTCATCTGGAGATGTCTTTCAAAATTTGCATTACTTAGAACCAGGGGTGGATTGGCCATAGACCTTACCAGGAAATTTCCCGGAGAGCCGATGTCCAGGGGGCCACCTTGGCCCTCCTCATGGCCGGCCAGTGGAAGTTTTTGGGGATGTATTTTGTACTGCTGGCAGTATTTTGTGATGGACTGTGGTATTTTGCTCTGTTGGGGTGGTATAATGTGCCACAATATGGTATTGCTGGCCCTGCCTTCCATCAATTTAGACCGAACTACAAAGCGGGGCCTCTTTTAGTATTTTGTCCAGGGCCACTTTAAGTTACTAGTCCGCCCCTGCTTAGAACCTATTTTCTCATATTCAAACATATTACAGAAGACATTGACCCTATGTCCTAGCGTCCCTTCAACCAATGGTAAATAGGAGACAAAAAAGGTAATTTTACAGATTTAGCAGGTTCAAGTAAAGGCTCCCAGGATGGAAAAGTAACCTGTCTATCCGGTCTGAGCACTATCCATAGAACGGACAAAAATTTGGCAGGAGACCAAAAAAGCCTGAGTACAATGGATGTTTTGGAGCTGCTTTCAGTCAGCACTGATTTATGGCTTCTAAATGGATTCAAACAAAGGTGTCTTATTGAAAAATCTATATGGAAGACGCCTACGCCGAGTGTTATACAGCTCAGGTGTCAGTCTCCAGCAAAACAAGAGATTATACAAAAAGAAAGTGGGATGATGCATGCCGAGGGGGCTCCATGCAGAAAATTTCACATCTTCAAAAATGTGCTGTAGTAAATGCCCATCAAATATCCCACCAGAAAGAAAAAATAGCCAATGTAGATCTGAAGAGAGTCCTCCACTGCGGTCGGTAAAAATTATTTCATTCTGCTCATAGATGTTTGGTTTTGGAGGAGGCGAAGCAGACAAGAAAGATTGGACATAATACAGCATGCTGTCCTCTCCCCTCCACCAGGCTTCTTGGAGCCGGAAATGGATAAAGCCTTCCCTCGAAGAAAGAATTTTTAGAGTTTTCCCTATGGTATTTTTTCTATAAATATAAGGTCAATACTATATTAAAGGGGAAGGACTATAAACAATGTTTATTCCATTTATGACCGATCAGACCCCCGTGGGAGTGAAGCGTTGCAGGCATAACCATAGCTCCATTCGCTTGTATGGGACTGATGGAGATACCTGAACATTGCACTTGGCAGTGTCATAAACAACAAATGGATCAGAGATCACACATATCCACGACCACTACATTCACACAAGGGACTCAAAAACCTTCCAACCTCTCTGATCGCTCGGGGTCCCCAGATTGGCTGGGTCCGACTCTTGTGCAGGATGGGAGTGATAGAGGCTCTGGCTGCTACAGTCAAAGTGGCTTTCCTCACACTGTTGCTCCCTAGAACCATGGAGTGAAAGGAGGGGACACCCTTTTTTCCCTCACACCCTGGTTCTCAAGCTCCTGTCTTATGGTATTTAGGGTCCCCGTGATGTTAAGTGTTTGTATGGGTGCAACAAGACAATGAGTGTGGAGTGCAAAGGCCGGCAAATGGTGTAGGAGTCAGTAACCACGCCTGAAGTAACAAAATAAACATCTTTCTTTACTGAAGTGCAAAATGGGAGTTGTAGTACATCCAACAGAAGTAAAATACAGTTCCAGTTGTACACAGTTCAATACTTCCCAGATAATGGTGTATGGATTTAGGCAGTAATGGGAGTTATGGCCTTCTTCCCTCTCTATCTGTATCAAGTCTCTTCCAGTAGATTCTCTGGTGGGCAATATTACTTGTGTTATGGTGGCTGTAATGTCTACTGAGAGGGTATAACAGGTACGACTGGCCAAGTCATTTCCAGGTGTGAAGGGTTTCTTAACAGTGTCCCTCACTGCAGTAAAGTCTAAATAGCTTAGGTAGCAGGTCACCTTATTGACTCCAATGCTCAGATGCATCACAATTGTCATTTTGTGGGGGATGCAAGTAGTCACCAAAACAGGTATTTCAGGAGAGGTGACAGATCTTCTTTAAGGAGACTCTGTCATCTCCAAAATCAGTTTCAAAGCAAGCATACCAGCATGCAGGGTAGGTACCGACCCAGGAGAAGGACTGAAAGATTTACTGTCAGGACCCACTGAACAGTAATATACAATTATATACAGTGACAGGACATACAGCATATTCATGTAGGAAATGGACGGAATGGTTGCCTGGCCTGATCTGAGAGAATGATCTTTACTGACCACAAGATTGAGAGTTGCATGGGAGGAGGGGGTTACTGGGGCAGGGGAGAGTTTAAAAATAAGCTGTGTGGCCCAGTCAGTTCTAGTTACATCACTGCTTTTATTTTTATGTAAATAAGGCTTTAGGTGCACCATTGCTCTGTCACTGAGGGCCTCCCCCTCCCTGAGATTTAACAGCCATTAGTGATGATGCAGGAGAAGCCAGGTGCACTGAACATCGTGGTCCCGCCCACGGAGCACCAAAAACTTTATTCGATTAAAAATAAAAAGACGTATTTTTCAGGATTATGGTGCTGATTCATATTTACCTGATCCCCACTGCTGCGTCATGTCACTGGGTCATGCGATGCATGGGTGACACAGGTCAAACCAGATGTTGATGTGGAGAGACCAGGGACCTGCAGAGCCGGCGGGCCAGCGATGGAGCCAGAACCCAGCATCGGGGATCAAGTAAGTAGGATCATCAATGTGGGTCTGGCCACGATCTGCAGAAAAGTTGAACAAAAGTTTTAAGGATTCATAAAACACAGATATGTAATACAGCCATGTACATGCAAACGATATATCCTGCTGTTGAGATCCCCATTTGTATTTTGTGGGAATCCCGCAGCAGAATCTGCCACAGGAGACATGGAGCATTACATAGAAATCAGTTGTGCAATACATGAAGATGTCGGGTCCTCCAAAGCAAAAATAGGACACTCTCTCTAGTCATTGTCCACCCTGTGAGGATCCTGCATGGTGCACACCAACCCTAACAGAGTATATGATTTTTTTTTTTTTTTTAAATGGACAGCCCCTTTAAGGTACTCTTGTGAAGAAGGATCATTGCCTCAACTAGTTTGCTTTCGGTAAACTTACACTTGCCCCAAGGAGGGATACAGTCTACAAAGGGCCCTGTGCAAAAAATAATATATGGGCTCTTGGTTTCCTTCCAATCTGATGATTGTTGGGCTTTGCTACCCCAAAGGGAAGTGTCAGGGAAGAATAGGAGTGGTAGTGGTATGAATGGTGGTCACGTCCT
The DNA here is from genome assembly GCA_900303285.1 of Rhinella marina. Classification (NCBI taxonomy): domain Eukaryota; kingdom Metazoa; phylum Chordata; class Amphibia; order Anura; family Bufonidae; genus Rhinella; species Rhinella marina. Next base: position 59,322 of record ONZH01015724.1, read on the forward strand.
CACAGTGGCTCCCTTACTCCAAGGGCCAGCAAAGTAATGAGGGGGTCACATATAGAAGTAGTTGTGGTTTGAGCCAGGACACACCTTGCTTGGAGTCTTCTGCTTGATGGAAGATGGGTGTTGTGGTGCATGTAAAAGACAGGACACAGGAGTGGGGGTGCAGTTAAACTAGAGTACAAGAATCTTTACTGAAGTGCAAAACCACTGGTACTTCCACAGATGATAGAGGCACAATCTTATTAAACAGTTCCAACAAGCTCTGGCTGAAGTATGTGTAACCTCCAGAGATACGATTCTTTACATACCATCCCAGTTGAGGGGTGCACTTAAATCCAGTTTCTTCTGCACTGTCTGCAATTACTAACTGCGAGGTGCAGACTTCAAATGCAAGCTGCCCCACAAGCAGGAAAGGGCAGTCGGAGATCAGAAATACCCTAACCAAGGCTGTGAGGTCTATTAGCCATAAACGTGCGTTACCCTCACAGACTAAATCCTGCACTCACTCTTTCATCTGCTCAACAATCTCAGAGTTTCCTCAACTACATACATCCTTGGGGTTCACTGAAGTCCTCTGGGCATCAACCGAGCTGGTGCTGACTGACAGGATTGGAAGTCTCTCCTTCAGCCTTGGATCAACACACTCCTGACTGTGGACTCAGCTAAGGAAAGGCCTCGCCTAGAAGCATCTCAAGGGTAGACTTAACCCTAGCTTACCGCTTATGCAGACGGTGTAAGATATTCCAGTTTTGACCACTAGCAGTGAACTAGTTGGTCAATGCACCTTTATTGGTCCTCAAACTCCTTCATTGTGCACCAACTTTTAGGAGCCCCGGGCGAGAAGCCTTCCTACAGTCTCTTATGTACATTCTACATGATAAAGGCACAATTATTTCTTCTTCTGAAGTAGCAGAGGTCCCTATGTCTGCAGGGCCCCGTGCAGCAGCACAAGTATCACAAGTTCTACATCCACCCCTGATTGACCCCATTTTTGGTCATTGTGGAGCTTTCTTACAGCTCCCTGACCTTTCCGGCACTCCCTCACAGAACAGCTTGTACTATACAGCCTGGAGCACAGGACTCCACCATGCTTGTTTGTTTGGTCTACAAGTCACAGTTCTGTCTTCATATTTAGACATCGGCCCTGGAAATATTTGCATCCGTGGGAACCTTGAGAACTTTGCTCAGAATTTACCTTTGTCATCGTTGTTATCAATGCATCATGACATCCATCAATACGATGGAAAAATATAAACTGTACGGGTGATCCACCTTTACAAACATTTTTTATTGTCTCAAAGCATAAAGAAAGTTAATTAAGCAGTCTTGATTAATAAATTTCTTACCATTTCGTGCATACAGCTCCTATGCAGACCTATGCATCTTCATTTTCCAATGTTCAGACCATCTTCCTGCAGGAGATCTGGGGCATGGAGGCGCACGGAGCACATATATAAGACCGACCACTCCAGCCACCGGCTTAAAAATAAAATGGTTTTATTCCATGCCGATAAAACTTGACAACCTCACAAGGACACATCAAGAAAAACTGTGTCTCCATGGTAACAGACTACAAACAAACCCTGTGTTGTCTGATACTGCCAGGGGCGGATTGGCCATAGACCTTACAGGGAAATTTCCCGGTGGGCCAATGCCCAGGGGGCCGCCTGATACCTCCTCAAGGCCGCCAGTGGAAGTTTTTAGGGATGTATTTTGTGCTGCTGGCAGTATTTTGTGATGGACTGTGGTATTTGGCTCTGTTGGGGTGTTATAATGTACCACAATATGGTATTGCTGGCCCTGCCTTCCATCAATTTGGACCCGAAGACAAAATGGGGCCACTTTTAGTATTTTTCCCAGGGCCACTTTAAGTTCCCAGTCCGTTCCTGGATACTGCAGTCGCTTGTTATCCCACTCTATAGAAAATGAGGCACAAAAGGGATAGAACTTTTCAAACAACTTTCTGAGAACTTTTCTCATCTTCTCCATTGGAGGATTTGCCTTATGGCACTCTCACATCTCACTTTTACACCATTCTTCCCCTCCTGGTGCGCCAACATTGTCATCCTGCTGCTACCCCCAAAATTTGTGCCTGTTGTGTACCCAATAACCCAAATACTATACTCCAGAAATAACAGAACCATACAGCTAGCCCCCCCCCCCCCACATAGTAATAATGCTACCAGGACTGCTCTCAATAGTAATAGTCCATATTGTACCCAATAATAATAATAATCCCCCGCAGAACCCTCTAAAAGTGACCCCGTTTTGTAGTCGGGTCCAAACTGATGGAAGGCAGGGGCACCAATACCATATTGTGGCACATTATACCACCTCAACAGAGCCAAATACCACAGTCCATCACAAAATACTGCCAGCAGCACAGAATACATGCCCAAAAACTTCCACTGGTCGGCCGTGAGGAGGGCCCAGGTGGCCCCCTGGGCATCGGCCCACCGGGAAATTTCCCTGTAAGGTCTATGGCCAATCCGCCCCTGCACTATAGTTACCCTGGTATTTATAATGCCCTCTGTAGTAGTGCACCCTGTATTATAATGCCTCCTGTAGTGCCAATATATATACTGCACCTCCTATAGTGCCCATATGTATAATGCCAACTGTATTATAATGCCCCCATGTAGTGCTCTGGCCTGCATTATTAGCGATCCCTGTATCAGTGGTCTGGCCCATATTATAATGCCCCGATGTAGTGCTAGCACGTATAATGCTCTCCCTTCCCATAGTATAATGATCCCTTGTAGTGGCCTCCATAATATAAATAATTCTCTCCCCCTGTAGTATAATGCCCCCATATATATATAATGCCCTCCCCTCCGTAGTCCCCCTGTAGTATAATGCCATATATATATAATGCCCTCCCCTCCGTAGTCCCCCTGTAGTATAATGCCATATATATATAATGCCCTCCCCTCCGTAGTCCCCCTGTAGTATAATGCCATATATATATAATGCCCTCCCCTCCGTAGTCCCCCTGTAGTATAATGCCATATATATATAATGCCCTCCCCTCCGTAGTCCCCCTGTAGTATAATGCCATATATATATAATGCCCTCCCCTCCGTAGTCCCCCTGTAGTATAATGCCATATATATAATGCCCTCTCCTCCGTAGTCCCCCTGTAGTATAATGCAGCCGTATATATAATGTTCTCCCATAAGGACACAGGCGTTCGTGACCACATCATCTCACCAACCTACAGGCCTATGAGACTGAGCGATGTGTACAGGAGCCTGAGGTTTTCGTGCCCCCCCATCAGAGGCAGGTCAGCTGCTGCCTGGGGCAAAATGCTCATCTCGCCTCATGGCAGAAGCTTCCCTAAGTGATGCCAGACATGGCAAAATGAGTGCAAGTACAAGAACGTGAGAATCTGCTAAAATGCTGAAGTTTTCAATGTCTTTTCATGAATTTGACCCCTCGAAGTGATAGCTGTGAGAGGCTGGTGTGGTAAGTGATCCCGCCGATGTATTAAACAAAATAGATATTATACTATTGTTTGCATCCATGTGTTCTACAAAGGAAACTTGATCCACAGGGGAACCTGAAGAGACACGACCATAACCCCCTGGTGATAAAGAGGGATCACATCAGGACAAGCAGGGAGGCATAATATACCTAGTAAGGGACGCATACAGTATAATTCTTTGTAAAGGGACCTCAAAGGGGGTTTTGGGAGATCAGTATTAATGGTCTATCCACAGGGCAGGCTAGCTCGTCAATATCTGATCGGTGGGGGTCTCCTAGCGGCCTCCTCACAGAATACCAAGCACAGAACCTTGTATAGTGGCTGTTCTTGGTATTGCAAGCCAGGCCCATTCACTTAAAGGCTGTGTACACCTACGAGGGTATTTGATTTTTATATTATTACATTGCACTTATTTTGAGCAAAAAATCATTTTTTCAATTGATCTTTATTAAAAATTGTGAACCCCTGTCTCTGTGCAGCCTTCAGTTTCTCTCGTAGCAGGCTCTGAATTTTCGCTCTGTTCCATCAGGCAGCTCAGCTGACGGCTCCTTATCCCTGATCTCTGACCTATAGCTCAGTTCTTATCTTACTGACAAGAATGTGGCTTAAATAAATGTTTAGGACCTTTTAGTAATTTAGAGTAATTTACGATTCACACAGCTAGACAGTTAACCCTTTGTTCACAGAACGGCTGAATATTTTTTTAATAAAAAACAATTGAAAAAAAATTATTTTTTAGCCCACTAGGAGTAAAATGCAATCATAAAATAAAACTGCCCCCGAAGGTGTACATAACCTTTAAATGGGACTGAGCTGCACATAGCCTATGTTACCGATGAACATGATGTCACCGGCCTAGGAAGAGGCCGCATCACTCACCGCCTCTTCAAACAGGCAGATATTGATGACCTATCCTGAGGTTAGACCATGAATATTGACCTGAGCCTCCCAGAAAACCCTTTAATGTATCTTTAGGTAGAATAGCCCTTCAAACTGGTAACGAACCATAGTCCAATGGGGGTCTGAGGTGTAATTCGAAGCTCATAGGCTCCCATGTATTCCCTCTTATAGTTGCACCTACAGTAAAAGCAACAGCTGCACATATCTCTCTGCTGGTTTGCTACAATGTATCAGTCTGGAGCACAGGGTGTTTAGAGCATTGTCTAGGCTGGATACATAGTAACATAGTTTATAAGGCCGAAAAAAAATTCTGTCCATCCAGTTCGGCCTGTTATCCTGTAAGTTGATCCAGAGGAAGGCAAAAAACGCCTGTGAGGTAGAAGCCAATTTTCCTCACTTTAGGGGGAAAAATTCCTTCCCAACTCCAATCAATCATTAGAATTACTCCCTGGATCAACGACCCCTCTCTAGTAACTATAACCTGTAATATTATTACCTCCAGAAATACATCCAGGCCCCTCTTGAACTCTTTTAGTGATCTTACCATCACCACCTCCTCAGGCAGAGAGTTCCATAGTCTCACTGCTCTTACCGTAAAGAATCCTCTTCTATGTTTTTGTACAGTCATGGCCAAAAGTTTTGAGAATGATACAAATATTAATTTTTACAAAGTCTACTGCTTCAGTTTTTATAATGGCAATTTGCATATACTCCAGAATGTTATAAAGAGTGATCAGCTTAACAGCAATTACTTGCAAAGTCAATATTTGCCTAGAAAATGAACTTTATCCCCCAAAACACATTTCAACATCATTGCAGCCCTGCCTTAAAATGACCAGCTAACATCGTTTCAGTGATTGCTCCATTAACACAGGTGTGGGTGTTGATGAGGACAGGGCTGGAGATCAATCTGTCATGATTAAGTAAGAATGACACCACTGGACACTTTAAAAGGAGGCTGGTGCTTGGCATCATTGTTTCTCTTCTGTTAACCATGGTTATCTCTAAAGAAACACGTGCAGTCATCTTTGCACTGCACAAAAATGGCCTAACAGGGAAGCGTATCGCAGCTAGAAAGATTGCACCTCAGTCAACAATCTATCGCATCATCAAGAACTTCAAGGAGAGAGGTTCCATTGTTGCCAAAAAGGCTCCAGGGCGCCCAAGAAAGACCAGCAAGCGCCAGGACCGTCTCTTAAAAGTGTTTCAGCTGAGGGATCGGGCTACCAGCAGTGCAGAGCTTGCTCAGGAATGGCAGCAGGCAGGTGTGAGTGCATCTGCACGCACTGTGAGGCGGAGACTCTTGGGAGCAAGGCCTGGTCTCAAGGAGGGCAGCAAAGAAGCCACTTCTCTCCAGAAAAAACATCAGGGACAGACTGATATTCTGCAAAAGGGTACAGGGAGTGGACTGCTGAGGACTGGGGAAAGTCATTTTCTCTGATGAATCCCCTTTCGATTGCTTGGGACATCTGGAAAACAGCTTATTCGGAGAAGACGAGGTGAGCGCTACCACCAGTCTTGTCTCATGCCAACTGTAAAGCATCCTGAAACCATTCATGTGTGGGGTTGCTTCTCAGCCAAGGGAATCGGCTCTCTCACAGTCTGCTAAAAACACAGCCATGAATAAAGAATGGTACCAGAATGTCCTCCGAGAGCAACTTCTCCCAACCGTCCAAGAGCAGTTTGGCGATCAACAATGCCTTTTCCAGCATGATGGAGCACTTGCCATAAAGCAAAGGTGATAACTAAATGGCTCAGGGAACAAAACATAGAGATTTTGGGTCCATGGCCTGGAAACTCCCCAGATCTTAATCCCCATTGAGAACTTGTGGTCAATCATCAAGAGACGGGTGGACAAACAAAAATCTACAAATTCTGACAAAATGCTAAGGCATTGATTGTGCAAGAATGGACTGTATCAGTCAGGATTTTGGTTCCAGAAGTTGATTGAGAGCGATGCCAGGGAGAATTGCAGGGTTGATAGGAAGAAGGGTTCAACACTGCAATATTGACCTGCCTGATTAACTCATTCTAACTGTCAATTATAAGCGTTCTGTTACTCCATTAATATGATTGCAATTATATTTCTGTATGTGATAAAAACATCTGACAAACACACATAAAAACCAGAGGGCAGCAGATCATGTGAAAATAGAAGATTTGTGTCATTCTCAAAACTTTTGGCCATTTATCCTCGGGATAAATAGATGATGGGAGAAATCTCTGTACTGACCTCTGATATATTTATACATAGTTATTACATCTCCCCTCAGTCGTCTTTTTTCTAAAGTGAATAACCCTAATTTTGATAATCTTTCTGGGTCCTGTAGTCCACCCATTCCAGTTATGACTTTAGTTGCCCTCGTCTGAACCCTCTCCAGCTCTGCTATGTCTGCCTTGTTCACAAGAGCCTTGTATCTATGTGGACACTCCTCTCTGCTGACCTGCTACAATGTATCAGTCTGGTTCACAGGATGTTTGTATCCACTTCTCATCTCAGAGCAGGACATCCTTATATCAGGGATGGCCAACCTGAGGCTCTCCACTTGTTGCAAAACTACAACTCCCAGCATGCTCAGACTGCCTACGGCTATCAGACTACAGCAGGTGGTAGTTGTAGTTTTACAACAGCTGGAGGGCCGCAGGTTGGTCATGCCTGCCATATATAAATAGACAAAACCAGAAAACCAATGGCAAGAGAAGTAACTGGTAGGACATTTGGGGTGAGGCGTCCCCTTTCTGCAGGTCCCATAATGATAGCATTGTGTTCTTCTATTGCGGGTTCCCCATTGTCCTCCTGTAAATCCCATAGTAAGCAGAATAATAGACAAGTCCTTCCAAAATGACAGTGTAAACCACAGACGGTAATATAACACCCATTAGACATGGCAGTAATCGAGCAGAGTGTTTGCTTTGCCAGGTGAGGTCACGGTGTTGAGGACATGCCCTTTCCATAAAATGGAGCAATGCCATGTTCTTGTTAGTGAAGGGAAGAGTTGAACGTGACTCAACCGATGTTGATATTGTTACAGTAAATACATGGCGGCTGCGTGCCAGGGCGCTGAGTGCATTATCAGCAGTTCCCCAGGACAGGGCATGCCACCAACCCTCAGCAGTATGCTTAAAAAAGAGAGACCCCCGTCCAAAGCTGGCAAGTCTCCAGAAGAACCAGCAGTCTACCCAACACCAGCAGTCAATCACCTCTCTGCTGATAGCAATGATGGCCAAGAGAAATGGTGACGTGTGACGGGCAGATGGATGGGCACACACAGCGAACTAAATAGAAAATTAGAATTTTTGTTGTTTTTTTAAACATGCTGCCTGGCACTATTCGTGGGGACAATGCTGCTGCCAGTATTCATGGGGTACCTTTGTTGTTATTATTCATGGAGGCATTTTTGCTGGTAGTAATCATGGGGTAAATGTTGCTGGTATTATCCATGGGGCACTGTTGCCAATATTATTCATGGGGACAATGTTGCTGGAACTATTTATGAGAGCACAGTTGCTGGTATTATTCATGAGGGCAATGTTGCTGATATAATGCCTGGGGGGACACTGTTGCTAGTATCAAACATGGGGGCACTGTTCCTGGTATTATTCACAGGGGCACTGTTGCTGGTATTATATATAAGGGCAATGTTCATAGTGTTATTCATGGGAGCACTTTTGCTGGTATTAATCATGAGGACACTGTTGCTGGTATTATTCAAGAGGGTACTGTTGCTGGTATTATTCAAGAGGGCACTGTTTGCTGGTATTTTCCTGAGGGGCACTGTTGCTGGTATTATTCCTGAGGGGCACTGTTGCTGGTATTATTCTTGAGGGGCACTGTTGCTCGGTATTATTCCTGAGGGGCACTGTTGCTGGGTATTATTCTGAGGGGCACTGTTGCTGGTATTTTCTTGAGGCACTGTTCTGGTATTATTCTGAGGGGCACTGTTGCTGGTATTATTCCTGAGGGGCACTGTTGCTGGTATTATTCCTGAGGGGCACTGTTGCTGGTATTATTTCCTGAGGGGCACTGTTGCTGGTATTATTCTTGAGGGGCAACTGTGCTGGTATTATTCTGAGGGCACTGTTGCTGGTATTATTCCTGAGGGGCACTGTTGCTGGTATTATTCCTGAGGGGCACTGTTGCTGGTATTATTCTTGAGGGGCACTGTTGCTGGTATTATTCTTGAGGGGCACTGTTGCTGGTATTATTCTGAGGGGCACCATTGCTGGTATTATTCCTGAGGGGCACTGTTGCTGGTATTATTCCTTGAGGGCACTGTTGCTGGTATTATTCTTGAGGGGGCACTGTTGCTGGTATTATTCCTGAGGGGCACTGTTGCTGGTATTATTCCTGAGGGGCACTGTTGCTGGTATTATTCCTGAGGGGCACTGTTGCTGTATTATTCCGATGGGGCACTGTTGCTGTATTATTCCCGAGGGGCACTGTTGCTGGTATTATTCCTTGAGGGGCACTGTTGCTGGTATCATTCTTGAGGGGGCACTTGCTGGTATTATTCCTGAGGGGCACTGCTTGGTATTATTCTTGAGGGGCACTGTTTGCTGGTATTATTCCTGAGGGGCACTGTTGCTGGTATTATTCCTGAGGGGCACTGTTGCTGGGTATTATTCCTGAGGGCACTGTTGCTGGTATTATTCCTGAGGGGCACTGTTGCTGGTATTATTCTTGAGGGGCACTGGGTATTATTCTTGAGGGGCACTGTTGCTGGTATTATTCCTGAGGGGCACTGTTGCTGGTATTATTCCTGAGGGCACTGTTGCTGGTATTATTCTTGAGGGGCACCATTGCTGGTATTTATTCCTGAGGGGCACTGTTGCTGGTATTATTCCTGATGGGCACTGTTGCTGGTATTATTCTTGAGGGGCACTGTTGCTGGTATTATTCTTGAGGGGCACTGTTGCTGGTATTATTCCCGATGGGCACCGTTGCTGGTATTATTCCTGAGGAGCACTGTTGCTGGTATTATTCCGATGGGCACTGTTGCTAGTATTATTCTTGAGGGCACTGTTGCTGGTATTATTCCTAAGGAGCACTGTTGCTGGTATTATTCCTGAGGGGCACTGTTGCTGGTATTATTCTTGAGGGGCACTGTTGCTGGTATTATTCTTGAGGGGCACTGTTGCTGGTATTATTCCTGAGGGGCACTGTTGCTGGTATTATTCCTGAGGAGCACTGTTGCTGGTATTATTCTTGAGGGGCACCATTGCTGGTATTATTCCTGAGGGGCACTGTTGCTGGTATTATTCCCGATGGGCACTGTTGCTGGTATTATTCTTGAGGGGCACTGTTGCTGGTATTATTCTTGAGGGGCACTGTTGCTGGTATTATTCCCGATGGGCACTGTTGCTGGTATTATTCCTGAGGAGCACTGTTGCTGGTATTATTCCCGATGGGCACTGTTGCTAGTATTATTCCTGAGGGGCACTGTTGCTGGCACTATTAGGCCCCTTTCACACGAGTGTCACGGATTAGGTCTGGATGCATTCAGGGTACGTTCAGGAAAACTCGCACCATTTTGTAAGTTCCGTCAGTTTTGTCTGTGATTGCGTTCAGTTGTTCAGTTTTTTCCGCGCGGGTTCGATGCGTTTTGATGCGTTTTTCACGCGCGTGATAAAAAACTGAAAGTTTACAAACAACATCTCTTAGCAACCATCAGTGAACAACGCATTACATCCGCACTTGCTTCAGGATGCAATCCGTTTTTCACTGAAGCCCCATTCACTTCTATGGGACCAGGGCTGCGTGAAAAACGCAGAATATAGAACATGCTGCTTTTTTCACGCAACGCAGAACTGATGCGTGAAAAAAGTGCGGGTGCTATATGTTCACATCACGCATTGCACCCGCGCGGAAAACTCGCTTGTGTGAAAGGGGCCTTAATGAACCTCCATCCTGGAGAAAGACACCAGAAAGAAGGTGTGCTGCTTAGCAGATTCCCCTCTTTTTCAAAAAGGGTAGGTAGGTCAACAACCATCCCCCTCCCCCACGGTCCAGGAAAGTTCAGCCACATCTAATAAATTTGTAAAGCATCATAAATCAGAGCACATCTCTAATAACAACAAATCGGCTCAGTGGCTAAAGGTCCTTTTACACGGGCCGATTATCGGCCGAAAAAGCGTTCCTAGGAACGCTAGGGCCGATAATCGGCCCGTGTAAAAGTGGCCCTAATCAGCCGACGAACGAGCAAAACGCTCGTTCGTCGGCTGATTGGATCTTTTGTAAAAACCAAAAGATCCGATCTGTCGGGCGCACATCGCCCTGTGTAAACAGGCGATGTGCGCCTGACAGCATGGAGCTTCCCGGCCGCACGAGTGATACAGCGATCACTCGTGCGGCCCGGCGCTCGATTCATCGGGCCGTGTAAAGGCTCCCTGAACGAGCGCCGATGTCGCTGATCGGCGCTCGTTCAGGGAGACTTTATCGGCCCGTGTAAAAGGGCCTTAAGTGCGCCCACTCCATTACAGCTGAAATGTGACTGTTAGCAGACAATTACTGTCAGCAGAATTAGCTTCAAACAATCACAACCGGTGACTCACAAGATCAAACATGGAGCTGCGGGCACAAGTCTCCTCTGTTCTTGTGAACCTCTCATTAGGTTTTATTGGCTCGGTCTGATGTGTACACAGCTCTGCTGTGACAGTGAGGTAGTGCATGCTGGTGCGGAACACTTACCCTCATGATCTGCCCATTATTCATGATGATCCAGCATTACTCGTTACCACCAGTACATCACAATATCCTGAGGATAAGGCCGCAGACTTTACTTACTGTCACGTTATTGATTACCTGTCGCTGCACACTGACTCCTCACTGCCCCGGCTCCCTAGCTACTCTTTGCTTCATCCCATTATACCACATATTTAGCTCTGCTATATCAGTGTTAACAAACCTTGCATCATCTGACGACTGCAACTGTACTACACACCTGGCTCTGCTACATCATCACTACTGAAAAATATCTTGTTCGGTTGTTTTCCTGACTACCACTGTTGTACTGCATACCCAGCTCTGCTACATTATTACTGCAACATGATTGATTTGATGGCTACCGTTCCACATACCCAGCTCTGCTACATCATTACTGCAACATGATTGATTTGATGGCTACCGTACCACATACCCAGCTTTGCTACATCATTGCTGCAACATGATTGATTTGATGGCTACCGTGCCACATATCCAGCTCTGCTACATCACGGACACTGAAATATGACTTGTTCCTTCCTTTGACTACCACTACTGTACTACATACCCAGCCCTGCTACATCACTATCATAAAAACTTGATTCCTTTTCTAGTTTTACTCACTATCACCAGTATACTGCATACTCGGCTCTGCTTCATCGTCATTGCTGATTTCCTAATACTGTTGTATTGCACACCCAGCTCTGGTACAACATCATTACTACAACATGATGTTTTGACTGTTGTCCTGACTACCGCTACTAAGCCACATAACCAGCTCTGCTACATCACTGTCTTTAAACTTGACTCATTTGACTGTAAACTCACCTGTTCTTTACCTTTCTCCTGACTTCTTCTAGTGAACCGCAAACCCAGCTCTGCTACATTCCCCTGACTGTATCTCTGATATGTTTATTTGTCAGCTAACAGGGGTTGTCTAGGGTTAGAAAAACGTGACTGTTTCCTTCCTGACACAGCGCCTCCCCTGTCCTAAGTCTGGTATTACAGCTCTGCTAAGTGAGCTGCAATACCACGCACAACCTGTGCATCGTGTGGCGCTATTTTGGAAGAAAGCAGCCATGTTTTTCTATCTCTGGACAACCCCTTTAAAGCATTGGAGGCATGTAACGGCGATGAGCTCATATTATCTCACACTGCGCTGCACCCCCCGGCTACAAACCACAAGAGAGCAGCTTTCAAGTCTTAAGGTTGTGCTCAGTGCCGTGCCATTGTGTCAGCCCGCTGTGAACAGCCCCCCGGTAAGAGCGATCTGTATCAGCGCTATTGTTTCCCGTGTGAGACCCTGAAGCCGTACGATGACTCTGAATATCTGATTACGTTACGGGAAACTTTATAATAATTGTGGTCCAGGAAAGAAAGGCTTGACAGCCGGCCCAGACCTGTAGACATCGCACACAATGACACGACTGATGCTCGGCAAATTACTCATTTGCACCGCTGTAGGACGGGCTACTTTAAATCTGGGCATCTTTAGGACACTCTAAAAAGAGACTGCAATGACAGTCTCAGGGACATGGAAATGTCTACATAATAGAATTAGTTGGGTGCATAGAAAATGGGGGAAGGGAAAAGTTAAAAAAATTAGCTGGCTTTCAGGAACTGCTTGACACCAGCGCACACCTAACTGCAATGCCCCAGTTTTTATGTAATGTTATGTATTGAACGTTATGCTATGTATTGCACCCAGCATAGCTAAGTAGGGATGGCAGAGCCAGGGTTAATAATCCTAGCTCAGCCTTTGTAGGAGGCTGGCCCCACCCCTAGCTTTAAGTCAGTCTACACTAGAATCCAGATAGAGAGGAAGCAAAGTCCATGTGCTCCTTCTTCTTAGGCCCAGAATGCTGCGGATACTAACAGATCTCTGCATGATCTACAGAAGGTGAGAAGGAGAAAGACAAAGGAGAGAACTAAAGAACCTAGAGTCTGCATGACAGAGCATTGGAGTCAGTAAGGTTACCTGCTACTAAAAGCTGTTAAGACTTTACTGCAGTGAAGGGAATACAGTTAAGATATAATTCACTCCTGGACACGAACTGGCCAGTCATATATCTAAATCTAACCCTGTACAGCCACCATTATAAGAGTACTACGGCCCGCCATTGATTCTGCAGGAAGAGACTCAATACAGATAGAGAGCTAAGAGGGTCATAACCCTCACCTGTGCCTAAATCCATACATGGTTATCTGGGAAGAGCTGCACTGTGTACAGTTGGAACTGTATTTTGATATCATTGGATGTACTACAACTCCTATTCTGCACTTTAATAAACAGAGATGTTTATTCTGCTACCACTGGCCAGGTTCCTCACCCCTACACCATACACCGGCCATCGCACTCCACATTTCCTGCCTTGCATCCATACAAACATTTAACACCATGGGCATCCCAACTACCATCAGGCAGGAGCCCCAACATCAGGGTGCGCCCTGGGAGAAGAAAGGGTGTGTCCTCCTTTCACTGTATGGCCCTAGCTAAGAAGAGTGTGAAGAATGCTACTGCAGTTGACAGCCAGAGCCACTACCACTCCCACCCTCCGCTCCTGTGCCCATTGCATAAACACCTGCCATATAAAGTCCTGGTGCCCTTATCCCATCTTCACCACCCCCTGTAAACCACTCGTCATACCGCGACATACATGTACGTCGGAGACGCGCAGGGACTATAGGGAGTGGGGTCAGGAGCTGAGCCCGCTCCATGCCCAGCAGGTGCTGGATGTATTATAGAACTGACAGCCACCTGTGGGCAGTTAGAGACAGTCCTGAATTTGCAGGGACTGTCCCTAATTTTCAGAGACAATCCCTGCAAATTTCGGTTGTCCCTTGCCAAAATTGGGTGGAGCTTACATAAACCAAACCCTGCCCAAAAACGGGCAATCCCACATACTTTGGTGGCGTTCCCAGTGGCAGAGTCTACTGGTCCCTAATTAACCAGCCGCAGTGTTTGTAGGTATGCCTCAAGGGAGTGAGAAAACTCAGATCCCAGCCATTTAACCTCTCACAGCCCTGAGAGGGTTAACTGTTGGCGGGATTTAAATGATCAAAAGAAGTCCTTAAAAACTAGGATCACAAAGGATCTTCTGGGTTAGAAGTGATGGCTTCTTGCAAAAACAGAGCCACGGACTGTGCGTGGTGTTGCGCTTTGGCCCTCAAAGTAGCTGCGCTCTTATACCACACACAACCTGTGGACGGGGGTGGCGCTGTTTTTGATATCCCAGACTTTTAAAGACTTCTGCTTGCACTAACTGAATGGAATTTGTTTTGTTTACATACACCAGCCTTTGCCCTGGAGTCTATACCACTAAGGAGTCTCGACCACCCCATCTCCACCTCAAAGAACCTTCTCATAACTTCCATCCTATGTTGTATTGAAGTTTATATGACATCACTGTCTTCCCCTTTCTTTGGCAGGGGGCGCTGTTGCACGAACCATGACCTCGGCCACCCTGGAGCACTTATTAACATGGTGCCCTTTTGCACAGGGAAATATGGGATCACGTAATCGGTGTAAAACCTGCCGGTGATGTAAGACCTCTGCAGCCCACGACTCTTTTATTACTCTCAGGTTAATCATTCTGAGCCGAGAAAAACAACACAGTCCGGGAATTGTGTACAGAGGAGGTAATGGGGTCAATCATTACAATGTGGACTATTTATGGTTGGTATAAGAACAGGGCACTGAGGAGGGAAGGATACCATTACTGCAGTCTCCTATGGTACACAGACATCCTATTGACATAAATGCTGCAATACTTCTTTCTTCCTGTGGAGGAGCTGTAGGGAAACTGAAAACCTGCCGCCAGATGATTGGTAGTGATCTAAGCTGGAGGACACTTTGTGATCAGTCACCTTTAGGGTTGGATTGGTAATTCAGTTGCATTATAAGGAACTGGAGATTTGGTCCTTGTCCAGGACAATCAGTGGAAATTCAGTTCTTTAAATCCTTAATGGCGCAGATATAACTTCACGGCACAAAAAAGTATACTCTACATGACCTCCAATTCTCGCTTTTATTAATGGCACCATTACAAAGAGTTTCCACTGTCCTCTGTCAGGCCAGATCTGAGGCCTGTGCTGACCAGAAACGTGAAAAGTGAGCATTGCTGTCACACGCCACACAGCATGTTATACTGCCATATACCTGCCAATTCAGAGACTACTATAGTGCAGGTACCTAGATAGATAAGATAGAATGATAGATAGATAGTAGATAGACGATGGATAGATAGGTGGCAGCGTATATGGCAGAGAGATAGAATGGAACTTACCATTCCATTCTCCCCCTATTGGGCAGAAGTAGGATAGTCCTGCTTCCTACCAAGGGAGGGGCTGCAGGATGTTTACAGTCTAGTCATAGTCTAGTTTAGAGTTGGAAGGAGAGGAGAATCAGCCGACTCCTTACGGATTAAATGACAGAGTGTTGTGAGGGGGGTCAACAGCCGAAGGCACCCCAGTCCAGAGGTACAAAAACAGCCCTAAAGTCCAGCTACCAGACTAAAACTGAGTTTAGCACAGCAGTTTATGCCAAAACCTACTGGAACAAAGGGAAAGATTACTTCTTGTATGGATGCAAGTTGATTCAAGTAAAGCTGTTGAACTTTTTAAAAGTCTAGACTTTTCTCCACCTCCACTATTACTCCTCTCTTTATTGCTTCGGAGCCTAACCCTGGGGAGCGATGGTATCTAGGTTGGAGCACCTTGACACACACAGAAAACCACACCACTCTGCATTCTGATAAACCTGGGACACTATCGGCCCTGGGGCACATTGCTAAGTTTCTGTTGCAGAAATTTTCTGAAGAGAGCCATAGTGAGTCTATATGGAAACTGGTGGTCACTGGTGACAGTAGGATGGGGAACTAGGTCACTGTGCCGCTATATGGTACATGGCACAATTATCACAGTCATTCACATGAGCTCATCCATCTGTTCTGATTCCAGCGCCTGGCATCCCTCCAGGATCCACCTTCATATTTTCTTAATTACCCAGTGCCAGAAGCATCCCCGTACAGTACGTTCCTTCTCAGAGGTCGATAATTACTAATTACCGCCGCAATTGGAATTTAGAAGACACAGCAGGAATGTTCTTCTGAGGAAACCTGCTGATCGCTGTGATCACCAAACAAACACAACCGTAGGTGGCATCATATGTAGAGCAGAGAGGACTGAGCACAAGTGACCTGACACCAAAAACTTAGGATCCCCAGAAGACACTGCACTTGGTCTGGTCGAGGTCCTGGAAGCATCACAAATACCAATGTTTTATATCTTCCTGGGTATTTCCTGATGTCCTGCATTTACCCGTCCAGAACATTATGGAAGGAGTAATACTGAATTGTCCTGCAGAACATGTTGTGTAAGAACATAAGAGACGCTCAGTTACTCATCACATGAGAATTTCAGACACCATACACACATAATTATATATCTGGGACTCGGGCAATGAGTGGTAGATTGTGGCACTGACTTACTGCACCCCCGGTGCTCGGCGTCACCTCTGTAATTGCACTATTTATATCCCTCATCTGTTATAGTAACACGAAGATAATGAAAGCTATGTATGGACGTTCTTTACAAGTTACATAACCCACAACTAGGCCAAAGCGAGATGGTGACCTTGGTATTGTGACATGTAACAGCTGCTGGCTGAAGCTGGCCATGCAGTACCTGACGGCTAAACTGTCCCCGACCCCTTCATCTTTTATTAGAGAGAGAGTGGAAAAAGCTGCTGCCAGAAACCTCCACCAGCAGAATAGTGAGTGCAGCTCTGAAATATAATACAGGATGTAACTCAGGATCAGTACAGGATAAGTAATGTAATGTATGTACACAGTGACTCCAGCAGCAGAATAGTGAGTGCAGCTCTGGAGTATAATACAGGATGTAACTCGGGATCAGTACAGGATAAGTAATGTAATGTATGTACACAGTGACTGCACCAGCAGAATAGTGAGTGCAGCTCTGGAGTATAATACAGGATGGAACTCAGGATCAGTACAGGATAAGTAATGTATGTACAGAGTGACTGCACCAGCAGAATAGTGAGTGCAGCTCTGGAGTATAATACAGGATGGAACTCAGGATCAGTACAGGATAAGTAATGTATGTACAGAGTGACTGCACCAGCAGAATAGTGAGTGCAGCTCTGGAGTATAATACAGGATGTAACTCAGGACCAGTGCAGGATAAGTAATTTAATGTATGTACTGTCGAGGTTTGCTTCCAATTGGTCGAAATTTTGAAAAAGTTTTGGTCAGAACCAAATTAACTATAATTGCCCTGGGAATTGGTATATAACCACCTCTAGTGTCCTAGGACCTTTTAGGAAAACATGTTATTTCTTTTTGTTAATTTTTTATGCATTTTTGCTTTTTATCCCCACCGCCTCAAGCTCTGGAACGCAATGACTGCTAAAGTAAATGATGTCTGAGTGACACCGACATACATAGTTATGGGTAAACGCATGTTTAACGTCGTTAACATACAGTGTGCTTAAGAACACACCGCGCCTGCACATGTGTTCTGCTTTTTTGATATTCCAAAGCTTCCAAAAATTGGCCCTTATCGGGGGCAGATGATGGTTAAACACACACAGTGTTATGGGATAAAAAATCTGTGGTTCAGGGGACGGAGCGTCCAAAAATTATGACAAGGTGACATATGACACACACAAGTGTTGATTATCAGTAGTAAAAGTGGATCATTGTGATTGAGCCTAAAAAAATGTAATCCCCTTTAACTGGGAGCAGCAGCCGTGCAGTGTGGATGTGGAAAGGGTACGGTACAGATATAGTGGCATGAGGCCACAATAGTACCGGCAGCAGAAGCAGCATAGCATGCAACATACAAGGCAGTAGGTTGGCTGTCTATGAGTAGAAGTAGTAGTAGTGGTAGTAGTGACAGCCAGGAGGAATAGCATCTGAGGCGGCACCAGCAGCAGCAGTCATAAGGTGCATATTGGCAGGCAGGTAAGCGCATGATGGAGCAGAAGCATCGGAAGGGCGGGCAACATGATGGTAGGCAGGAAGGCAGGCAGACAGCAACAGTGTCAAGATACAGCACTGCCAGCAAGGCGAGGTAGGTGAGGTCTATACATGGGGATCAGCCGGAGGAGCATGAAAATCCTCCTGAATCCAGGCTTGGTTCATTTTGACAAAACTGATGTTTTGGACACTGATGGAATACAACTTGGTCCGTTTCGGTGTAACTGCCCCACCACATGCTGAAAACCCTCTCCTAGATGATACTGGAGGCTGGGTAAGAAAGAAGAAAGAAAGCGCGCTGTGCCATTTTGGGCCACTGTTCCAGTCTGCCTGCCCAGAAATCCATGGGGTCAGGTACGCTGGCGATAGGAGTCTGCTCACTGAAAGGTGAACAAGCTGCGTACACAGAGTTTCCTGGTAGTAATGTAATTTGGCCTCCGCAATCAGAGAGAGATTGAAAGCTTTTGCAGGCAGCATCCTCTGTAACAGTTTGTAACCTGTCTTGTTCATGCTTATTGTACTTGTTTTTTTATCATTTATGTATACTACTTATTACATGTACAGCGTCATGGAATGAATGGAACTTTAATAATAAATAATAATCATGATTCTCCCATTTTGCTTTCATAGCAAGGGTCTAAAGGCATGGCAATCCAGTAATCATCAGACTGCTTGATGTCAGTGGTCATGGTAATTAACAAGCAATTAAACACGTCACCATTTTGACCAGCGTGCCCGAGAAGCCAGTTCTTTCCAACTCTGCCACCTCCTGAGATGATTGGGTGTCGTGGCTGGTCTCACCATCATCACCATCATTTTATTCCAACTTAGACTCCTCCTCCAGTGGCAGCTCTTCATCTTCCTCCACATGGGAGTTCCTCCTTGTGGGTCCCCAACAGTTATAGGGCAGACACCAAGATGCATCAGTTGTTCTTCCTCCGTGGTCGCCTACTGCATGAGATAAATATAGATAAATATGAGGGGGGTGAAGGACAACCTCAGCCTGAACAGCATGAGCTGTCCAACCTGGAAACAATACATGCTCCATGCTACTGAGTCAGTCTGGTGCATGACAAAATCGTTCACGGCTTCCCGCTGCTCGTACAGATGCTTGAGCATGTTCAGTGTTGAATTCCAGCAAGTTAAAATGTTGCTGCAAGTCCAGGAGAACATTCCTGTACATGTGAGAATAGCTAATATGCTCTGACAGTCTCCTGGACTTTGCCAGCACCTTGCGCAAGCCAGAGTACTTATTTAAAAAGTGTTGCATGACTGAATTGATGACGTGCGCCATGCAGGGGGCATGTACTATTTCCCCCAGGTTCAGGGCGGCCACAATGTTGCACCCATTGTTGCTGACCACGTTGCACAGTTGGAGTCAGCGGGATGACAGCCAGCGAGATGTTTGCTGCTTGATGTACTTTAGCAACTGCTTGCCGGTGTGGCTACTCCACAGGGCGATCAGCTCTAACTCCGAATGGCAAAGCTTGACTTGACACATGTGATAGCAAGGAGGGGGAGTGGGAGAAATGCTGTGCCCTGCTGCTGTGGAGCAGGCAGATAAGTGCCTGGTGTCGAAGCCAGGCTGACACAATTGTGGGGGGTCAAAAAGACCTGGACTTGTTGCTTGGGTGCTGCCTCGCTGCTGCCACGGAAATAAATTTACCCAGTGGATATGAAAGACATGTACTGTTCCTGCCCGTAACAGGTTCTTTAGGTGTCTATAGCGGTGTGCCACTTGCTGCACAGTGACAATTGCAAGGAGCGGCCTACAGTCTCTGGCACGTGAGAGCAGAATCTACTAAATGGTATGGCAGCGACTGCACCACCAGCAACTTGTCCAGGTGGGGGTTCAGCTTGTAGACAAGCTAATTGCTGGTCAAGAAAAGTTTTTTTTATAACCACACATTCCGTTATAGATGTCTCACAATGGAGCAGACGACAAGGAGGAGGAGGAGTCTTAACAGGAGAAGAAGAAGCTGATGATGACAAGGACACTATATTGCTTGGGTATGTGGCTTGGCTGCCACAAAGAGGACCAAGAGAAGGAGCATAGACTTGTTCTGATTGGAAACGCTGACCACTCGTATTTACCCAGAGGATCCAGTGATGTTTCTGATTGAACGCCCATAGCTTATTTTAATCCTGCAGATCTTGCACACGGCTGTGGTTTTGTGTGAGTTGCTCGCACAGTACTAGTAGAAGCAGAGCTTTGCATACATCTGGCAAGTTTTGTGCCTGCGCCCACAGTATTAGCGGCATCACCAGTTCCTGACCTAACCATAATATAAGTAGATCTGGTGCTGTCAGTTCTTGGGGAAGTTTTGGTCGTACTGTGCCTCCACTCTATATCGCCACCGTGGCCATCACCTTTCTCCTCAGATTTCTCCTCCACTTCTTTGGCAACACTGATCCGGCTGCTAGGTCCTGTCCAACACACAATCATCATCAGAGTCCACTTCCTCCCTGCCACCTTTATCAGACTGTGATATACCATGGTGGGCTTCTTGTCCCCCTCCCTGTTCCCAGCTCTGTATTTGCCCCAAATGCCATTGTTGCTGCACCCAACTCCAATACAGTGGCTACAGGTACCACTATTACCACCATCAACACAGCTATGCATAGGGTCCCCAGCCTCCACCTGAACCTCCTCCTCCTGACTGCTCTCACACAAATCATCAACAGAGAGACCCTCTAGTGCCCCACCAGGAAAGGGCAATGAAGACAGAGATGATGTCACTGAAAGGCTTCTCTGGGGCTGAAGGAGGAGGAGCAGGAGAAATGCTGTAAACTCTGGCTCCAAGGCAGGTGTCAGACTCAAAAGTCACCTTCACATCATCCTGCTCAGAGGAGTGAGCCATTCAATCCACAATCTCATCCTCTTTATTCTCAATGATAATGTTGCACCTTTCTGAAGCCAGAACTGTGTCCTACTACTACTACTACTACTACTTCTTATGGCCAGATAGCTGCTGCTGCTTCTACCCACATTCTGGCTCTCACAGGACAAGGCCTTGCCTGGCGCTGGGTTTTTTTCATTTGCAACCCTTCCATATACCTGATATTTTTTGGCCTAATGTACAATCACACAAAGTATGGAACAATGTGCAAAAAGAGGCGCAATATAATGTCCTTCCCTTTCCACAAACACACTGAAGACACTGCTACTGACAGTTGACTTTATAAATAATGCAGTATCGTTCAAATATGCAGATTCAGAACAAAGCTTTCTCTAGTGTAAAAGACAAGATGTCAACCTATTACGAGATTATTTTCCCACCCCACACCAACACTTGAACTTTCTGGAGGTGCCCTGATGCAGATTTCAGGCTAGTATTTTATGTGTTTTCCGAGATTTAAAATGCTACCCTCTGGATTGTAAAACACACATTGCACGCTAGTATTGCTATATTTAGCAAAATAAAAAAAAAATTGAAATGTCTGGAGATACCTTGACATGGATTTTGGACTAGTATTTCGCATTCTCATTCAGAGATTTCAAACTCTACCCTCTGTATTGTGAGACACCCATTGCCCACTTGCATTATTATTATTTTTTTTTTTTTAAATAACTGCATGAAGAAGTTGAACTGAATGAAAATTCCCTGACACAGATTTCAGACTAGTATTTCACGTTTTCAGAGATTTAAAACGCTACCATCTGTTTTGTAAGACACAGGTTGCACACATAAATCAGTCTAGTATTTCAAGTTTTTTCACTGAGATTTCAAACGCTATCTATCCTATATATGTGTTTTGAGTTTATTCCCCTCATTAAGAAACTGTATTTCTGTGAAAATAGGGAAAAAAATTCTTGCAGGTAGCTGCTTTTGAGGGTCTGCAGCAGCTGCATTATAAGCAATAATTGCAGCTAGAAGGCACTGCCAGGCACAACTAGCCTCAGCTCCTCACTTCTTGGCTGACAGCTTTCTCTACCTTTCCCTTCACTGTCCCTGACTGTAGAATTGAAGCTTGATTGTGACTGTACACTGTCCCTAAGATTTTTTTTTTTCTGGCAGACACTGTAAGACCTAACCACAATCATTCACAGTGCAGCACAGAATGGCCTTCTGCTTGTTCTGCTAGGGCATCTCCCTCCCTGCTGCAGCACTGATTGGTTCTTACTGGCTTCCTGTGAGCCAACCAGGGCAAGCCCACCCCCCTTCCAATTCTCAGGTGCATTCTGTGAGCACCATTGTTCTTCCTCATCCTTTTATCCTTTGACATGTAGTAAAATGGTGCTGTGCGCCATTTTACTGGATTTGTCTGAAGCAAACCTAAAAAGCTTTCAGTTTCTCTGCCTTAAGAAATAGTGAGTGCAGCTCTGGAGTATAATACAGGATGTAATCAGGATTACAGGATAAGTAATGTAATGTATGTACACAGTGACTGCACCAGCAGAATAGTGAGTGCAGCTCTGGAGAATAATACAGGATGTAACTCAGGATCAGTACAGGATAAGTAATGTATGTACACAGTGACTGCACCAGCAGAACAGTAAGTGCAGCTCTGGAGTATAATGCAGGATGTAACTCAGGATCAGTACAGGATAAGTAATGTAATGTATGTACACAGTGACTGCACCAGCAGAATAGTGAGTGCAGCTCTGGAGTATAATACAGGATGTAACTCAGGATCAGTACAGGATAAGTAATGTATGTACACAGTGACTGCACCAGCAGAATAGTGAGTGAAGCTCTGGAGTATAATACAGGATTTAACTCAAGATAAGGACAGGATAAGTAATGTAATATATTTACACAGTGACTCCACCAGCAGAATAGTGAGTGCAGCTCTGGAGTATAATAGAGGATGTAACTCAAGATAAAGACAGGATAAGTAATGTAATATATGTACACACTGACTCTTATAGCAGATTTGTAAGTGCAGCTCTGGAGATATGATCTCTTTACTGTTGCAGGGTACCATAAGCATATTTCCTGATGTCCCGCATTTACCCGTCCAGAACATCATGGAAGGAGTAATACTGAATTGTCCTGCAGAACATGTTGTGTAAGAACATAAGAGACGCTCAGTTACTCATCACATGAGAATGTCAGACACCATACACACATAATTATATATTTGGGACTCGGGCAATGAGTGGTAGATTGCGGCACTGACTTACTGCACCCCCGGTGCTCGGTGTCACCTCTGTAATTGCACTATTTATATCCCTCATCTCTTATAGTAACCTAAAGATAATGAAAGCTATGTATGGACATTCTTTACAAGTTACATAACCCACAATTAGGCCAACACAAGATGGGGACCTTGGTATTGTGACACAGCCAGCTTCAGCTACGGGCTGAAGCTGGCCATGCAGTACCTGACGGCCAAAGTGTCCCCGACTTCTCCATATTTTACTTTGCTAAGTAATAACTTCGGCTCATCGGAGCCAATACATTCTAATACTATACGGAGATCCCACTTCATACAGTATTAGAGCAACGTTTTATGCGAATTGACTTTGGATGTTTCATCTAAAAGTCGATTCGCTCATCCCTAGTTATGACCAACACTGCGGTGGTTGTGCCTGCACACTATATGAGAAGGCACTGGCCTATGTGCAGTGGTGGGATTTGAGGTGGCCTCAATGCTATGCTAGGTCCTTCGGACACCGTCAAGGTCTCACCACGTGTTGCGGCTCTCTGGAAGGATTGGTGGTGGCGCAGTTGTCCTTGCACAATATAAGAAAAAAGGGCTGGTCTATGTGAAGTGGCTGGGATTGGGGTGGTCCCAGCTAGAGATCGGCAAATCTATTCGCCGCTTCGTAGATTCGTTTTGAATCCTCCATTTTTCCTACTCTGAAGCAAATCCGTATTTATTCAGATTTGCTTTGTATTATTCGTAAATATTCTTAAAATTTTGAACGCTAACACTACGTGCGCTACGTACGCATTCTTCTTGACCCCAAACCACCACCACCCCCCACTCCCGGCCCCAGAAACGGAAAAATGACGATACTCCCCCTCAAGAGCGGGAAAGTGAAGATACGTCCCCCTCAGAAGCGGGAAAAACCAGCCCGGCACCGGGAACTAACTATTTGCACGTATAGGGAGTGAAGACTCCTCTCTCATTACTCCGCTCTCCTCTCCAGTTCAAGCCAGCGGTGAACAAGATACCACAGCATGGCAAAACAACTGTGACCAAAGTGAGGAGAGATGGTGTTTGGTAGCGAGTACCCCGACCCACAGTCCAATTCAGAGGAGATCACAGTGTCACAATTGGCCAAGAGAATCCCACCGGCTCCTGACTCAATGTTCGCCATGCCGGCTGGTGCGGCGGAGGCGGCTGGGGCGTCCACTCCGCCGCCCAGGAGGAGAACAACAACAACACCTTCCATGCGGCAGAATCCCATTGTGCCTGCATCAGTGATGGCCCACGCCCAGACCCTATGGGACTACAAGAATGCAGTGGAGGACTGCATCATCCAAGTACTGCACCATCCGAGGCTGGGAGACCCTACACTGGAATGGCGTAAAGGAACCGTCCTATGGTTTTCAGTGGAGCGAGGCTGTGGCTTCCTTGCGGACGACGAGGAAGGCAAGAAGTACTTTGTGGACCGCAGGTCTGTGAAACGGCCGTACCTGCCCCAAGCCCGTCACAGCCTAAACGAAGGGCATCAGGGTAGAATATACCCCCATGGCATCCCTGAAAAGGCCCCTTTGCTACCGGGGTTACCTTATTGTCTAAACTCCTGTTACCTGCATCACCACCAGAAGTTTGGCCGGAGGAACCAGCAGCCACAGGACGCATGTGATGCCTACAAGAGTCACCAGATTGCACCCTCTGTTTCAGGGAGAAGCCACAGCTGGAGCCTCTGATCCCTGGATTGCCACCACCACCACCACCACAGTCCTTTCAGCTGGGTCAGCTGATGAGATCATCCTTTACTTTCCAGTCCACGGTGATCCAGTACCAACTACAACCTGTCTACTGGCTGATTTAAAGGACACCTCTGAACCTATGGGAGCCACAACATGGACTGCACCTGACGGGTGAGAGCTAGTGGGCACTTGTTTTTAGTTTATCTTGTTTTTTTTCGCCCAGTTTGACTCTCACCTAGATGGACATGGCTTGTCAGGAAACCCCCCCCCCCCCATTCTGCAGAAAATTCCCAGTTGCGCCTAAGCGCACCTATTTTCCTTTTTCGCCCCTTCTCAGGTTATTCGAGAGCCCCCTTTGCAAAAATGGTTCTCTATTTGCTGCTTTTTTATATTATCCATGTGGATTACACGTTACCTGTTTGGATTACAAAATTACCTCACGTGGATTACAATTGAATTTTGGACTATGTGTTCCAGTGTTTTATGCCAAGCAGCCATGAGGAGAGACTCAAACCTATATCTCAGCCTATTATGCTTGCAAATGTCAAATTGATTGCACTAAAATGTTTGCATAATTATGTCTTTGCTGTATTTTAGCAATAATGTTTTTACAGGTTCAGCAACGTTCAAGCACTTTAGCCCATTGTGTGTATTCTTTTCCTGGTAGTGCAATGTGTCCTATTATGCAGTTATTATATGGTGTTTTTAGTAAATTATGCACTTAGCTGGATAGCTAACAGTGAGCACCTTACTTTTCTACCTCATATGGACTGCCTATGAGGACTGTATGCCGCAGCCTAGCCTCGTGCATGTGTATGATGCAATCATGAGTCAACGGTACGCTAAGGATTCATACGCACTTTTAACGCAAATGCTTACATATTCAGTTCAGTAGCTTACTTTTAACAACGCTTAGACTGTATGTTTCCAATTTGTGCAGTAATGTATGCAATACAGCGATTATTTTGTTCAACCGAATAAATTCGTATTAAGAACGAATCTTGTCATAAATTCGTTATTCGAATATTCACCGAAGCGAATTTTTGATGATTCGCTCATCTCTAGTCTCAGCACTATATTGTTGAGGTGTCACCACGTGTTGTCTATGCTCTCGATAGGGATTTTGATAAGGTGTTGGTGCACCCCAATTGGAAATAAGTCCAAAGAGTCAAGATCTGAAGTAAACCAGTACTTCTTTACACGAGGAAAGGCCTGGGCTACAATAGCTGTCCTTCTCTCTCTCAAAAGGCTGGTACCCTGGTCAAAGACTGATGTCCTTGGATCTGTGGCTCAGTCATACAGCAGGCTACCTGATCACAGAGCTTGGTGCTCCAGGGTCTGTGGCTCAGCATCCCCATCTCAGCATTCTCCTGGTCACTCATGCAGTCTGGCAGAGTCTCCTCTTCTAAGCACTGGTTCCTATCTTCAGACAACTAGGGGCTCTGACTGCTCTCCTTATATACAGTTTATAGGTAGACCAGAAACGTCTAGTCGGAGGGGAGGAGCAGAGAAACTCAGCACAAACAGATACAATGTTACAATTCTGGTCTCTTATAGACTTGTATAGAGCTACAAGGAAAGTCTATAGGAACACATAGGCAGTGTTTCCAGGTATAAACAAAAGAGCTAAACCAGACGGTCAGAAGGTCAGTGTGTCTGATTTTTACCCTCCAAAACATTACATAGATAGAAAGTCAACATTTCTCTAAGTATTAGCTGGCTGTGCATTAACCCTTTCCACAGTGCAGCACAGTTATAGTGTAATAACAGAGCAAATGAAGTGAGTGCAGCTCTGGAGTATAATACAGGATGTAACACAGGATCAGTACAGGATAAGTAATGTATGTACACAGTGACTGCACCAGCAGAATAGTGAGTGCAGCTCTGCAGTATAATACAGGATGTAACTCAGGGTCAGTACAGGATAAGTAATGTAATGTATGTACACAGTGACTCCACCAGCAGAATAGTGAGTGCAGCTCTGGAGTATAATACAGAATGTAACTCAGGATCAGTACAGGATAAGTAATGTATGTACACAGTGACTCCACCAGCAGAATAGTGAGTACAGCTCTGGCAGTATTATACAGGATATAACTCAGGATCAGTTACAGGATAAGTAATGTAATGTATGTACACAGTGATTCCACCAGCAGAAATAGTGAGTGCAGCTCTGGAGTATAATACAGGATGTAACTTAGGATCAGTACAGGATAAGTAATGTATGTACACAGTGACTCCACCAGCAGAATAGTGAGTACAGCTCTGGAGTATAATACAGGATGTAACTCAGGATCAGTACAGGATAAGTAATGTAATGTATGTACACAGTGACTCCACCAGCCAGAATAGTGAGTGCAGCTCTGGAGTATAATACAGAATGTAACTCAGGATCGTTCCAGGATAAGTGAAGTAATGTATTTACACAGTGACTGCCACTATTTATGTAAATAATTATACTTACATACTATTTATCTAAGAAAATACACATTTGTTAATAATGTTTTTTTGTAATGGCTCAATACATAATTATGAGTAAGACAAACCCCGGTTCATTATAACTTATAATTAGACAGTGTCACATGAATCCACATGAGAGGGTTGTCAGCGTCTTCACTCAGGGCCGAGGAGCGCTGGGCAGGAGTCACATTGCAGGTATGTAAATAATTACCGCTCACAGGAGCGGCTGCAGCAGTGTATACATTCTGTGATTGCTTAGTCATCACCACGGGGCTGGATGTGACGTCACCGCCACTGACAACTAGACATGACTATGCAATAACCAGACGTGTGGTCATAGATGTCAACAAGGGGCCCAGAATGTGTGCAGCTACTGGATGTGTATGGCCTCTCGTTCTTGGTAATTAAGGATGTACATACCATGGTGGCAGATTATGTGGGCCTGACCATGGCTGGTCCAAACCCCTTTGCTATTGGGTTATACAGGACTCACCTCTGAATTATCAGCATGAGGGATTGGCCCAAGCAGGGGCGTAACCACCATAGCGGCGGACCATGCGACTGCTATAGGGCCCAGAGCAAGAGGGGGCCCAGTCTTAGTTGGGATCATCTCCTCTTCTACTGGAGGGGAAAACTTGGTCAGGACTCTACCCTCTAAAGGAACAACTTTTAGCAAATGAAGCAGTGGAAAAATGGCCCAAGGGTCATTGAAAGGGGTTTAGGCAGAAACCCTTCTGTCCTGTGTGGGGGGCCTGGTCTGATCCCTTGGGGGCCTTATTTCTCTATGTACGCCACTGGGCCCAAGGGTCATGGAAAGTGGAAAAGAAGCTCCAGGCTCATGTCCTGGGTAGTCAAACCCAACATCCTAATGGGGGTCCCCCTCCCCCCCTATCGTTTGTTATAGCACTGCTATCCACAGGTGTGGGGAGAACATGGAGGGGGTGCATCATTTCCTGAATACGGTATCTAATTTGGGAAATGCTGTCTTGAGGTGCTAGATGTGGACACAAACCTGAGGAGATGTTTCATGTTCAGAAGATCAATGGCTTTCATTAATGTAGGAAGGTGAATGGGAGGAGAACCACTTGTTATGCTGATTCCGCCTCTTACTGTGCAGCTGCCCCGGGGAAGGGATGGTGCAGGTCTATTTCTAATCTGGAATTTTACTTTGTCCTTCAATCAATTGTATGGTAAAGGGATTTTCTGGGCGTTCAATATTAATGAGCCACCCTCGGGTGGGGGTCCGACTTCCAGCACCCCCACGGATCAGAGGCTGCAGCCTCTTCCTAGACCAGTGATGTCACATTCATCAGTCACATGGTCTATGTCCAGTTCAGTTCCATTCAAGTGAATGGTTCTGGGCTGCAGTACCAAACACGACCACCATACAATGTACGGCGCTGTGGCCTCTTCTGATCAGCGAGGGTGCTGGGAGTTGGACCGGCACCGATCAGATACCGATGACCTATCCTGAGTAGAGTTGAAGGAATCGGGTTCAGATTGCTGTATCCGAACCCCATTCTATTAAATACTAAGTTAAGAATATGGCCTCCATCCTACTGTAAAATGTATGGCCTCCAGGGAGGTCTTGCGGAAGTTTCAACAAATATTGCGAGACTTACTTAGTTTCACCTCTATCACGTGATGCTTAGTTTATTCGTGTAAATTACTGTATCAACATACAAAGCTGAACTGTGTCCCGACACAGTTCACATATAGAACCGGTCTACAGAAAAAGTCACGACGTACATGTATGTTTTATGCACAGCAGGGGGCGCTGCACTGTCAGCAGTGGTATCCGGAGAAGGAGATTCAGCCTGTGGACATGGACAGTTTTGTGCAGTGTGCAAAATGAACGCACACTTAACTAATGCAGATTTTGACGCGGACTTGTCACGGAAATACAGCAAAATCCTCATAAGTTACGCTGCTGTGTGCATGGAAATTCTGGAATAACCCGGTCAGAGATGCAGAAATGGGTAGAGCAAAGGCTCAGCTGTTCCCGTAACCCCAGTCACCGTCCGCCCATTACACTGGTTATTCCAGCTATAAATGATCGGGAATATCCCTTTAATCATTTTCCAGGATGGAATTCCCCGTCTATTTATTATCCAGTGACCTGGGGAGGAAAACAAAGCCAAGGTTTCATTCACCCCGGCTGAGCCTGCACTTTATCCTCCGGTTAGGGCATCATGTCACCTACAGGTAACCTGATCCATCAGCTGCGGTGAAATTCCAATAATCCAGATCTTCTGATAACCGGAGAACAGCAGTAGGATCTTCCTCTGGGTTCCCTGCATTTTATACACTTTTCCATTACCCTCCAATAATACAGAAAATCTGATACTCTCATTGCATTGATGCCGAATTAAAGGAATTTTAACATGATACTATATATGCCTTTTCTGCCATCCAGTTGTACTCCCACATGGCTGTTATATGACAGGTACAGTTATTTTTGTTAATCCAGCATGTTAGAAACCGGGAAGGTGCCAGACTATTGGAATTTACTAAGTGCCAGCACTGATGATGAGACTTTCCAGAATGCAAAACAAAAGAGCAAGTAGGAAGGAGGAGTTGAGAGCTTTCACTATAGTGAGTGCAGCTCTGAAGTATAATACAGGATGTAACTCAGGATCAGTACAGGATAAGTAATGTATGTACACAGTGACTGCACCAGCAGAATAGTGAGTGCAGCTCTGGAGTATAATACAGGATGTAACTCAGGATCAGTACAGGATAAGTAATGTATGTATACAGTGACTGCACCAGCAGAATAGTGAGTGCAGCTCTGGAGTATAATACAGGATGTAACTCAGGATCAGTACAGGATAAGTAATGTAATTTATGTACACAGTGACTGCACCAGCAGAATAGTGAGTGCAGCTCTGGAGTATAATACAGGATGTAACTCAGGATCAGTGAGGATAAGTAATGTAATGTATGTACACAGTGACTCCACCAGCAGAATAGTGAGTGCAGCTCTGGAGTAAAATACAGGATGTAACTCAGGATCAGTACAGGATAAGTAATGTAATGTATGTACACAGTGACTTGCCACCAGCAGAATAGTGAGTGCCAGCTCTGGAGTATAATACAGGATGTTAACTCAGGATCAGTGCAGGATAAGTAATGTAATGTATGTACACAGTGACTCCACCAGCAGAATAGTGAGTGCAGCTCTGGAGTAAAATACAGGATGTAACTCAGGATCAGTACAGGATAAGTAATGTAATGTATGTACACAGTGACTTGCACCAGCAGAATAGTGAGTGCAGCTCTGGAGTATAATACAGGATGTAACTCAGGATCAGTACAGGATAAGTAATGTATGTACACAGTGACTGCACCAGCAGAATAGTGAGTGCAGGCTCTGGAGTATAATACAGGATGTAACTCAGGATCAGTACAGGATAAGTAATGTATGTACATAGTGACTGCCACCAGCAGAATAGTGAGTGCAGCTCTGGATATAATACAGGATGTAACTCAGGATCAGTACAGGATAAGTAATATATGTACACAGTGACTGTACAGCAGAACAGTGAGTGCAGCTCTGGAGTATAATACAGGATGTAAGTCAGGATCAGTAATGTATGTACACAGTGACTGCACCAGCAGAATAGTGAGTGCAGCTCTGGGTATAATACAGGATGTAACTCAGGATCAGTACAAGATAGGTAATGTAATGTATGTCAACAGTGACTTGCACCAGCAGAATAGTGAGTGCAGCTCTGAGTATAATACAGGATGTAACTCAGGATCAGTACAGGATAAGTAATGTATGTACACAGTGACTGCACCAGCAGAATAGTGAGTGCGGCTCTGAAGTATAATACAGGATGTAACTCAGGATCAGTACAGGATAAGTAATGTATGTACATAGTGACTGCACCAGCAGAATAGTGAGTGCAGCTCTGGATTATAATACAGGATGTAACTCAGGATCAGTACAGGATAAGTAATATATGACACAGTGGACTGTACAGCAGAACAGTGGAGTGCAGCTCTGGAGTATAATACAGGATTAGTCCAGTGATCAGTAATGTTGTACACAGTGACTGACAACGCAGCAGAATAGTTGAGTGCAGCTCTGGGTATAATATCTGGATGTAACTCAGGATCAGTACAGATTAGGTAAGTATATGTATGTACAGCAGTGACTGCACCAACAGAATAGGTGGGAGTGGCAGCTGTGGAGTAAATAATACTGGTGTAACTCAGGATCAGTACAGGATAAGTAATGTAATGTATGTACACAGTGACTCCACCAGCATAATAGTGAGTGCAGCTCTGGAGTATAATACAGGTTGCAACTGTACACCATTAATGCCAAAGCAACAGAAAATGATGCTCTTCGCTCGCCAAGCTCTACTGCTTGTTTCGGGTCCTTCTGTGTAAACTTCCCGTTTGACACTGCTGCAGCCAATCACTGGTCGCTGCTCCCCTTGCTTCATGTCAGATGGTCACATGACCCAAGTGGAGCAGATCTGCACTGTGGTTAGTGATTGGCTGCAGCGGCATCAAACTGGAATTTTACAGAGAGGGACTTGAAACAAGCAACTCTCCATTCACAGCAGCCCAAGATCGGGCCCCGTTTTCAACATAGAAATGGGTCCCAGAGGTCACATCTGCACCTATCGGACATTTATGGGGGATATACCCTTTTAATACTCACAAGTGTTGTCTTCTTTGGGCCATATAATAGGGAGGGCACACGGCACACATCCAGCGGCCTCTGCCACTGTATGGACTTCGGGGCCCCCATACCCTAGGCCAGTTTTCCACCCTATTTGTTGGATCACAATAGGAAGCCTTTGAGTACCTTCTTCCCATACACGTTGAAGACCCAATTCAACTCGCAGCCCACCCAACACCCTCCTTATCCATGCAGCTATAGGGCCAGGAAGCAGAGCACAAGGGGCAAAGTAGGCTCAATATTAGGGGCAGGAACCATTTTGGGGGAGCAGTATCTGACAGAAGCCTTGATGACGGTCCTGCTAGAATGGAGAAGTAAAGCTAAGACAACTCCAGTCACACAAGACGCTGGACTGATTTAGAAATGCAGAAGAAATCGTTAAAGAAATTGTGACTGTTCTTGGACAAGCCCTCTTTTTTTTGGGTGGTTACCATCTCCTGCTTGCTGGGACTTGCGGCTTAGCAGGTGTTGCTGACTAACCCATAGAGAACTTTCCCACAGCAGATATAACCAGGGCTATGCCAGGCTCCCCGTCCTGGCTGTGTTTGCAAGCCGTCCCTATACAGATATGAAGGCCTCGGGTGAGGAACCTCTAAAGAACATAAAACCCACCTCTTGTATACAGCTCCACCCCTACTGCCAAAATGGTGCTGATAGGTAGTGACTGTGCCTTATCCTGGAGAAGGGGGCAGCTGTCACAGGGACAGATATGTTAGATACACATGGGACAGCACCATGTAGCAGTACATACATGTCGTGTGGGGGCCCCTAGGGCCTCCATACAGGGTAGTGCATAGAGACTTTAGGTTGAGTTTGTTTTTGTTGTTTGCTGCAAATAACCCATAAAACTGGTGCGTAAATGGGTTTTCTCTGGGCAAGAACCCCTTCTAGTTATGGTGGCCATATTGTCAAGCAGCTTTTCCAAAAGAATGGATCATCAAAGGTCAACTCAGGGACTTTTAGATGTTTACTAGTATTTTTTTTATATTGTATGGGGTCAATGATCAGGATTTGCCCCGAGTCACCCGCTGTTATCTTCTATAAATACACTTCCCTCACGGCCTTTGCTCCGTCCTCCTTCCCAACAGGGAAATCAGATCTAGTGTGGGAACACGTGAGGAGGCAGCGCAGGCGTGCAGCAACTTGCGCAAGCGTCAGACTTCCATCATCTAAATTAGCGAGCAGCCGACAAGCAGCTACACCTCCCTGTATAAATAGCTCCAGAATAGCTCTCCACTCTGTAATCCCATGCATAGGTTTTATTGCTGCGCAGTAAGATCGCCTGCAGACATTAGGAGTTCTTACTGCTCACGTGGAAAGCAACGGCAACGGGTACTGCAAATACATAGCAAAAGGGGAAACCCTAACCAGAGGGAGGTAAAAAGCACAATATCCTCCCCAGTGATCAGCTGTAAACTCTGGGGTAGCCTGGCAGTAAGTGTTCAGCTTCCCTGCAGCGCCTCCGCAGGGGAAATGAAGTATTACACTGTGGCCATTCACTCCTGTATAATGCAGGAAAGGACAGGCCCTCCAGAGCAGATGAGGGTCCTGAACAGAGGACACCCCTCTATTAATTTAGAACTCCCGAATATGGCTTATGAAAAAGTTTTTTTTATAAAGACTCTGATCTTAACCTGCCGTACACGTGTTACCATGTAAATAAAGTTGCTTGATAACCAAAATGGCCCCCGTGACATGTATAGGTTGTCACCCAGCTTTTACAAAAATCCTAGATATTTTAAATCTCCTTTAGGGCTCATGCACACGACCGTATGTATTTTGAAGTCCGCAAAACACGGATCCGCAAAAAATACGGATGACGTCCATGTGCATTCCGTATTTTGCGGAACGGAACATCTGGCCCCTAATAGAACAGTCCTATGCGGACAATAATAGGACATGTTCTATCTGTTTGAAGAATGGACATACGGAAACGGAATGCACACGGGTACATTTCTTTTTTTTTTTGCGGACCCATTGAAATGAATGGGACTCGGACATGGAAAGAAAATACATTTGTGTTCATGAGCCCTTACATAGTTGCCAACTGTCCTGAATTTGAAGGAGCTGTCCCTAATATTCAGAGAGACCATCCGGGGCCACAAATATAAGTATGTAAGTCCCACCTGTAAGTGGACGTTCCTTAGCGGGTTTGGGCGTTTACGAGGCATGGCTTACATGCTCCTCATTTACCAACTAACTGAGAATACTTAAAGGGGTATTCTCATCTTAAACAATGGGGGTATATCATTGTCTTATAGGTGCGGGTCCCACCTCTGGGACCCGCACTTATATCGAGAACGGAGCCCCCAAAGCAAAGGAGGGTGCACTGCGCATGCGCAGCGGCCCTCCATTCATTTCTATGGGGGCGGCGAAAATAGCCGAGCACTGGCTCGGCTATTTCCGTCGACTACATAGAAATGAATGGGAGAGCGGGGGCCGCGCATGCGCAGTGCGCTCCTGTTCATTTCTATGGGAGCAGCGGGGGAGCTGTGCCTGGTGGTGGCCGAACCCCGGGAAAACCTGGGGTCCTCCAGGCAAAGCACTCCCCCCTCCGATCTCGATATAGTTGCGGGTCCCAACGGTGGGACCCGCACCTATAAGACAATGGGGGCGTATCCTAGCGATATGCCCCTAATTATTAATAATAATTTTTTTTTCTAATTTTATATCTATTTTATATATAATATAAATATTAAATAAACTAAATAATTAATAATTAAGGACTGAGAAGATTGAGTGACAACCCACGTGATCGATAAATGCTGCCCATATTGGTTGTCAAGAGCAGATATAACAAAGAAACAGGACATTTTTAGATTCTCAGTAGTAAAAATAGTTTATTTCGTAAAAATGACTATAATACAAAGCAGAAAAGATGAGAAAACCCATAAGTGTACTAAAACATACACCACTCATCCTGTGCACAATACGGTTCTGTCATAGAAAGAGTTACATGCGGGTTACATGTCAAAGACGGGTTACACGTGATATACACAGTATATTCATAGCGTCTGTGTATTGAACATACAGTCCTATATACATAAGGTCGTAGAAAAATAATATTTGAGGTGCGAGGACGTGAAATCTCAGCTGGATTTGCAAGTGCAAACAGACACGTGTCCTCCCCGATCAGCTGCAACGGAGGAGGCACAGGGCACAGTCCTAGGCGAGGTCTTAATCTATAATTTGGTAAGAGGGTGTTAACCGGGCACAGCGCGGCGGGCTGCCCATTAGTATGCTTTAACTACTGATGTGCCAGCAAAGCTAGCAGGCCCAGTACAAGGCCCATGGTGGCAAAGGGTAGCGAGGTTGTGTTGACTTGCCAACAGTCCCGCAAATTGGGCCACAAAAGTGGGCGTTCCAGGGTGGGCCACGGAGCAGGGCTTAAATGTCCTGATTTTTATTTTTTTAAATGTGGATAAGTATGGAATGGCAGCTCATCGCAACTGAAGGGAATTGGGTCCAGCACATAGACTGTGGACAGGTGGGGCGCTGATTTTAAAAGAAGGCAGCCATGTTTTTTGTCATCCTGGACATGCCAAGTGGGGTCTTATGGCAAACAACATAGCGAAGTCTAAGTTGGGCACCAATTTTTTAGGGTTTAAAGGCCCTTGCCAAAACGGTCAATAGATGAATGCCACAGGTCCGGCATCTAGGCATACAGGGTGGATACAGTATTACAGGGAGGTCATTCAAAAGAAGGGCGTCCACACCATCCATGGTATGCCAAGTCCATGAAATGGCCACCGATCCTACAGATTGGCATATGGACAGGGACTGATGACCTGGGGTTGTTGTCTTAACCGTTGTAATGGAAATTATAGAATACCATATACACTGAAGAGATATCATGGCTTCCTAATATAAATGTCAAAGTGACTTGGGTAACTTCATCGTATCAAGGTTGACCATATTGCTATAAAACATGGTAGCCCCTAAGGAGATGGATGAGATGACCCACCATTGTTTCGGGCGATGGTGGCCTCTCCTCGCCCACAGATGTGTGTCAAATGTGATATTCACCATGTACAATGGTCTACCCCTAAATCCTGCATAATCGACATATACAACCCAAAAATACCTCCAGTACAGATCTGGAAAGTGGTTGCTGAAACACAACGGCCGTGCCATCCTCATGAATTGAAATGAGACATATTCCCATGCTCCTACACAGCCGGATCACCTTCTGACTCTCAACTGATCACTCAAGGACTCTGGTTTGAAGACCATGTTCGGTACCAGACAGTGGTCATTGACCATACAAGCATTGTCCATATATTACATTTGCTGAGGGACATTGACCACAACAAAAAAAATTAGTCCAGGTCTTCACAGTCCAGTTCTAACTAAACAACGCAGAAATGTTTTGAAAGAAGCTACATCCACCCCAAAAACAGGACATTGTGATAACAAAAACACATCTCGAATTCATAAACGATCGCCACTGTAGATAGCTTCCTTTCTCATCAGAATGTCCTTGTGGTCAACGACCCATTTTCAGGTTGCAACGTGAATGCAATATTTCCACTGAGATGTTTCAAACTCCAGGTGTGCCGACCATAACCACACAAGGTGATTCGCTTCCAGATGGATCATAATTGAAAGTCAATGGAAAAGAGAAATGGTCATCCTGTTATGAAATCTGTGGGATATTCCTCAATCCTACAATTTCATGTCATACATTGTCCACAAATAGGATAGATTCCTCACAATTGAGGTTTGGTCTTGCATCCATCAGAAGCTTAACGGCAGAATAATGCCGGTAGTGGTTGGCCAGGTCTAAGGCGGTGTAGCCCTCTACTGTAGTAGCGCTGAGGTTGGCACTATGATGGATGAGGAGCCGGGCCGTGCTGGTATGACCTGTCTCGGCCGCGATGTGCAGAGGTGTCTTCAACTGCATATTTGGAATGTTTACGTCACAACCAAGTTCCACCAGGATCCGAGCCACTCGGTAATGTCCTCGTTGTGCCGCTAGATGCAACGGCGTTCTTCCGTCAGATGTCTGGCAGTTCGATTGGCCTTGCATTGCTTGGCAAGAAGCTTCACGATATTTAGATGACCTTGCCAAGCCGCATAGTGTAAGGACACCCAGTTCTCCAGTCCTGGGACATTTATGTTCATGCCCCGTCGAATGAAAAGTCGGACAATACTCTCTTGACCGTGTTGGCAAGCAACGTGAAGAGGTGTTCGGCCTTTACCGTCAACTTCACTCAAAGAGGCGTTCTTCTCCAAGAGCAACCGAGTTTATAACCTCATCTCCGTTTTGGGCAGCAAAGTGAAGTGCTGTGAAGTGATCTTCATCCTTGGCATTGATGTTGATCTTCTTCGAAAGGAGTAGTTCCACAATGCCTTTCAGTTTCTTTTCAGCAGCGATGTGGAGTGGAGTAGAACCTTTCAGGTTGGTCATATTGGGGCTGGCATTGTAAGGAGAAGCATTTTGGCACACTCCTCCTGTCCGTCTCCACTGCAAGTGAAGGAGACTTGACCTCCCTTCTAACACCAACTCAACATCTTGAGGGCTGGAGGATCTTAAGAAGCTTGGCATTGTCTCCGGTGACAATGGCATCAATTAGTTTCTTTTTTCTGGATCTCTGTGGTACTAAGGTCTGCATTGGGGAAAAAAAGAAAATAATTAATCACATTAGAATTTATAATATGAAATACTACAGGAGAACCCTGCTAACAGGTTTCCCTGCAAAATAGAGCTGATCACAAATGATCCTATGAGTTCTAGACAATGTAGACAAACCTCTTCTTAGAATGAGACCACCCTACCAATAAACTGGCCTATGTGGGTCCAGCTAACCGTGGTCTAACCAATGCTGCCCTTACAATGGAAATGTAGTATTGCTCTTCTATATTTCCCCTCCTCCCCAGCCAACAGTGCCTACTGCAGGAAGAAGTGGAGTATTACATGGTGGCCTTTCAGGTGACCAACTGGCCATCAAGGATGGATCAAGTTCTCCAGAACAGAAGCCAGTCTCATACAATGTCTCTCCATCCTGGTTCATAGAGGGATCCCAAGTGGGGGACTCCCTTCTATGACGTCCTACATGCCCTAGGAGGGCATATAGACAGGGGTTGTCTTGATGAAGAAACCACTTTTAAAGTACATTGCCTTCTCTCCTTGGAAGTTCATTCTATCTCCTAATTTTATGCCAACCTACCTTCTACAGAGCCATCCTTTTCGAAGGACAAGGTTGAGGGAGCCTCTGGACGAGAACGCAGAGTCAATGGAGGAGATTCCAGAGGGCGCTTGTCGCTAGGTGCCAGCTCCGGCTCAGAAGCACTGTGACACAAGCTCTCCGACCCTTCTATGGTTTGTGAAATCCCAGAATCCAGTTGGGAGAGAAGCTCGGAGAGACTGTAGTCTTTATCGTACATTGGATATCCTTTGGGTTCTGATTGGTTGGCCAAATCCTGAATAGAAAAAAAAAAAAGGTATAGAACGATGAGTATGTGCATCTTCAGGACTGACCTAACCAAGCAAATGTAGACTCTCACCAAGGGGACATAATTATTACATCCTAGGTGACTATACGAGGAGCGGCAGACATCAGTCACATGTATGTAAATGTCTCTGGAGGTTCTCAGCACTGAAGATATGTCCAACAAAGTAGTGGTCATGGAGTGGAGGCGTCCGGCGCATGTGTGGATACAGGGACTCTGCTGTCTGTAGATGCGCATGCACTGGATGTGTCCTCTTCATGATGACTACTTTGTGACTTGCTGTTCGGCGCCTGTGCGGAAATACTAGGAGCCAGGACGAGGAAGTGATCAGGTTATTGCCGCCATCTGCAGGGCCACGGATACGGAGGATGTCCATGTTACTCCTCCAATACTTGGGCAGCCGGTGGCCTTCACTAGTTCACTGAGTGCTCATAAGGTATCTATATCGCACAAGAGCATAACCCTTACCTGCTCTTTGGTGTTCGCAGTTGCTTGGGCCACCGATTCTTGACCTGTCTCTGAAATGGACTCGTCTTCATGTTTTGTACACAGTAATTCTGTCTCTGAGGTAAATTTCTAGCAGAAAGGAGAAAAAATTAAGTAAAATTGATTATTTTTGCAGGGTGCATGCTGGACGTATGACATATGAGAGAATGGGGTGGTCAGTGTGACACTCCAGGAGTATAGGTGTTACCAACAGACTACTGATTGGCATTGGCCTCTACAAAAGAAACCACATGAACGGCACCTTCATCGGGTATGCATACTTTTGCAACTGCCTTAAAATCCTACTGTTTTGTATATACAACTCCTAGGCAGATCTATGTGTCTAAACAAGGGGTCAGCAACCTCCGGCACTCCACCTGTGAAACTACAACTCCCAGCGTGCTTCATTGACTTTTATAGGAATTCTGAGAACAGCAGAGCAAGTGTGCATGGTGGGAGTTGTAGTTTGGCAACAAATGGAGCGCCGAAGGTTGCAGACCCTTAGTCTACAATGACTACATACCTCTGTATAGACTTATCCTGCAGTCAAGGTCTGCATGGAACCTGTATGCACAAAACAGAAGATTTTTTTTTTTTTTTTTTTTTTTTTTTTTTTTAAGTTAAGACGATTTCCAAAGTTGACCCAGCTTTAAATTAAGATGTACTGGAGAAAATAAAGGCAGGGTTGCATAAGTCTAGATACCCTTTAAGAAGCCGTTGCAGTATTGAAAACAACCTTTCAGCCTGGCCGATCGGCAAGACTTTCAAAATGCGTGAGTTAAAACTTTAACTATTGCAACATGGACATTCCTGACACACAAGAGGCGCACTGTCAGGACTTGCAGCGGTGGATCGTCCACATTCCTGCCTGTGAGAATCAGATAGCAGAAGTTCAGGCTTCAGCTCCCTGTGACTGAAGGACAAAAAAAGCTAAAAAGAACAACACACCGGCATCCAGCACCAAACTATATTTAAACTGAATAAACTTTTACTCAACTCTCGAGGTCAAGACGAGGAAGATACGCTTCCTTCTAGACACCCACCAGCATTGAGTAACCGCACAAGACAGGGTAATACTTGAAAAGTACTGCCCTGCTAGAACCTTCCTCATTCACTACTCTACAAGTGGACGTACACATCAGATGTCAACCAAACCACATGATTTCGGCAAGACCGGCCGACTATCTAATGTGTATTGGGTGTTCAACCCATCACCCTATGTCAAGGAAGAAAAGGATCGGTCATGCAAGTTTATAGGCTGAGAAGGTGCCTGGGAGATCACTGCTTGCAGACTCATGGGACATGAAGGAAAGACATGGAAATTATTTTTTAAAAAAATAATCGCCTTTTCCAAAATCTGAAATAAACCAAAGGTCGCTCATTGGAAACACCCCATGTAGCTGTATACATAAACAACCCTTTTTCCAGATTAAATCCAGTTCAGTGATCAGATGATCGACACCGATCTGTCATCAAATCTACACATTTTAGCTGCAGCAGCCGCTACTGGTGAAATGTAGTATTACATGCTGGCTATTCAAATAAATGGACAGGTTGGGTCCTCCAAGGCAAGATCAACTTTTTTTATTTTTTTTGCCGTAGAGAAGAGCCGCTAACTGTGGGATCCCAAGGGTGGGATGCCCATTAAGGCTCCATTCACACTTCCGTGTGTCCGGTGTCCGTGTTTTGCGGATCCGCAAAACACGGACACCAGCCATG
Source organism: Rhinella marina (assembly GCA_900303285.1). Taxonomy (NCBI): domain Eukaryota; kingdom Metazoa; phylum Chordata; class Amphibia; order Anura; family Bufonidae; genus Rhinella; species Rhinella marina. The sequence goes on from ONZH01015724.1 coordinate 100,051, forward strand.
TGCGTTCCGCAATTTGCGGACCGCACATAATAGAAATGCCTTTTCTTGTCCGTGTATTCGGACAAGAATAGGACATGTTCTATTTTTTCGGGAGCTGCGGAACGGAAGTGCGGATGCGGCCCCATTGAAAATTGCGGAACGGATTGCGGACACCATTTGCGGACATGTGAATGGGGCCTAAAGGACATAAGGGAAAAAGGTGAGACAACCCCGTTTATGGTAAAGATCACATGGCCATCACGTACCTTGAAATGTTGGCCGTCTGTTGGGCTTGGTCCTGCCAGCACTGCTGCATCAGTTTGATCATCTCGTCGCACTGTTGGGGTCGAGCCCTCCGGTATATGCCGATAAGTCGGGGCGCAGACCACCTCCCACTTTCACCATAAATATGCAAAATGTTTTTCTCTTCTACAAAGTTAAAAAAAAAAAAAAAAAAAGAAAAATCGTCAAATTTTCCACAAATTATCACAGCCTGTCAAAACATTCTTCTGCCCACGCAGGACACGTCAAACATCCATGCACAACAAAGTGCTATGTGTCTGAACATGTAACAAGACAACATCCGGGAAAGTGCTGAACATGCAGGGAGTCACTCTCCACAACTAGATCAGCGTGAGAGTTAAAGGGATCTTCCGACAACTACTTAGGTCTGGTATTGCATCGCCGCTTCACTAGAGTCCATACAGCTGAGCTGCAATACCACGCACAACCTGTGGACAAGCGTGGCACTGTTCTCATTGACCCCCTGCAACTTTCTAATATACTTTTCAAGATTCACTTGCTTTGGGTTGAGTTGCAATACCACACACAGCCACTGGACAAGAGTGGCGCTGCTTCTGGAACGACTGTAAATTATTTTTTTTCTAATCTCATAAAATGTTGTATCACTGTATAAAATAATGTACAGATATCCTATAGGCTTGCATCTCTGCTTGCTGTCAATGAATGGAAGCATCCTGAGGTTGAAAACCCATCTGGATCTGGTCAAACTAAACACAGATAAAATTTAGAGGGCTCCGATGCGTGATTATTTTTGGCCTCTGTACTTAGAGGACAAGCATTTCCATTTGTCAACAGCAAGCAGAGATCTTGCAAATGGTGAGGAATTAATATATAAAGTATACTAGAAAGTTGCAGAGTTATTCATTATACAGTAATTAAAGAGATAGGAAACCGTGTGCCTTTTCCCACAGAAACAGCGCCCCCTCATGCCTAGTGGTCGTGTCTGATATTGCAGTTCTGTCCCATCCCAAGTGAATGCCGCAATACCAGACACAGCCTATAGACAAGAGAGGCGCTGTGTCCAATAAATAAAAACTCAGACTTTTTTTTGTTATCTAATCTCCTGCAACCGCTTTAAACAAGGCCAATCTTGTCTACAGCCCACGTTATTTATCAGTCTTGACGACTTACCTGCGAAGGGCTTCTGCTGGGTGAGGATCCCCCAGACGACAACTGCGAAACTGGAGAAGAAAGAAAACCAGAATTATAGTTCTAGAACCCAAGACATGGAAAAACGATTTTCATGTTACATGGCTCTCAAGCAGTCACTAACAATTCGCAAATTTTTGAAAAAATGAATTTATAAATTTCACAATAACGGCCCCCAGGAACTAAACTGATTGTGCGTGATCAAGTCCTGCCTGAAGATCATCTGAAGAACTCTCACTATGTTACAAAATTAGCAGCCTGCAGGCCCTTGTCCCCGTGACAGAACTTCCTGTCAAGTGGTCTACTAGTCAAGCCTCGTCATAGGATTGCATACCTCCAACCGTCCGGATCGAGCGGGACAGTCCCGATTGCACTGGCTGTCCCTAGTACTGGGGAAGGTATGTCCTGGTTTCTGGCAGATGTCTCTGCGTCCTTAGGACGAATAGACAATTGCCTGTTACATGAAAGAAGCAGCCAGCCGGAATCGGCTGGCTGCTTCTTTCCATCCTCCTTCCCGTCCCCCCTGCAGCTCTCCATACGTCTGGGCGGGGCGGGGCGGCACAGTCAGCCTTGGCTCCGCCCCCTCCAGACAAGAGAAGCCGATGTCCTGCTGGTGATGCTGCTGCTAGGAAGAAGGTAAGTATATGTATATGGTTTTTATTTTTTTTTAAACTTTCTGTGAGGGGCACAATGTGGGAACATTACTGGAGGCACAACATATTACTGGGGGGCACAATATGGGCATATTACAAGGGGGCACAATGTGGGCAATGTGGGCATATTACAAGGGGGCACATAACAGGGCATATTACTGGGGACACATAACAGGGCATATTACTGGGGACACAACAGGGCATATTACGGGGGGCACATAACAGGGCATATTACGGGGGCACATAACAGGGCATATTACGGGGGCACATAACAGGGCATATTACTAGGGACACATAACAGGGCATATTACTAGGGACACATAACAGGGCATATTACTAGGGACACATAACAGGGCATATTACTAGGGACACATAACAGGGCATATTACTAGGGACACAGCTAGGCATATTAATGGGGGCACATAACTGGGGAATATTTACTATGCGGAGCAGTAAGGGGACTGGGTGGGATTAGGTGTATAGTGGGTGGAGTTAGGGGCGTGGCCAAGCACGCCGCACAATACATCCCTCATTATCCCTTTACAAAGTTGGGAGGTATGGGGTTGCACAATGGGTCCCTATCACCACCCACATTAATGTCCACCTAGTTCTATCATGGTATCAACAAGCGAGAGGATGATGGTGATTTGGGTCCAGGCGATGACCAGGCTGAAATATCAAAGCACAGGAGAAAAAGTGCTGTCATGTGGACGAGCTGTCTTCTCCAGTTCTGCAACGTCAACTTTTTGCCAAAGGTTTAGAAAGTGGTGGCATTTCTCACCTGTATATGTCATGCTTGGTGTCGAAGCTCCTGTTCTTCTCTTGAAACGTTCCGGTGGGAGGTAGGCGAATGGTCCCACAGATCCCGTCCAAGCTCAACTCATGGGAATTCGACAAGCCGTTCCACTTGGCAAGTCCAAAATCTGAGATCTACAGTAACCAAAAATGAATGAGGATGAGGAGGGACATCAACCATAATACAATTCTTCACCAAAACCTAAAAATCCAGATGTGACTAACCCTACATTTCTAAGGTTCTGGGAAGCTGAGATACGAGATGTTGTTTGACAGCTTTTTCACACAGTAGAATGGTGTCTCTCCAGGGTCAAGGAGTAAAAGTAGAATTTTATTGACCCTGGGCGACCACCGCCAGTGTTGACTACAGTGTGAGGACCCTCAAACAGCAGCCTACGTCTCAGCTTCCCGGAACTCTGTGAGGTTGACAGTCACCAAGGCAAACACAATCTTTGCACCACCAATAAAGATATTTCCTTCACTCAAGTTCAAGGAGAATGACAGATCTCCGCTCTATTTGCTGCTTTTGTTAGTTGTTTAGTTTAGTTGTTCTACCAGAAAAAAAAAAAAAAGTTCCTTCGAGGAGAAAAAAAATGTTACAAAGAAAACTGAAGCTAATCCAAGGTGTGTAGGTTATAGAGGCCACTCTGTACACACGGGCTGAGTGTACAAAGTGCTCGGGACTTGCAAGAACAAGTTTTATCAGAAGAGGAAGAGTTCCAGTTCCAAGTCAAACTCATTCTGACCCCCCTGGGGAAGACGTGTCTACACGGGCGTAACTGCGGGGAGAGACTGGTCAGAAACTGATAACTTATGATTTTGATTGAACCTAAAAAGGACTGTCCAGAATTAGAAAAACATGGCTGCTTTCTTCCATAAACAGCGCCTCTCCTGTCCACAGGTTGGGTGTGGTATTACAGCTAAGCCTCGATCATTTTGGTGGAGCTGCAATACCAGACAAGACCCATGGACAGACGTGGCCATGTTTTTCTAATCCTTTACGTCCACTTTAAGAAATGGAAAATAGCCCCGCGCCTTGAATATATGAATGTCCGCCCTTTTCCATCTTCTGAGGATTTGCTCCACACATATTTATGACCATCTTTGATTCCCAGCACTTCCACCGATCAGAGGTTTGAGTAAACCACAGTACGAACCAGAGCTCTGGTGAGCACCATGGCACCAAGTTACCAAGCACAGTGCCATCTGTTGAATTGTGGCTGCATTTGGTATTGCAGCTCAGCCCAATTCACTTGAATGAATGAGACTGAGCTGCGCCTAGGTCACGCGACCGATGAAAGTGACCGTAAAAATAGCCTAAGAAGAGGCCACTTTAAAGGGTAACCCTGACCAGTTGAGAATCTCCTTGCCTCCACCACAATCTATACGAATGTCTAAGGCGGATGTGAAGGTTGGATTGTGACAACTACTACTCTCAACACAATTGTGTGCCAAGAGTGGTTGTCACATGCCTGCCCCCACGCAGCAACAAAGGGCACAAGGATCATCAAGACTTGTAGAAGGTTGAAGACAACATCCACCAAAAACAATTGCCCCCTAATGCTATATCTGCCCTTGAATGGTGCACCTAGCTATGGTGTAGGACAAGCACAAACGGTCCGTTGACATGATGGGGTGATGGTTCAAAGCCTCTGAGAAGCTGACGGTAGACATTGCCCTCACTATTTGTGGTGACTCATTAAGTAGTTATTATGAGAAATGATATTTTTACGGCCCCAGAGAGCATTCCAGTCATACCGATCTAGTCATAAAACAGCTGCGGCCAGGACATCGAGTTATATAAAAGCCTCAAAAAACTGAGAAGACACTGAAGACATACAAGAGGTGTGATGCATGAGGGGGCCCCAAGCCACCAGTATTACAAATGACACATGATAAGTTGGGAGTCCTGTTAAATATTTAGCCTTGTGGTCTAAATTGGAAATTAAGAATCTCAAAAATAAAATCCTCCCTCCCCCTGCCAATCAATACTGGCTACTCACTTAAATGATGCTGACCTGCAGTAACATACACTGACCAGTTGACCAAAAGTGGTGCTGTTTTTGGAAAAGTTAGGACAACCAATGCAAAGCCACTTGAGCTTTACCCTTGCCCATGCTACTGACCAACATCTCAGGGGCTACATGGAATAAGGTCCTCCAAACACATGAGATACACATACCTCCCAACCGTCGGGGATCCAGCGGGACAGTCCCGGATTGCAGTGGCTGTCCCGGTCCATTGTGATGAAGCAGAGAGCCGGCATCGGCTCACTGCTTCATCAATCATCCCTCCATACCCCCTGCCGTTAGTCAGCCCTGGATCCGCCCCTCCAGACTAGAGAAGATGATGTCCTGCTGGTGATGGTGCTGGGAAGAAGGTAAGTATGTGGTGTGTTTTTTTTAACTTTCTGTGAGGCATATATTACTGGGAGGCACAATGTGGGTATATTACAGGGGGGCACAGCTGGGCATATTACAGGGGTATATTATGTATGGCTGGTACCAGCAGCAGATAGATGCCATATATATATATATATATATATTGTAAATTTATGGCTGGCACTGGCATATTACAGGGGGGCACAGCTGGGCATATTACAGGGGACCACAATGTGGGCATATTTCCCCAGTAATATGCCCAGTTATGTGCCCCCAGTAATATGCCCACATTGTGGCCCCAAGTAATATGCCCACATTGTGGCCCCAAGTAATATGCCCACATTGTGGCCCCCAATAATGTTATGCCCAAGTAACATGCCCACATTGTGCCCCCCAGTAATATGTTGTGCCCCCAGTAATATGACCACATTGTGCCCCTCACAGAAAGTTAAAAAAATAAACACCATAATCTTATCTTCTTCCTAGCAGCATCAGGACATCGGCTGGTCTAGCTTCGTCTGGAGGGGGCGAAACCAAGGATGACTGCCCGCCGTCCCCGCCCCCCCATACCGGGACAGCGGGACAGCTACTGCAATCCGGGACTGTCCCGCTGGATCCGGGATGGTTTGGAGGTATGCAGTAAGAACTGAGAAAGATAGGCCTGAACATCAGGAGAACATTTCCAGGAGGTTAATCCTCCAAGGATTTGTGGAACATGTAGAAGAAGGTAACCTAAAAGCCCAAGACACCAAGTTCATACAATACACACAACTAGTAAAACGTAGATGTAAATTAAGACTTGGCGTTGTGCGATAAGACAACTGACAAGACGAAAAGCCCCTCCAAACCGATGCTTGACTACACAAAGGATTACATCAAAGAAGTACAATGTTGTAATCCGGAGATACCTCACAGGTTCTGAGGAGCAGGATGTGACATGTAACAGCCCCACATCAAATACACACAAGTGACAACTGCATAGAGTTACACGATACGACCCTCAAAGTTCTTATTAGAAGCTTCAACTAAAATCTTCAATTCAAAGCAAAAAATTATAAGCAATTATAAACCTCACTCACTGCACAAGAAAAACCCTTCCCCCGAGCTAGGTGGGATTTAAAGAGATTGTACACTTTGAACCCCCCCCCATGCAATAGGCACTTCCCCCAACAATGGGCAGAACCCTGGAGGACAATATGGAAGACATTATGGAAATAACTGGAATTGTCTATGCTTCAGATCCTCGAGGGCAAAAGACATCCTTTGTAGTGGCTCCTTACTACGGCTAGGACATTTGGAAAGGGTCATGTAAAGTAGACATCCCCTTTTAAATAACTCGTAGGGAGAACATACAATTTTTTGAGGCTCACAAGTGGCCTCAGATGCGACAGAGAACATTTCTGGAGTGGCCATTGGCCCATTAAAAAGACATTCAAAGCTCAAGATGACCCAAACTACCTTCTCAATGGACATTGAGAACCTCAGGGGTGTAGCTTTGAGCAAAGGACCAACAATGCAAAATTTGTAACAGCCCTCCCATCTACCATAAGCACACAATACAGTTGTCTTCTTATGTGAAAGAGAGGTCTTCAGGCCCAATTAGGCACCAGGGCATGGGTGTGACTGTTCCATCTGCACCTCTTATAGCTCCACCTCCGCAGAACATTGGCAAATTAGAGAGGGAGGAACTTAGTGAGAAGGCACTGTGTCCTGCTGTCCACTGTTGAAGGTAAAATTAGCCACCACAATAATTAGGCCCTGATTTTGATATTTGCTATGGGGCCCACCCATCTCTAGAGACATTTTATGTCAAGCAGTTTTGGTAAGAACTTATAGACCCATACCTTGACGTGGTAATGTCCATCAAGCAGGATATTCGCTGGCTTTAGATCAAGATGAAGTAGAGGAGGGTTCATGCAATGAAGGAAGTTCATCCCCACCGCCGTCTCATGAATAATCCTGAACCTCAAGTCCCACGGCAGGCGTTCGGCAGCCAGGAGCTTCTCCAGAGATCCGGTCTCCATGTATTCCATGACAAGACCAACCGGGTCACTGCAGATCCCGTAGACAGGCAAGATACAACGGGAATTTGGCCATCTCCATCTTCTTGGCTTCTTTCGACCAGCTCAAAAACGTTCTCTGTGGGGACAATGAGGAACCGGAGATCAGATGCGCACAGAACATAAGGACATACATTTTTAATTTTAGTCCTAGTTTATGTTTAGTGTCCCTTTAACCTCAGCAGGCGTTCAGATCAAGAGGCAACCATGTGCCAGCAACACTTCCTGCTCTCGTTCCCATAGGTGTATCATACAACATCTCCAAAGCCCAGGGCTCTTTAAATATTCATGGGCAGGTAGCGGCCGGAGCAAAAAAAAGTAATTTTGTTGATCCACCCAAAACACTTTCTCCCGGCCTACAGATTAACTTTGCAAATGGCAATTAATTAAAAATTTATCGTTTTGCGCCTACAGCTCCTATGCAGGTCTATGTGACTTCATGGAGCTGATATAGCCTGACCCTGCAGACATGCCCCCCTCCATTTGTCCTCTACTTCTAACTAACATACATTTAGTAGGTTAGCGAGTGACAGGTGGAAGATAGTATGACTGCAGGATCAGACTACACTGAGTTTGTTTGTAGTCTGTTACCATGGAGACACAAAGCTGTACATAACAGACTTTTTATAACAGACACATTCGGGCAATTTAAAAAAAAAAAAAATAGTTTAAAAAAATGAACATAGCCTTTAAGGGGGTGGAATTATGAACCTCATCCTCTACTGATACTGTAATACGCTGCTGATTTTCAACCCCCATTACGAAAATCGGCAGTGTATTCGCCGCAAAATCTGGCAGCAATAAACCCTCAGTTCACATCTCGCTGCATTCATTACTTTCGAAAGCCGTTCTAATAGCAGTCACCCAGCTTTCCTAGAAACGGAAATAACATACAGCTGATAGGGCTCATATGGACTCTGCTTCTGCAGAAGAGACGTCAATCATCTCCTCGTCTTCTGACTGGTTGATGGGCGCAAAAAATAAAAAAATCCAGAGATGTTAAAAATAGACGTTCATCAACTAAACAGGTTCCTCCGGAGATCGCTGGGGCAGATTTACAAAACCCTGAGAAATCGACCATAATTAAAAAAAAACAAAAAAAAAAACGCTTCATTAATTAATCTGGTGCATTTTCATTTTCAACTCCACTTAGCAACAGTGGAGTGGGGGAGGGAGATGTCGCAAAAAGTGGCCGAAAGCCTTAAAAAACGTGGTAGAGCGCATTAGTAAATTTCCCGTCGCGCCTCACACCAAGCTCCAGCCCGGAGCCAAATCCTTGGAAACATCCAGTAGGTGGAACGTACAGGAGATCAAGTGACCATCACTGAACCACTAGAAGAAGACAATGGGGCAGACACCGGATAGATTACACACCATTCAGAGGCGCTGATCCATATCCAGTTACTGGAAGCCTACGCGCTCCCGGCACTGCTGTACTCTTATGTGGTTCCCGAGGGACTAGGACATAGTTGTCACCCCCCCTATATAAACTTAAAGGGGTTGTCAGAACTTTCTTTTCAATGGCAGCAAAGGTATTAGAATTTTTTTTTAAAGTACACTGCACAGTTCCAACACACTCCATTAGGGCACGCCGCTCCGTCCTGCAGCAGTCACACCCATACATTGCACATGACCACTGCAGCCATTCACTGGCCTTAGTGGTCTTGTGCCATATACAGGAGAGGACAGTGATTGGCTTAAGTGGTCTTGTGTGGTATACGGCATGTCTTCGCTGCGGTGATGGGGAGGATTGGAGCCGGGATGTCAGAATTATTTATTATCATTCTAATAGATTTCCTGCCTTTTTCAAAAAAATCTTTTAAATTCTGACAACTGACAACCCCTTTAAAGAGGACCCGACACCCCTATTGACATGTCCATTTTAGTAACTACTTAAGGTCCCCATGTAATAGTTCTACAGCATCTACTCTCGCCATTTTATGTTGTGCCATTCCTCTATTCTTCCTGTTAGAAGTAAGGCCTCATGCACACGAACGTCCGCAATGCGGTCCGCAATGCACGGGCACTGACCGTGAGGCCACCGCATGCGGATCGCGGACCCATTCACTTGAATGGGGTCCGCGATCCGCATCCGAGGGTCCGCACCGCAAAAAAGTAGTGCTTGCGCTACTTTTTTTGCGGTGCGGAGGCACGGCCAGAAACACCACGGAAGCACACCATAGTGCTCCGTGGTGTTCCAATCCGTGCCTCCGCTCCGCATCTCCCGGATCGCGGACCCATTGAAGTGAATGGGTCCGCGATCCGTGATGTGGGCTGCACACGGCCGGTGCCCGTTTACTGCGGACCCGCCGTATGCGGCCCGCAGCACGGGCACGGCCGGCACACGTTCGTGTGCATGAGCCCTTATTGCCAGCAGTTTGCAATGAGGGTTCGGATGGGCGTTACCAGTTGAGGGGATTCCCTGCATAGTCTGATACTATCCAATCGGCATTGCCAGACTGTACAGGGACACGCCCTGATCTGGTAACACTCACTGCAGACTGCTAGCTATTCATTCATAAGTTCTAGTAGGAATAACAGAGGGGTGCCACAACTTTGAGTCATAAGAATAGATGCTGCAGAATGTTTATTACATGGGGAATACAATTGGTTGCTTTCATCATAAAACAGCACCACCCCTGTCCATGTCTGGTATTGCAATGAATGGAGAGGCGTTGCATTACCACACACAACCAGTTGGACAGGTGTGGCGCTGCTTTTTCTTTTTTTTGTGATGTTTTTCTAAATCTGGACTACCAGTTCTCATCACATCCCTCTGTCCCCAGGACAGTCCCTCTTTTGTCACCCCAGTCACCCTGTGAGCCATTGTTTAGTGACATATCCATGTGAAAGGATGTGTGGAATATGGAAATGTGTGCCAATCAATGCCTCCCCCCACCGAAACTCCGGGATCTCTGCAGAAACCCAAAATGCAATGAGAGCAATTAAAATGCAAAAAAGTGTCTGCGACCAAGTCCCATTCCTGTTACATGTTAATCACCTGTACACAATGACATCACAGGATCGCAGCAATCACAAAGTGATGTCATCAAGGCAAGGCTGGGATGTCACGTCACCTCCGCAGATCGGCAAGTGCAATTGGAGCTGGTAGGGATCAGAGGCGCCCTGTATATTGCTTAAGGGCTCCTGCACACGACCATATGTATTTTGCGGTCTGCAAAGTAGGGATCCGCAAAAAAATATGGACGCCGTCCGTGTGCATTCCGTATTTTGTGGAAAGGAAACAGCTGGCCCCTAATAGAACAGTCCTATCCTTGTCCATAATGCGAACAATAATAGGACGTGTTCTATTGTTTTGCGGAATGGAAATACGGACAAGGAACGCACACGGAGTAACTTCCGTTTTTTTGGCGGACCCATTGAAATCAATGGTTCCACAAAAAAAAAGGAACAAACATGGAAAGAAATTACGTTCATGTGCATGAGCCCCATTTCTTTTATACACGGTGCACACTGTCTCATGTTTAAGCTCCCTGCTTGCTGACAATGAATGGAAACAAAACGTTTAAGTGCTGACTTTCAGCGACAGAAATTTCTGCCGCATGTGAATTCAGCCTAATCCGTCTCACAGCTGAGGGTTTGCTACAACTGCATCCAGCCTAGACAACTTCCTCGGGAAATCCTCCCAAAAGCAAGCCTCACAAGTGCAGTGCAAACACCATGTGGCATCAATTAATATTTGTCACGATCTCTGCTTGCTGCCATTGAACACTCTCACAGCTGAGGGTTTGCTACAGTTGTATCCAGTCTAGACGAGCCTCTGGATTGCAGAGCGATACAATGTATCAGCGCAGGTGAAATGTCGCTAATTACCCAACGTCATTATCATAGATACAAACAAGATACAAGGCGTAGGTTTTACAGGTCTTCTGGGTATAGACAGGCCTGAAGCCATTCACTGACAGCAGCAGCAGACAATGGAAACACAAGTATATATCCGAAACTTGCAGAACTTTTCATTCTTTTAAAAAGAAAAAAAAAACAAACTTATTAACTCACAAAAAATTGGACCCCGGCCCCCTGCTGTGTCCTGCCATCCTGGTAGTAGTATGCGCCGGGTGCACACAGCTACATCAGAATCAGGACATTTAAATTGCCCTTGCAGATTAGCACATTGCATGTCAGCATTACATTTATGAGAAAATTCGGAGGGTGTGACGTGGGGGACAGGTAGAGCGCTCGGAGCCACACGCATCATCTGTACAGACGGGAGACAAGCCCGGGCAGCATCACCTTCAGAACAGGAAGCGGCGCCGAGCGGCGGGGATGCGGGGGCCACAGTATATTGCACAGAGCACTGCAGTGATAAAGCACAACCCTGGACACTGGCACTCTGGGTGGACACGCTGCAGTCAAGTCTAGGGGGGCTATTTCAAGGGCACAATTACACGACAGCAGTTCATCCGTGAAGCTGTCCGGGAAGGATCCGTGTTTGGTCTGTGTGCCCATTTTCTCTGCCCTCCTTGGCCACACCAGGTGCAACCTGTCAGCTGGTGCCATGTCTGTGGGCTTCTGATCAACCATTGAAACACACGTGCAATGAAAGCAAATAAGATAAGCAGTGCCAGTTCTATATGGCAGACACTTATCTCCAGCTCCAGCTCAAAAAACAGCGCCCAACAGACTCCACTGTCTCCTGTTCTACCTGAAACATAACGCTGCACTACTGTCACAGATATGA